>CANTUT010001028.1:0-90117 GCA_947687605.1 Reutealis trisperma
GACTGGTGTATGATAGCTACTAGCTTGTTCATCGATTATGCGCTGCTTCTAGTCGGGTTAGCAATGCTGGTACAACTGTGACCCTTATATTGGATTTAAGAGATAGTAATTTGGATTCAGAGAGCTAAGTATGGATGATTGGCTTCCTATATTGAGATTTAGTGTGGTTCATGTTGATTATTCCTCGTCCTTGTATGATTATATGAATTAATTTTCTGGATGACACATTCTAGTTTGATATTAGAGTACCAGGCTTATATATTATCTAGTATCATTCACTGAGTTGAGATACTCATCCTTGTCTCCCTATTTTTTTTAGATTACAAGATGAGCTTATTTGTTATGTTTATTATTGAGTTTCCCTGCCTTTTTCTCCGGTAGTGGATTTTATGTGGACTTATTTATTATTTGTAATATTATTTTAGAATCCCACAATTACAGTAGTGTGGTTTGTAGCTTGTTACTATTATGGACTTTGGTACTTATTTTTCTATATTATAGTATGATGAGATTCTCCTGCTGATAAATATTTATGGATGATGAGATTACTTTTGTATGTTATAGTGATATGATGACTCTGTTAGCAGATGGGCTCATAGCCTTAGGTAATGAGATTATATATTCATAAATTATTATACTATCTATTATATTCTAGTCAAGTTGACTACAAGCTTTAGAGGCCTTAAACTTTCTTGTGCCTTAGTGCTGGTCATATGCCTTAGAGTCGTGTCATGACAAAGTCGATATCAAAGCTTTAGGTTTATTTTCCTTGGGAATTGTAATTGTAGAGCACAACACATCTTTTCATATTTCACTTGCTTTTAGTTTCTACATTCTCGTGATTTCTTATATAGTATCATTATTGTATGTGTTACTTTATGTTATATTATGTGAGAGCTATCTTTCTCTATTTGATATACTGCTTTGTTTTCTTTTCAGCATCATGAGTGCTAGAGCTAGGAGGGCAGCTGCTAAAGTGTAGGCTACCATTGAAAAGGAGCAAGATGCTTTAGAGGGGAAGGGCTCTACAGGCCTAGTGGCCCTCACTCTTAGACATCGAGGTAGGCACTAATCAGAGGAGGAGGAGACATCTACAGCTATGGAGGCAATTTTAGCTAGATTTTAGAGGATTATGGCTGACATGACTAGAGCAAATCCTCTAGCTCTCCTAGCCACTACTTCTAAAGTCTTTCTAGAAAGATTTCTTAAGCATCATTCCCCTCCATTCTCTAGCCATGAAGAGAAAGCACACAATTTCTTATATAGTATCAAGGAGATCTATTTAGAGTTAGGATGTTTAGATACTAGGTCGACATATTTTGCTACTAAAAGACTTAAGGGACTAACTTAGGCCTAGTACAAAGATTATGTTAGGCCCTGATATCAGCAAATATCTTGGGAGCAGTTTTCTAGTGTAACAACCCATACCCTTGCTAGGAGTTTCATGACAAATTGCTTGACTTTAGAGCTATTGTGACAAAGTGTGCACTTTCATGAAATTTCATGTGCTATCTGAGTTACGAGCAAGTGGCATACTAGACTAGTTCTAAGATACATAATATGAATTATGAACATGAAATAGGTGATTTATGTGAAGCACATATGCATTAATTAATTTAATGCATATAAAGTGAATTTTCAAGCACAAAGTAATTTCTAAGCATAAAATAATTTTTATGAGCATTTTAAAATATTCTAAATTAAATATTTATGGGGGAATTTTAATGAAAATAAGAAGCAAAATATTTTATTTTAATTAGCCCATAAATTGGATTAACAATCCAATTTTCCAAAAGCCCAGGACACCCAAGCACTCCTAACCTAGCTCATTAATGACAATATTATAATTTTGTACCAAAACCCTAAAACCTAAGCTAATTTTCGGCCTCCCCTTGTAATTGGCAGCCTCCATTCTATTTCTCATTAGGTTTTATAGAATTTTTCTCTCAAAAATCCTCTCTTGGCCAAAATTCACAAGGTGCCTCCAAATTTTGTGATCTTTTTTGTTTCAAATTTTATGAAAATAATCATGAGTAATCCATATAGGGCTGCATATTTTTTGATTTTCTCTTTATTATATTTGGCCTAGGCTTATTCTTGGAGGGAGAAACTGATTTCCAATTGTAAAAATATCTTTTCCTTCTCAAATCCATTGAAGGTGAACCTTAAAACCTAAAAGTTGGAATTTTCATGCATATGTGCATTAGGGGGGGGGGGGGGGGGGGGGTGGGGGGGGTGGGGTGCGAATTGGTTTTTTTTTTTCCTAAATTGATTTTTGTTATGATTACATGAAAAATATTATTATGATTACATGAAAAATATTAATTTAAATCACGTGTTTACATATTATTATAATGATTGAAAAGTATGAAAAAATAAGAAAAACCTAAGGTGATGATGGTTCGGCTAAGATTGGGATTTTGATCACAAGGTCTATAGTTTTTGTAAGGTTCATTTTAATGATTGTTGATATGTGTATATGAGTAGTATATGATTTAATTGCATGATGATTGAAGGAGTAACTCTAGAAAATTCCTAGAGTGGTTCGGCCTATGCCTAGGGTTTTCAAAACCCTAATTGACATATTTGGCTAATATGTGTACATGATTAAGTGGCATGTGAATTGAGTTTTATGATGTGTTAATTATGAATTAATGATCCTAATTTGCTTATGGGATTGATTGTATGATTTGGTCCAAAGGAGAAAAGCATGACTCTTCTAGGATTTACTAGTTAAGTTGATATATATGAAAAGTATTAAGTGTACCAAGTTAGAAGTTAAAATTAAATTGATATTAAGATTATGAGTCACTGTGCTTGGTTTTAGAAAAATCTTGATATGAACTATTATGTGAATTCATGTGAACCAAATAAGGCAAAGTGTGCAGGATTTAAAAGTTAATATGTTATGTACAAGTGATGAGTGCACTTCTAAGTGTAACTCTAAGTATATATCAATGATATATGTGCATGGGGTAGTTATGGGGTAATATAGCATGATGTTAAGCCAATGCTAAGTATTGAATTGTAATGTGATGTTATAGCTTAGGGATTATTAGAAATGCAAGGGTTACGTGCATTAGGAGCTAAGGAACCACAAGGTGAGTAAACATTAGGTTCATGTCAAAAGTACAAGTTATCATGATATGTAAACCTTTGAGATTCTTGAAACCCGAGTTCCTTTCTATCATAAATTATAATTATTTAATTTCTTTATTAAGCTTGGGTTGCCAAAGGACAATTGGTCCGAAACTATAATTGCCTATTTAATGATAAGAAAAGAGCCTTTGTGATTGTTGCTTTACCTTATATTCTTTTTGGAACCACACTATTGTTTATCCTTTTTTCAATAAGCTAAAATTCCACTGTTATGATTATACATGTGATTGCATTCTTCAACACTATTATTACAAGTGATTGCCATAAGTTTTGGCTATGGTACCTATGAAAATCCTCGTGCTAATGCAGGAAATCATTATAACCTATGCACATGGTCTTAACCCGATGGATAGGGGTAGTGTATCTAGCTTAGCTAGAAGAGGCAACTCTAGCTATAGAGCCTAATAAGCTTCATGCTTCTTTACAAGTTGGGAGTTGAAATTTGGTATGATGCCACCTCTCCTTTAGATGCTCGAGTGAATATGGCAAAAGCTGTCACTATACAAGTTACAAGTTTGATTTTTGTGAAACTTGCTAAATCACAAACTATGAATTATGAATTAGGAACCCTTCTAAAGGGATATGTGTTATTGTACAAGTTGTATTGTTTACTCATTGAGATCATCTATCTCACCCCTTTTCTTGTGTGGTTTCTAGTGAGCATTATGAGGAGGCAAGGTGATAGCTTAAGCAATCTACTTCATTTGGGAGATTTCCTTGTCCAAGTCTATTTACATACTATGATATGTAGAGTTGCTCTTAGATGCTCTGGGAGTTTTTTTTGGAACATTATTCATTGATGATTAATTTGGAGTCTTAATTGTTCTTTTTCTTATGGATTGTACTCAAAGTATTTTTAAACTATTCTTCCGCTAGTTAAGGATTTCCTTTATTATTGGTCATTCAAGTTAATGTATGAGATTTTGGTATGATCTTAAGCAATGTTTAACTATGCATAAGAGGGTTTTAGGGGTATGGGTGACCTTATGTCTCCCGATGTTCTAGGAGTGTCATATCTCAGAAGTTGGGATGTGACATCTAGTGAGTTCTTAGCTTGGTTTGCTCCTCCTAGATTTGTTCACCAGAAAATGATTGAGTTGGAGGGTTTAAAGAAAGATGAACACACTTCCATAGCAAATTTTACTAGCAAGTTTTTAGAGTTATATAGGTTTATACCTTCAGCTGTACCATATAAAGAGACCAATAAATTTAGATATGTTAGAGCTTTGAGAGATGATTATAAGTCTTTCATCACTAGGTGATAAGGTCAACCTTTAAATTAGCTGGTGGATGATGCCTTAGACATTGAGTTAGCCTTTGATGAGAAGAAGAAGATAGTTAGAGGAGCTAATAGATGAGAGGGATATGGTATATTAGATTTTGTTAGCACTAGTGATACTTTCACTATAGGGATTTATTCCATTGATTCTTAGGGTTGCCTTAGATATAGAAGTAGAAGGAAGGGTAAAGGTGGATACAAATATAATAAGGGTTTTAGTGGTAGTAGCAAAGGTTCTAGGTTCAGTGATTTAAAATCTGGTTCAAGTGCTATAGTCTGTGCCAGGTGTGGCAGACCCATCAGAGGCTATGTTTATAGAGTTTGTGCATTTGTTTTAGGTGTGGCTAGCCAAGCTACTTTGCTAGAGATTGTCTTATATTTGAAGGCCAAAGAGTAGCTACTCAGGGATTCACCCAGGGATCTATTGCCAGCATAGTTCAATTGATGCATACATCTTAGTCTAATGGATGATTTAGTGGCTAGTAGGGCCATTGTTTTTGGGGCAAAGATAGAGGTCAGAGTCAAAGGTAGAGTTTAGGTCTTGCAGGTAGAGGGGTCAAAATCAAAGCCAGGCTAGAGTTTACACCCTTACTCAGTAGGATTCCAAGGCTTCTAATGCAGTGGTGGTAGGTATTCTCCTTGTTTGTTCTTTTAAGGCATGTGTATTATTAGATTTGGGTGCTACCCACTTTTTCATATCCTCTAGTCTTGTAGTAAGGCTTGATAGAATGCTTGTTAGTCTGGAATATCCATTATCAGTCACCACTCTTATGAGTGATTCCTTATTGGTGGACACAGTATTTCTAGCATGTCTAGTCTAGATTAAGGGTAGAATCCTTCTAGTTGATTTGATTTTGCTTGATGTGATGGATTTCAATGTAATTTTAGAAATGGATTGGTCATTGACTCATTTTGCTTCCCTTGATTGCTGCAACAAGGAAGTTATTTTTCATATACCCAGTGATATGGAATTTTCCTGTAATGGAAACAAAAGTATGGCTCCTTGTAATTTTGTATCAGCCATTATTGCTAGAAAGATGTTGCTCTATGGCTATCAAGATTATTTAATTTTGGTGAGAAACATCTCTAAGGATGTTAGGAAGTTAGAAAATGTGCTTGTAGTGAACAAATTTCTAGATGTGTTTCCTGAGGAGCTTTCAGGATTGCCGGTAGATAGAGAGATAGAATTTTGCATCATTATAGTACCTAGGCTAGATCTTATATCCATGCCACCTTATAGGATGTCACCTATAGAGTTGAAAGAGCATAAGGAATAATTGAAAGATCTATTGGATAAGGGTTTTATTCATCCCAGGGCACTCTTGTGTTGTTCGTGAAGAAGATGGATGGCTCAATTTGCCTCTATATTGATTACAGGTAGTTGAATAACGTAACTATAAAGAATATTTATCTTATTCCCCAAATTGATGATTTATTTGATCAACTTCAATGTTCTAAATGCTTTTCCAAATTTGATCTTTGCTCGGGGTACTTGTAACAACCCATATCCCACCTTAGGAATTTTCATGACCAATTACTTAAAGTTAGACCTATTATGTCTAAGTAAGTGCTTTTATGAAATTTATGAGCTATGTGATTGATGAGTATGTGGCATGTTAGATTAGCTCTAATATGCATAATATGAATTATTATGGTGAAGTAAGTGATTTATATGAAATGCATAAGTATAAAAATACTTATTTCACATAAGTTGAATTTTCATGCATAAAGAAATTTTTAAGCATAAAATAATTTTTATGAGCATTTTTAAAATATTTTTAAATAAATATTTTTGGGGGGAATTTTAATGAAAATAATAAGAAAAATATTTTATTTTTAATTACCTATAATCAGCCCATAAATTAAATAAAAGGCCTAATTTTCTAAAAGCCCACTATTCCAAAACACTCTTCACCTACCTCATTAAGGATAAATATGAAAAATTCACCCAAAACCCTAATATATAAGCAAAATTTCAGCCAGCCCTTGTTAGATAGCCACCATTATGTTATTCTTCAGTATTTTTATAGAAAAATTCTCTCAAAAATAATTTCTCAACCAAAATTCACAAAATACCTTAAAACTTTGCAATTTTGCAACCGTTTTATAAGTTTTCCCTTTCCTTTCAATTTGCTATTTGTTTTTTATGAAACTAATCATGAGAAAATTATTTTGAACTAAATATTTACTAATTTTGATTGATTAAATTTGGCATAGGTGAATTCTTGAGGGAGAAATTAATTTTTCTACAAAAAACACAAATCTCTCTATGTGATTTCTCCAAAGGTGAATCCTATAACTCAAAATTGAAATTTTCATGCATAAACATTTTAAGGGGGGTGATTTTTACATTCTTCTGTTCTAAATGGATTTTTGATGTGTCATGGGGTGAAGAATTTATGCACTGTGAATAATATCAATTGAGTGCTTAGTGACTTAGTATGGAATGATTTATTTTATTACTTATAACATGATTGACTTATATAGGATAGGGAAATTTATGATGCTATAAGTTATATGTTATATGACTATGATACATGATACATGCTTTGATATACATGCTATATGATATATGCCATGTAATATGTGATATGAAATGTTATATGATATGATGGGTATTCTTGTAAAATGCATAAGTATGATATGATGATGGAGTTAGATGGGTTAGAAGGGTGTTAGCATTAAATTCCCTTATCGTGATAGTAGAATGCCTCCTAAGAAGAAGGTTTGCACAACTGGTCAACCTATTAGGGCTAGTGAGGATGCCATCTCGGACACTGCATTGAATACTGCCTCTGCATCTGCAAGGTCAAGAGAGAGATCCAACTCAAGGGCACCGACCATAGGCTTTAATGAGCAAGCCTCTTCGCAAGAGGTTTATGCTATGCATGAGGAAATGAGAGACTTGCACAAGGAATTGGATGAGCTACAGCTCAAAGGCAGGAAGTGCTACCAACATAAGAAGGAAATAGAGTTCCACCACCAGCGGTAGTGGCAGCTGCTCGAAGGGAGAGGAAGCGGCTACCTGACAAAGGGATGACTATTTCAGAGTTTAAGAAGCTTCAGCCACCTACCTTCTGTGGTGAGGAGGGTGATGACCCACATGAATTCTTCGATAAGATGGACAAGCTAGTCTATTGATTGTCTTGCTTTGATGCTAGAGTGATTGAGTTAGTAGGACTCCAATTCAAGAAAGAGGCATGGTATTGGTATAAGAGAAACATTGAGGAATGACTTTATGGAGTTGACCCACCTAGTTTAAGCGAGAAGTGATGGACCAGTTATTGCCTGAAGGTGAAAGGCAAGATAGAGTGCTACAGTTCGAGCAGCTAAAGTAGAAGCTAGGAATGTCAATATTGGATTATGCTAAGGAGTTTAACCAACTTAGTAGATTCACTGTTAGCATCATGGCTACCGAAGCTAGCCGTGTCAACTGCTTCTTAAGAGGATTGATAATGCCTCTATTCAACTCATTAGCAGTGACTGAATTCTCGACCTTGGCTAAGCTGATAGATAAGGCCAAGATAATGGAAAACAGATATAAAGTCGAGAGGGCTGAACGCACGGAACATGAGCAAAAGGGGAAGCATAAGAACAAGGGACATAGAAGCCATCATAAAGGAGGAGGAGGTCTAATGAAGGAACTATCACTAACAACTTCAACACTTAGACAGTGTAATGGTCAACCAAAGCAAGGTTTCCCCACTTATGACCAGTGTGGTAAGAAGCATCTTAGAGCTTGCTGGAAAGTCTTTGGCGCATGTATGAGATATGGTCAGATGGGCCACTTCCAGAAAGACTGCCCACAGAAGAGAAATTGGAAAAATGTGACCTCGACACCTCTACTGTTAGGACCATCTCAACTTCAAGAGCAAGGAGCCAAGAACAAGAGACACAACTAAGACTCCCTCTAGTAGTAGGTAACTGTTAGTCTAGTGGCATAGGACTTGTATGATATGAATGATATTATATGACTAATTTGTCTTAGTTTGATCCTCTTTTACTTAGGAGATGATTGACTCTTAAAAATGATAGGAGAGCTCATTATGCTATAGGTTATGTGTTACGTGATTAGGATACATGATATATGCCATGATATGTGATACATGTTGGGTGATATGTGTCCTGTAATGTGATATTATATGATGGGTGCTTTTGTTAAAGGCATGCTAACTATGATATTTTGATATTGGGGTTAAGTGGATTAGAAAGAGAAATGGACTAGGTTCTGATCCAAGTTAGATTAATGACTAATAGGTATAATGATATGAGGTATAGAATGCTTACATGTAATAATGGTTTGATATATGAAATATATGGAGTTATTAAATGATAACTGTGATTGATACCATAAGAAGAAAATTGATATTTAGTAACGATCAGTAGGAGAATGAAACAAATCAGTTACATTATATATACATAAGTATACGGTATAAAGTAATTGAAGTATATTAAGGAAATTGTGACTTAGATGATACCATATAGACTAGAACAATAAGAATGCTAGGGATTTCTTAGTCAATGATGTAAATATCAAGTATAGTCAAAGGAAGAATATTAATCTAGTGTGATTTAAAAGAAGAAGGTATTATTCCCATTCAATTTTTCTAATGCAAGATGCTTGATTGATTCTGGTGCTACGTATTCATTTGTGTCTCTATATTTTGCTAAGAGTCTCGGTAGAAATAATGAATTAATTAATGAACCTTTAGTCATGTTAACTCCTTTGGGAATAATGATGGAATTAAAGTATATGTTTAAGGACTGTGAGGTAGACATTGATGGATGGAAACATCCTATAAAGTTGTTAGAATTTAGTGTCCTAGAATTCGATGTGATCTTAGGAATGGATTGGCTATATGAATATGGAACTTGTATTGACTATAGAGAAAAGCAATTAGAATTTTGAACTAAGGATGGGAGATATTGGTGTATTAAGGAGATACTTATGATTAAGGTTTACTGGCATAACCATAAAATGGATGAGTGTACTTGGGAGGTCGAGGAAGGGATGCGACTAAAGCATCCCTAGCTTTTCAAGAATGTATAAGTAAGTATTTAAAATTGAGGATGAATTTCTTTTAAGGGGGGAGAATGTAACAACCCACACCCCACCCTAGGAGTTTTCATAACTAATTACTTGAATTTAGACCTATTATGTCTAAGTGCTTTTATGAAATTTATGAGTTATGTAATTGATGAATATGTGGCATGTTAGATTAGCTCTAATATGCATAATATGAATTATTATAGTGAAGTAAGTGATTTATATGAAATGTGTAAGCATAAAAATACTTATTTGACATAAATTGAATTTTCATGCACAAAGAGATTTTTAAGCATAAAATAATTTTTATGAGCATTTTAAAAATATTTTTTGTTTGTCCTTAAACACCGAGAAGGGGGGTTGAATTGATGGGAAATTAACAATTAGATAGAAAGAGATAGGGAAAGAGAAAGAACACAATCAATTTTATAGTGGTTCAGGTATTAACCAACCCTTTGTCCACTCTCCAATCTCAATTGGGTATTCTACTACTAGATGATACTTACAAGGAGTTTCAAGCTCACTCTAAACTTACAATGTGTTTTCAATGGCTCACACACAATCTTTACAAGTGTTTCCCTTAGGCTCACACTTAAACCTATACAAGAGTTTTCTAATGGTTCACTCACAACCCAATAATATGTGTTTTTAAGGCTAACACTTAACCCTTTGAGCTATCAATGCTCTTACAACAACCAAATGATAACAATTAAGAGGTAAAGGCTTTAAGAAATAAAATTGCAAGAGTTTGGCTAAAATGAAAGTTGTTGGATCATCATGAGGGTCTTTGGAGGGGGTATTTATAGCTTCTTCCCTCCAAATTCCCATTACAAAGAGATACCAAGAAGGATCCTCACAACAGCCATAATATCTTGCATTAAATGCACAGTTAGAGCTGGGTCGCAGTTGCTAAGCCTTTTTTGTGGTTGTGACTACATTTTTGCAGATGCGACTAACATTTTGTGGTTGCAATTTTCATAATTCACAATGGCTAGATAACACGTGGCATCTTCTCGTTGGTTCTTCAACTATCTATTGCAAGCTTGGATCTCAGTATGAATATCACGGTCGCGACTACCAATTTGCAATTGCGAATCCAGGATCGCGCCCTTGGTAGTTATCACGACTGAGGTCATGATTCGCTTTGAGTGAAATTGATCAAATTAGCTTCTTAAGTTTCTTGGTTGCGATTAAATAGTCACAGTTGCAATTTAGAAGTCGCGGTCTCGATTTAATGATCTTGGTCGCGACTCAGAAGCAAGCCAATATACTTTGAAAGATTTTGATTTCCTTTCAATTTCAATCAATAAATATGATATATTCTACAAAACAAATAATTGAACAAACATTAGATAGCTTTCAATTTGATTGACAAGATTAAAATAGAGATTGACTAAGTTTTGAAATAACTTAGGTCAACATTTTTAAATAAATATTTTAGAGGGGGCGAATTTTAATGAAAATAATAAGAAAAATATTTTATTTTTAATTACCTATAATTAGCCCATAAATTAAATAAAAGGCCCAAATTTCCAAAAGTCCACTACTCCAAAACACTCCTCACCTAGCTCATTAGGGGTAAACCTAGAAATTTCACCCAAAACCCTAATATATAAGCAAAATTTCAGCTAGCACTTGTTAGATAGCCACCATTTTGTTATTCTTCAGTATTTTTATAGAAAAATTCTCTTAAAATAATCTCTCAACTAAAATTCATAAAATACCTTTAAACCTTGAGATTTTTCTACTGTTTCGTAAGTTTTTCCTTTCCTTTCAATTTGCTATTTGATTTTTATGAAACTAGTTATGACAAAATTATTTTGAACTAAATATTTACTAATTTTCATTGATTAAATTTGGCCTAGGTGAATTCTTGAGAGAGAAATCAATTTTTCTATCAAAAACACAAACTTCTCTGTGCGATTTCTCTAAAGGTGAATCCTACAACTCAAAATTGAAATTTTCATGCATAAACATTACCAGGGGGGAGGGTAATTTTTACATGCTTGTGTTCTAAATGGATTTTTGATGTGTTTAGATGAAAAATATTGAATTAAATCATATTTCTGCATATTACTATAATGATCGAAAAGTTTTAGAAAATAAGAAAATTCATGGTTTTCGTCCTAGAATTTAAAAGTTGGAAAATTTCATGTGTACATGCAAGTATGGCTGCTAATTTATAAATATTGGAATTCTAAATTGGTTTTTGTTATGTTTGAATGAAAAATAATGGTTTAAATAACATGTTTACATATTACTGTAATGACCGAAAATTACCAGAAACAAGAAAACTCATGGTTTTTCATCCTAAGACCTAAAGTTGGAAGATTTCATGCATATGGACTTCTATGGCTGCCAATTCATAGGGATTCACATTCTAAATTGATTTTTGTTTTATTAAATGAAAAACCTTGGTTCAAACCATGTTTGTTCATATTACTGTAATAGATGAAAAGTGCAAAAAGTAAGAAAATTCAGGTTTTCCCTTTGATAGTGCATTCGGCCTACATTGGGATTTTTATCCCAATGTCTATAATTTTATGTAATGTATTTTAATGATTATTGAAATATATGTATGAATGATAAATGGTTAAATTACATGTTAGTTGAAGGAATGACTCTAGACAAAGCTAGAGGCAGTTTGGTATACTTAAGGTATCTTAACCTTATATTGTCATTAAAATGCGAATTTGATTGGATAATATAGAAATAGGATTTATAAGGAATTAATAATGAATTAATGATCTTGAATTGATGAAGAGATTGATTGAATGAATTGGTCTTAAGAGATGAGCATGACACTTGAAAGGCTATTGATAAGTTGACATGTATGGAAGTGTTAAATGTATTAAGAGGATTGTTAAAGTGAATTGATATTAAGATCATGACATTGTGTTTGACTTGAGAAAAGTATTGGTATGAGTTTTAATGTGATTTCATGTGAGCCTATAAAGGCTAAGTGTGCAAGACTTTTAAAGTCAACATGTTATATGCAAGTGATGAGTACATGTTTATGTGCAACTCTAAGTGTATCTGAATGTTATATGTGCATGGGGTAGTTATGGGATAGGATAGCATGATGATTAAATAAATACTAAGGATTAAATTAAATATTATGTTAGAACTTGAGGAGTATTAGAGGTTCAAGGGCTAAGAGTGCTAGGAGCAAAGGAACCACAAGGTGAGTAAATATTATATTCATGTTATAAGTGCAAGTGATTTCATTATAGGAATCTTTAAGATTCTTGAAACCCAAGTCTTTTCCTTCTGTCAATTATAATTATATGATTTCTTTGTTAAGCTTGGGTTACTAAAGGACAATTGGTCCGAAACTATTATTGTTTATTTAATGATAAGAAAGAACCTTTGTGATTGTTACCTTACCTTACTTTCCTTATGGAATCACACTATTGTTTATCTTTTGTTTAATAAGCTAAACTTCTATTACTATCATATTACATGTGATTGCATTCTTCAATGCTGCTGTTACCTCTCCTTTATGTCATGAGTGAGCAAGGCAGCAACCTTTACTTTATATTTATGTTACGAGTGGACAAGGCAACAACCTTCACTCTATATTTATGTTATGAGTGGACAAGGTAGCAACCTTCACTCTATATTTATGTTATGAGTGGACAACGCAGTAGCCTTCACTCTATATTTATGTTACAAGCAGACAAGGCAACAACCTTCACTCTATATGTTACAAGTTATAAGTTTGATATCTGTGAACCTTATTAATTTGTAAACTAAGAACCATGATCTATAAAATTATTCAAGTCTTATTGTTTACACATTGAGATCATCTATCTCACTCTTTTTTCCTTGTGTGGTTCCAGGTGAGCATTATGAGGAGGCAAGGTGATCGCTCAAGCTACCTACTCTACTTGGGAAATTCCCTTGTCAAATTTATAATAATACCATACTATGATGAGTCCTTAGATGCTCTGGGAGTTATTATGGGAATTTTATTTTAGAATATCATGTTGGTAACTTTATTTGAAGTCTTATTATTGTTTTCTTATGGATTATATTAAAGTGTATTTTTAGCTTTTGCAACTTAAGGTTTTTCCTTTATAAAAGGTTTTATTAAGTTAATGTATGAGGTTCAGTATGATCCTAGGCAATGTTTACATATGTATGAGTGGTTTCTATGGGCATGGGTGACCTTATGTCTCCCCATGTTCTAAGACCATTATATATCTGAAATTGGGATGTGACAGTACCATCAGTTGAAAATTAGAAGAGAAGATATTCCTAAGGCTGCATTTAGGACTCAGTATGGGCATTATAAGTTCCTTGTAATGTCTTTTGGACTCACTAATGCACTTGCCACATTTATGAATCCAATGAACTAGGTGTCTAAACCATTCTTAGATTGTTTCATCATTATGTTTATCAATGACATTTTGGTGTATTCGAGGACACTTGAAGAGCATGCCCAATATTTAAGAATGGTTTTACAAACTTTGCCAAGTTTGCTCAGTGTGAATTCTGATTGGATAGTGAAGGAATGGTTTAGCCACTGATTAGCGGTATTTTAGTCATTTGACATAAGTTATAAAATAAATACACCAAATGAAAGTTAATAATATTTGGAACCAAAGTCTAGTTGAACACTTTTTTAAATTCTCAACAGAAACATAGGATAAACACATCAAAACCTAAAAACCGGTGTTTTTAAATGTAGTGTTTATTTTTAAATAAAAAAAGGAAACCCTAATATTTTAATGTCAAGTAGCAGCCCAACAACCCCACCCCAACCTTGTTTTTATACATGCCATTTAGTTCTAAAAAAAAAAAAAAAAAAAAAATTTCTTCTTTCTTTTTCTCTCAAAGAATTCCAAGACCTAACAACAAAGAATCAACGATTTTCGCAAGGTAAAAATTCCTCTATGCTAAATCTTTTTAATTTTTATGAGCTGATCATTGTAGTAGTTGTTTTAAAAAAAAATTATTATTGTTCAGCCTTGGGAGGATTCAGCTAAGGCTAGTGGAAGGGATTGGAATTGTATTTGTGAATTAAGGTAAGAACAATTATTTTCTCAAATTAATTTTTTTTACAGCAATTTAATATGTATAAAAATCATGGCAATAGTGTTGGTTTGGTCTAGTTAGTGGAATGAAATGTGTATTTGTTGAATTAAGAAAAAAATTAAGTTTAGATGTGTAAATGAAATTAATTGCAAGCAAGGATTTTTGATTGCTAGTGAAGAACATATTAAATTGAAAAAAAAAAAATTTGTGCATGTACCATTAGGCCAAGAGGGGAATTTCATTCCCAAGTTCTATAATTTAATTTTAAAGTAAAATTTGGTTGGACTTAGAGTCCGTAGAACATAGAAATTGTTGAAAATAAAATTCGATTTCGAATTGTCGAGGAATCCAAAGTGGAATTTCCAAAATGTTCTTGAAACCTCCATGAACAATTTAAAATTGAGACTTTTTAATTAAAGTTAATTAAGCTTAGTTTTAATTAAAATAATGTAATTAAGTAGCTTAATTAAGTAATTAAACAATAAAATTTTGAAATTAGTAACAAGAACACAAGCAATTAAAGAATGGGCGAATTGAAACTTTTAGAGGAATGAACTTTAGACCTAAGAATTGGGATTCCAATTAGATTAAATATAAACATCAAATTAATGATATAATTATAAAATTAAATAAATAAATTAAGAATTTATGGAGTCAATTAGTATGAACAAGTCAAATATTAAGGCTGCCATTAGGGGATACCACTAGTGTCGGGTTGACTTTAGGAAGTCAAAGTCAAAAGTTTAACTATGACCAAAGATGAATTGAGACATATTATAAACATATTAAAATAACATTAAAATATTAATCATCAAGATTAAAGATCAAAATAAGGAAAAATATTAAAGGTTGATTGATAACTCTATATTTTTAGAGTTATTTTATTTGTTTAAACTTAAATTTTAGCTCAGTTCATGAGAATACAATAATATTATTACTTATTTTTAGAAATAAATAGTTATACAATTTATAAATAAATTATAATATATTTTTAATATTTTTATTTTATATATTTTATTAAAAATATATTATAATTTATAAATAAATTATAATATATTTTTAATATTTTTATTTTATTTTTGCAGATCAAAATGATGTCATAATGATGCAGTAATATCATGACTCAGGCGATGATGTCATTTTATAAATGATGCAGATAATGATGTCATTTTATAAATGATGTAAGCAATGATGTCATGAAATTAATGATGTAAGAGATGATGTCATGAAAATAATGATGTAATCAATGATGCAACAATGTTGAAAATGAAGATGGAATATGCCTATAAATAGGCATTACCTCCCTTCTCCAAAATCACAACTCAAAATAGCAAAAAATAGATGTAGAGAGAGTTACAAATATTTTCTTAGAGTAGATTTCTTTTATTGTTATTTTCATCAAGAAGAGGAGTTTTTGGAGCTCGAGTTCATCAAAGATTGTATCTCAAAACAAGTTCTTCCTAAACTTTATTCTTGAATTTAATTATAAGTTATTATTATGTTTGTTATTTTGATTGTTAATTTAATTATTTCTTGTTGTTATTATGTTTGTTATTTTGATTGTTAATTTAATTATTTCTTATTGTTATTATGTTTGTTATTTTGATTGTTAATTTAATTATTTCTTTCTTCTCAATTATGAATAGCTAAATTTATTTTTCTAGGATTTAGATGTAATCTTTTGATTTCCATATGATTATTTATATTTAATTGATTGGATTGATTGTTGGAATTAATCTTTTATCTTAGAACTTAATGCTTGTAATTAACTGGCCATTAATTGCATGATTTAAGATATTGTGTGAAGTAACAAGAGTGGAAACACAATATTATTTCATTAAGATAATTGATTTAGGAAATGTATTGCTTAGAGATAAGAATACTCTTTTGTGATTGTTAAAGGATTTCCATAAAACTTAATGGGTTTGCGTTAATTGCTTATGATCACGAGAGTAGACATAAGGTTAATATGAGCACACATGTTGTATCTTGAGAGACAACATCATATAATTTAGGGAAATCTAATCATTAATTTTAGCAAAAATAATCCAATCTAAAAAATATAAAATAATCATAGGTAATCAATTGATGAATTCTAAATCCTAGGTCTTTAATCTTATTTCATATTATCATCATTTATTTACTTGAATTTTACTTTAACTTAAAATATGAATTCTCATAATTGATTTTCTAAATAATAGAGTAATCTTAAAATTAGTACTTGTTAACCCTTCCCTGTGGATTCGACACTCTATTCACACACTATTACTTAGCACGACCTGTATACTTGCAGAAATCGCGCAACATTGATCGTGTTGGACTAAAGAATTATAGTAAGACTAGGAATCCTAGTTCAAGTCAACCACTTGGGTTAAGCAAAAATATGCATAAATATAATAAGTTATTGAATATATGAACTAAATAAGAATTATTTGATTTATGTTGTAGAGGTTAAAGACGTTCAAACGCAGTGGTCCACTTAGCTTGGCTAATTAGGAGCAGAGGAGTCTGAGGTAAGTTGTAATGCACACTCTTATTTCTTCGCAAATGTGAAATGATTTCTTTGAGATTGAATGTTATTCTTCATGAAATTCCATGCCCATTGATTGATTTTGATTTCATTAGCTATGTTTGCCCAAGAGTCCCACCTTAAGTAGGACTATTTCTTAAGTTGGTTGTTTGAACCCAAAACCATTATTATGCTATATTATGACTTGTAATGACATTGTGAACCTTAAACCAAGTCTTTCAAACTCAGTAGGAATCTTTCATAAGAGTCCTAATATAAGTTAAACTCTTGCTATGTATAATGTTATTGCTTATTTTTCAAGCCTACAGAAACACCCCTTCTTAATGTGTGGTGAATATTAGACTTGTGCATATGGTATGCCCATGGATAGGAAAAAGTATCTAGACCTTGGCTAGTAGGGGTCCAATGTTGCTAGTCATAGGACCTGATCAGTCTTATGCTATAAGTTGAGTAGAGAAGGCAATAGCCCCTACTCCTAGGTCAATATAAGTTGTAAGTTATTTCTGCTACCCTATCATTTATTTCTCATTTTTACAACCAAGTTATGTTATTGAGCCTATGTTTATTTTTTTACATACTCGATGTGTGCATCAACTCTCATTGAGTCTTCTACTCACCCTTTTCTATGTTTATATATTTCAAGATGGCAAGATTGATCAAGGTAACTAAACTCAAGCCTGTTCCTCCATTTGAGTGGTTGCTTTGCCTAGAAGATAATAGAGTCCTCTTCATCCTCATGCATAATGAACTTCAGTTTAGTGCTCCAAGTGTAATAAGCAAAGTACTTGAAAATGGGTGGAGGATTGATGTTTTATGGCTTTAAGTTTGGAACTATTTAAGTTTTTGTTTGGTCGGATTATTTTCAAATGTTTTCCTTTAACTCTAGTTTATAAGAACTATTTTTAAGATGTAAAAAGTTTATAGGCTTATTCCGCAAATTTTATAAGTTATTATTTAATTGATTAAGTTATGGGTATTTAATAAGTAATTTATTAAAGTTAAGGATTCTACAGGTATGGGTGACCTTATGTCTTCTCGTGTCCTAGGATCATCATAGCTCCCAATGTCGAGCTATGACAAAGGTGGTATCAGAGCCTTAGGTTTAAGATTTCATGGGTATTTAAGATTAGCTCAAAGCAACAAGATTCCTTACCATCATTGAAAGTCCTTCATTAAGATAAATTCACCGTTAATCTCCTGTCTAGGCTGTCATCCATGTATTGTTGTATTTTTTTTATGATATGTGTTTCTTTCATTGACCCCTGCGCGAGGACCTAGACCCAAGAAGATGAGACGTGATCATGATCAACCTTCACTTGTGATTGTGATTGATGATGATTCAGTGGATGAGGCCCTTGAGGAGGATCCTAAGGAGGAGCCCAAGAAGGACCCAGCGGAGGAGATACCTATTGAGGTACAGCTTGACCTCAAGGACACGCTTAAGGCATTGACTAGAGTGCTCGAGTTGTGTTTAAGAGAAGTGACTACTCTACGAGAGGAGGTGGAGATGCTTAAGAAACATAATCTTTAGTTAATGCATCAAAACATGGGAGCCTAATAAGACATTGAGTAGCTGAGACAAGATATAAAGAATGCTGGAATGGGGATTACTCGCATCCCAGGACAACTTGCTCCTAATATAAAAGTCTCACAGGCCTCTAGGCAGCTTTCATATGGCTATCCAAGATGTGAAGGATGTGGATGAGGACGAGTGTTCTGCCCCACCTTTGTGTGTTTTCCTATACATTATTTGCCTAAGCGAACTACCGACTCCACTGTTATAGCTAGACTACATGCATAGGAGTGATTCTATTATTAGTTACGACATTATTTAGTTTTTATTTACTTAATGGAACAGTTTGTTTATGATATGGCATGCCTAGAGTAGGATGTTGATTTATTTCTTATTGTTGATTCTTTTGTTAGGAATTTTTCTTTATTGGATTGATTCATTGGTTTATTGAAATTATGGAATAAAAGCATGCTATTGATAATAATGATAAGCACATGTATGTGAATGATAAGCTTATGTATACAATTATAGTGTGATTTGACATGTGTATGCTAGCATCAGAATAAGTTAAAAATTATGATGTATTGACTTTGAAATAGTTTGTGATAACTATAGATGGCACCTAAGAGAAAGCGTGATAATGTACATGCTACCACTAAGACAGTGTGAAATAGAATTAGAGTTGCTACGGGAGCTATTACATAAGCTGCTGCTAGGGCGCAGCTAGATGGTAGGAGTGTGGTTTAGATAGGATCACAAAGACCCCCATAAGTAAGACAAAGGGTTCAAGTTAGTGAGCAAGCCTTTAGCGAAGAAGTGCAAGCTATAAGGTAAGAGATTCAGGAATTGCATCGCCAACTAAAGGAACTAAGAGCTCAACAACCCCAACAACAACAGCCATAATAACATCCGGAGGCCATGTAAGTACCACCACCACCTCCAATTGGTCAAGGAGGGCAACAAAGAGTTAGGGATGATGAAGGGGTCAGCATATAAGATTTTAAGAAATTGAAACCACCCACTTTCAATGGGAAGGAAGATGAAGATCCCCAAGACTTTTTGGATGAGGTGGATAAGCTAGTTAAGAGGTTGCCTTGTTATGAATCTAGGGCTATAGAGCTGGTTGGATGGCAGCTTAAGAAGGATGCTTGGATGTGGTATAAGCTAAAGGATAAGCCTCAAATGGAAGGTGAAAACCCCATGACGTGGGCAAAATTTAAGTAGGAACTTATGAATTAGTATTTATCTAGGGGGAGAGACAAAATTGAGCGTTGCAATTTGAAAAACTTAAGTAATGCCTGGCATAAGTGTGGTGGAGTATGCCAAGGAGTTTAACCGATTAAGTAAATATGCCAAGCACATAGTGCCAATAGAGATAAGCTGAGTTGAATGATTTAGGCGGGGGTTGATCACACCCTTGTATAATGCTCTCATTGCTACAAACTTCACTACTATGAACAAACTAATTAACAAGGCTAAGTTGATGGAAGCTAGGCATAAGGCAGAAAGAGCTGAGAGAGCTGAAAGTGATAATAAAATAGGAACAAAAATAAAGGCCAAAATAGTAATTACAAGGGCAATAATTACTCCAAGGGAGGCCAGGAACAACAAGCAGCAACTAATTTTCTTCAATAGTCCAAAGGAGGAAATCAAGGCTAAGGCCCTGTAGTTAGTGCTTCTATGGCATTTACACCAGCTAGCCAGAAGATAAACTCATACCCTTTATATATGTCTTGCGGGAAACACCATTTGGGTGTGTGTAGAAGAACCACTAGAGCTTGCACCCATTGTAGACAAAATAGGGCATTTTACCAAGAATTGCCTATAGATGAATAGGACCAGCACTACTCTAACTACCTCTCAATAGACTATGCAAGGAGGCAGAGTGGATAACAAAACACCGATTAGGAATGGAAAAGGGGTGGCACAAGAGAATGCATTAGCTGGAGATGGGAGAGGTAAGGGCAGAGTCTGCGCCTTAGATCAACAAGCTACTCATAACTCAAATGTTGCAGTGACAGGTACCATTCCTATTTAGTCTATGAATGTTGAGTGTTTGTTTGATACTAGTACCACGCACTTCTTTGTTTCACTGCACTTTGTTAGGAAATTGGGAATTGACTTGGAAATCATCCCTGAACTGTTAGAAGTATCTACCCTTTTAGGAGAATCAGTAATTGTGAATAAAATCAATAAGAATTACTTGGTTAAGATTGATGGTAGGCTATTACTTATAGACTTGTGAGTCTTAGGGGTATTGGAGATAGATGTTATATTAGGTATGGATTGGCTATCAAGGCACAATGCCAAGATAGACTGTAATAGAAAGGAGGTAGAGTTTGTGGATGAAAAGGGAGATAAGTTTATGTATTGTGGTAGCAAAAAGATGACCCTTATGAACTTCATATCAGCCATTAGTGCAAGAAGGTTGATAAGGAAGGGATGTAAGGCCTATTTGGCACATATAGTAGATATGAGTAAGGAAGATGGTAATGGAATTAATGAGATTCATGTAGTAAGGGACTACCTTTCCTAAAGATTTACTAAGATTGCCTTTAGAGAGAGAGATTGAGTTCACTATTGAACTATTGCCTAGCATGCAACTAATCTTTATTCCACCCTACCGAATGGCACCAATGGAGCTGAAGGAATTGAAGGTATAGTTACAAGACCTATTGGATAAAGGCTTTATAAGACTAAGCAGTTCACTTTAGGGCACACTGATGTTGTTCGTTAAGAAGAAGGATGGGTCGATGAGATTATGTATTGACTATCGCCAGTTGAACAAGGTGACTATTAAGAACAAGTATCCACTGTCTTGAATTGATGACTTGTTCGATCAAGTGCAAGCCGCTGGCCACTTCTCAAAGATATATTTGAGGTTAGGGTATCACTAGTTGAAAATCAAGGGAGAAGATATATGTAAGACGACATTTAGGATGCGGTATGGCCATTATGAATTTATAGTGTTACCATTTGGCCTTACAAATGTACTAGCTACTTTTATGGATATCATGAATAGAGTTTTCAAGCCATTCATTGAAAAGTTTATAATAGTGCTCATTGATTAAATCTTGATATACTCTAAGTCAAAGGAGGAGTATGAAGAGTATTTAAGGCAAGTGTTGCAAATATTGAGACAACACCATCTCTATGCCAAATTATCCAAGTTTGAGTTCTGGCTAGAGCATGTAAATTTCTTGGGGCAGGTGGTAGGAAAAGAAGGAATTAAAGTAGATCCCAAGAAGATTAAGATTGTAGCTAATTGCCTAAGGCTTGCTACTATCACAGAAATAAGGAGTTTGTTAGGTATGGCAGGCTATTATAGGAGATTCGTTAAGGATTTCTCAAGGATTGTAGCATTATTGATGAAGTTGATAAGAAAACAAGTGGAGCTCCAATGGAATGAAGAGTGTGAGAAGAGTTTCTAGAAGCTTAAGGAATGCCTTATCACGACCCTAGTATTAGCATTGCCTGAAGGAGCTGGAAATTTTGTGGTGTATTGTGATGCCTCAAGAGTTAGGTTGGAATGTGTTTTGATGAAAAATGGTAAAGTTATAGCCTATACATCAAGACAACTTAAGAAGCATGAGATGAATTATCCCACCCATGATGTAGAGATGGCTGCAGTGATATTTGCCTTGAAGATCTAGAGACATTATCTATATGGAGAGAAGTGTGAGATTCATACGGACCATAAGAGTCTCTAGTATATCCTTAAGCAAAAAGATCTGAATCTTAGGCAAATGAGGTGGGTTGAATTTCTTAAGGATTATGATTGTCAAATTCTATACCATCCAGGCAAAGCAAATGTGGTAGTTGATGCATTAAGCCGTAAGTCTATAAGGAGTTTGGCTCATATATCAGCAAATAGGAGACCTTTGATGAGGGAGTTAAAGGAACTTCTTGATCAAGGCCTGAGATTGGAGAATAAGGGTAGAAGAGGTCTAATGGCATACTTCCAAATGAATCCTAGACTAATAAATGAGATTAAATAGTCATAAAGAAAGGACCCTTACTTAGTAAAGCTTATATAACAAATGGAAAAGGGCAAGAATAAGGAGTTTGTGATTCGAGATGGTACGCTCAAGCATGGAAAAAGGTACTGTGTCTCGAATGTGGATGGGTTAAGAGATAAGATAATGAGTAAAGCTCATTTGGCACTATACAATATGCACCCAAGAGCAACCAAGATGTATCAAGATATCAAGATGATTTATTAGTTGCTGGGACTTAAGAAGGATGCAGCTGAGTATATAGCTTCATGTTTGTCACATCCTAACTTTAGAGATATTATGATCCTAGAACATAGGGAGACAAAAGGTTACCCATGCTCGTAGAACCCACTTATACTTATACAATCATGCCTAGGATCATATCAAACCTTATGCAATAACTCGTTTAAGACATTTATATAAAAACCTTTAGTTGTGGAAGACAAATAAAAAGATACTTCAAATACAACCCATAATAAATAATAATATTCAATAATAGTTTAAACCTTAGTGAATAACATGTCAAGATAACATTTAAAATAATTATTCCTAGAGCATCTAAAGATAACTCTTCATAATATAGTATTATTAAAGACTTGGACAAGGAATCCCCTAAGCGAAGTAGGATGCTTGAGCTATCACCTTGCCTCCTCATATTGCTCACCTAGAACCACATAAGGAGAATGGGGTGAGATAGATAGTCTCAATGAGTAAACAATATAGCACATATAATAACATATATCCCTTTAAAAAGGAAACCCATAGCTTATATCACATAGTTCATGATTTACAATTCATGAATCAACGATGCAATTTAGCAAGTTTTTCAGTTTAGCAAATTTCCCAATTTAATAGTTTGCAGAAATCACACTTGTAACATTTAACACCGAATAAGAGTAAATGACTATGCTAGCTCATTCACTCGAGGAAGAGGTGGTCTCATACTAAATTCCAACTCCTAACCCAATACTTATAAAGTCATGAAATTGATTAGGCTCCATGGCTAGAACCGCCCCTTCTAGCTGAGGTAGATACATAATCCCTATCCATCGGGTTAAGACCATGTGCACAGGTTTGGATGATTACCAGCATCGGCACAAGGATTTCTGCATAAAGGGTTAAAGGTACCATAGCTAGAGCTAATGGTAATCCCAAATAACAATATCACATAAGGCAATAATAACAAGTATCCCAATGGCAATAGTAGTTTAACTTTCGAACAAAAGATATAATGATAGTGTAGTTTTAGAGAGAATATAAGTTAAGGTAATAATTACAAAAAATATTTATCATTGGATAATCACAAATGGCTTTGGACCAATTGTCCTTTGGCAACCTAAGATTAATAAAGAAATCATATAGTCAAATTTGAAATGGAAGTGAACTTGGGTTTTAAGAATCTCAAAGGTTCCCATAACATAATCATGATACCTTGAACTTGTAACAATACCATAATGTTTACTCACACTTATAACATGAACACAGTGTTTAATCACCTTGTGATTCCTTCGCTCCTAATTCACGTAGCCCTTAGACTTCTAAGACTCCTCAAGCTTTATCATAATATTTAATTCAATACTTAGTATTTATTTAATCATGATGCTATCCTATCCCATAACTACCTTATGCACATATAGCATTTATATACACTTAGAGTTGCACATATAAGTGCATTCATCATTTGCACATAACATATTAACTTAAAAGTCCTGCACACTTAGCCTTTATAGGTCCATATGAAAACATATTGTAATTCATGTCCATACCTTTCTAAGGTCAACACAATATCATTATGTTAATATCAATTCACTTTAACAATCATCTTAGTACACTTAACACTTCCACACATGTCAACTTAACAAATGACCTTTCAAATGTCATGCTTAACTCTTATGACCCATTCATTCAATCAATCTCTTCATCAATTCAAGATCATTAATTCATTATCAAGTCATCATAAAATCTATTTCCATATTTCCTAATCACATTCATAATCTAATCATAACATAAGGTTAAGATACCTTAGGTATACCTTAAGTATACCAAAGTGCCTCTAGGCTTGTCTAGAGTCATTCCTTCAACCAACATGCAATTTAACCATTTATCATACATACATATATGTCAATAATTATTAAAATATATCACATAAAAATTATAGATATTGAGATAAAAATCCCATGGTAGGCCAAATACCTTATTAAGAGAAAAACTGAATTTTTCTTACTTTTCTTACTTTTCTTACTTTTTGTCTATTACAATAATATGTAGAAACATGGTTTGAACCAAGATTTTTTATGTAAACACAACAAAAATCATTTTGGAACATCAATCTATATGAATCAACAACAATAGGTGTGACATATACATGAATATTCCAATTTTAGGTTTTTGGATGCAAAACCATGAACCTTTCTTATTTTTGGTATTTTTCGGTCATTATAGTAATATATAAACTAGTGTTTTAAACAATTATTTTTCATTCAATCATAGAAAATATCAGTTTAGGACATCCATGTGTATGAATTAGTAGCCATAGATCATTATTATGCATGAAAATTCCAAGTTTTAAGGTTTAGGGTGAAAATCATGAGTTTTTGCGCTTTTTGCACTTTTCATTTATTACAGTAATATATAAACACGTGATTTAAATCATTATTTTTCATCCAAACAAAACAAATATTATTTTATAACATCAATCACCATAATTTGGTAGCCATAGATTTATCAAACCATAGGATTTTCAAACTTTCAAGTTCTAGGGTGAAAACCATGAATTTCCTTATTTTCTAAAACCTTTTAGTTAGTACAGTAATATGTAAGAATGTGATATAATCCTATATTTTTCATCTAAACACATCAAAAATCTATTTAGAATCTAAATATGCAGTAGCCACCCCCCTTAATGAATTTATGTTTGAAAATTTCAATTTTTGAGTTATAGGATTCACCTTTGGCAAAATCGCGTAGGAAGGTTGCTGTTTTCGGTAGAGAAATTAATTTCTCTTTTAAAAACTCATCTAAAATGAATTAAATATATAAAAATCAGTAAATAACTAGCTCAAAATATTTTTCTCATAATTTATTTCATAGAAATAAGATGAAAAATTGAAAAGAAAGAAAAACTTATGAATACGGGTGAGAAATCGCAAAGTTGAAAAGTGTTTTTTAATTTCAGTAGAGAGAATTGTTTTGAGATCATTTTTCCATCAAAATATAGAAAAATAGAGTGGTGGCTGCTAGAAATATGGTGCTGGGAAAAAATTGATGTTTAAATGTAGGGTTTTGGATAATTTCCACTAATACCTTTAATGAGCTAGGTTAGGAGTGTTTTAGTGTAGTAGGCTTTTTATTTAAATTAGGGCTGATTATGGGTAATTAAAATAAAAATATTTTTCTTATTATTTTCAATAAAATTTCCTCCAAAATATTTATTTAAAAATATTTTACAAATACTCATAAAATTATTTTATGCTTAAAAATCGCCTTTTTACATGAAAATTCATTTACGAAAAATAAATTATTTCATGCTAATGCATTTTATTTAAACTATTTATTTCACAATAATAATTCATATTAGGCATTTTAAAATTAATTTAACATTCCCCAAACTCATAAATCATGTCACATATGAATTTTCATATAGTCACACACTTTGTCACAATAACCCTAAATTTAAATAATTTATCACTAAAACTCTTAGGGTAAATGTGGGTTGTTACAATGTTTGACTTGTTAGCAAGTTAAGGTAGAACATCAAAAGATGTCTAGTTTACTTTAAGAGATCCAAGTGCTAGAATGGAAATGGGAGCAAATTGCGATGGATTTTGTAGTATCACAATAATAATTCATATTAGGCATTTTAAAATTAATTTGACATTCTCCAAACTCATAAATCACGCCACATATGAATTTTCATATAGTCACACACTTTATCACAATAATCCTAAATTTAAATAATTTGTCACTAAAACTCTTAGGGTAGATGTGGGTTGTTACAATGTTTGACTTGTCAGCAAGTTAAGGCAGAACATCAAAAGATATCTGGTTTACTTTAAGAGATCCAAGTGCTAGAATGGAAATGGGAGCAAATTGCGATGGATTTTGTAGTAGGCTTGCCAAGAACTCAAAAGGGTTGCAATTCTATATGGTTGATAGTAGATCGTCTCACCAAGTTTGCACATTTCTTGGATATAAAAATTGTAGTGGCACAATATGTATAGCATTATATTGAGAAAATTGTAAGACTACATGGAGTGCCTACATCTATAATATCGGATAGAGGT
This sequence comes from Reutealis trisperma, assembly GCA_947687605.1. Lineage (NCBI taxonomy): Eukaryota > Viridiplantae > Streptophyta > Magnoliopsida > Malpighiales > Euphorbiaceae > Reutealis > Reutealis trisperma. The sequence goes on from CANTUT010001028.1 coordinate 26,847, forward strand.
CCTTAATTCACATCGAGGTTCTAGCAATAGTTACAAGAAGCAATAGGTATGAGGTTGGATTTTAGTACTGCATTTCATCCCCAGACTGATGGATAGTCTGAAAGGACCATCCAAACACTTGAAGATATGTTAAGGATGTGTGTCATGGACTTTGGCGGAAGTTGGGACAAGCACTTGTCATTGATAGAGTTTGCCTACAATAATAGTTATCACTCATCAATTAGCATAGCACTTTATGAGACATTATATGGTAAAAAATGTTGGTCACCAATATGTTGAAATGAAGTGGGAGATAAGCATGTAGAGATGCATGATTTATTAAGGGATACAGCCGATAAGCACGTAGAGATGCATGATTTATTAAAGGATACAGCCGAGAAGGTGCCACTTATCAGAGAGAGGCTTAAGACGGCCTTTAGTTGATAGAAGAGCTATGCTAACCCTAAGAGGAAAGATGTTTAGTTTGTAGTTAGTGATCATGTGTTCTTGAAAGTTTCGCCTATGAAAGGGGTTATGAGGTTTGGCAAGAAAGGCAAGCTGTCACCTAGATATATAGGGCCTTTTGAAATTTTAGATCGAGTAAGAGAAGTCTCTTATTGACTAGCACTACTGCCAGCTATGGACCATGTCCATCCAGTATTCCATGTCTTGATGCTTATAAAATATGTGTCAAGCCCTTCATATGAACTAAAGGATCAAGATGTGGTACTAGATAGTGATTTATCTTATTAGGAGATGCTAGTGGAGATCGTGGACCGACAAGTAAGGAAGTTGAGGAATAAAGAGATAGCCATGATAAACTTTAGATGGCAAAATCATGATGTATAAGAATGCACATAGGAAAGCAAGAATGTTATGCGTCAATGATATTCCCATTTATTTGATTAATTTATTAGTAAGTCTCCACTAAAATTCGAGGACAAATTTTTAATAAGGAGGGGAGAATGTAACACCCTACCTAAAGATAGTAATTATAGGGCCTAATGTGCATTAAGTATGATATGATATGACTTGTTGTATGTTGAAAATATGTTTTAGGATGTTTAATAATGTAAGGACTAAGTTAGGATAGTAATAGGAGATATTTTGACTATAGGGGTATTTTAGTCATTTTGACCCTAAGACAGTGGACCAAGGGTATTTGAGTTAAAAATCAAGAAAATACTAGAAATAGGTCCCAAATATTACATAAGACACAATACTTTTCATTTGAACAAAAAAGAATAAGAAACGGAAAAGTTATCGCAAAAATACTGAAAAAAACTGACAGCTGCCACTGATCAGGGGCATTTTAGTTATTTAACGTAAGTTATCAAATAAACACACCAAATGAAGTTTAAGAAAATTTGGAACTAAAGTCTAGTTGAACACTTTTCCAAATTCTCAACAGAAACATAGGGAAAACATGTCGAAACCTAAAAACAGGTGTTTTTAATGCAGTGTTTATTTTTAAATAAAAAAAAGAAAACCCTAATATTTAATGTACAGTAGCCACCCGCTCCCCCCCCCCAACCTTATTGCTATATATGTCATTCAATTCTCAAAAAAAAAAAAAAAAAAAAAAAAAAAGGGAAATCTTCTTCTTTCTTTTTCTTTAAAAGAATTCCAAGACTTAACAAAAAGGAATCGACGATCTTCCCAAAATAAAAATTCCTTTGTAATAAATCTTTTTAATTTTTATGAGTTGATCATTGTAGTAGTTGTTCTAAAAAAGAATTATTGTTGTTCAACCTTGGGAGGATTCAGCCAAGTTTAGTGGAAGGGATTGGAATTGTATTTGTGAATTAAGGTAAGAACAATTATTTTCTTAATTTAATTTATTTTACAGCAATTTAATATGTATAAAAAAAATGGCAATGGTGTTGGTTTGGTCTAGTTATTGGAATGAAATGTGTATTTGTTGAATTAAGAAAAGAATTATGTTTAGATGTGTGAATGAAGTTAATTTCAAACAAGGATTTTTTCTTGCTAGTGAAGAACATGTTAAATTGAAAAAAAAAAATTATGCATGTACCATTCAGCCAAGAGGGGAATTTCATTCCCAAGTTCTATAATTCAATTTTAAAGTAAAATTTGATTGGACTTGAGTCAATAGAACATAGAAATTGTTGAAAATAAAATCCGAGTTCGAATCATCGAGGAATCCAAAGTGGAATTTCCAAAATGTTCTTGAAACCTCCATGAACAATTTAAAATTGGGGAATTTCCAATTAAAGTTAGTTAGCTTATTTTTAATTAAAATAATGTAATTAAGTAGCTTAATTGAGTAATTAAACAATAAAATTTTGAAATTGTTAAGAAGAACACAAGGAATTGAAGGATAGGTGAATTGAAAATTTTAGAGGGATGAACTTTAGACCCAAGAATTGGGATTCCAAATAGATTAAATATAAACATAAAATTAATGATATATTTATAAAATTAAATAAATAAAGTAAGAATTTATGGAGTCCATTAGTATAAACAAGTCAAATATTAAGACTTCCATTAGGGGGTACTACTAGTGTCGGGTTGACTTTCGGAAGTCAAAGTCAAAAGTTTGACTGTGACCAAAGATGAATTAAGACATATTATAAATATACTAAAATAACATTAAAACATTAATCATCAAGACTAAAGATTAAAATAAGGAAAAATATTAAAGGTTGATCATGTTGGACTAAAGAATCATAGTTAGACTAGGAGTCCTAGTTCAAGTTAACCACTTAGGTTAAGCAAGAATATGCATAAATATAATAAATTGTTGAATATATGAACTAAACAATAATTATTTGATTTATTTTGCAGAGGTTAAAGAAGTTCAAACCCTGAGGTTCACTTAGCTCGGCTAATTAGGAGTAAAAGAGACTGGGGTGAGTTATAATGCACACTCTTATTTCTTCGCAAATGTGAAATGATTTCTTTGAGATTGAATGTTTTTCTTCATGAACTTCCATGCCCATTGATTGATTTTGATTTCATTAGCTATGTTTGCCTAAGAGTCCCACCTTAAGTAGGACTCTTTCTTAAGTTAGTTATTTGAACCCAAAACCCTTATTAAGCTATATTATGACTTGTAATGATGTTGTGAACATTAAACCAAATCTTTCAAACTAAGTAGGAATCTTTTATAAGAGTCCTAATATAAGTTAAACTCTTGCTATGTATAATGTTATTGCTTATTTTCCAAGCCTGTAGAAACACCCCTTCTTAATGTGGGGTGAACATTAGACTTGTGCATATGGTATGCTTATAGATAGGGTAAAGTATCCAAACCTCAGCCAGTAGGGTCCAATATTGCTAGTCATAAGACTTGATCAGTCTTATGCTATAAGTTGAATAGAGAAGGTAATAGCCCTTACTCCTAAGTTAATATAAGTTATAAGTTATTTATGCTACCCTATTATTTATTTCTCATTTTTATAACCAAGCTATGTTATTGAGCTTATGTTTATTATCTTACATACCCTATGTGTGCTTTTACTCTCACTGAGTCTTCTACTCACCCTTTTCTATGTTTATATGTTTCAGGATGGCAAGATTGATCAAGGTAACTAAACTCAAGCCTGTTCCTCCACTTGAATGGATGCTTCACCTAGAAGATAGTAAAGTCCTCTTCATCCATATGCATAATGAACTTTATTTTAGTGCTCTGAGGGTATTAAACAAAGTACTTAAAAATGGGCAGAGAATTGATGTTTTGTGGCTATAAGTTTAGAGATATTTAAGTTTTTGTTTCATCAGGTTATTTTCAAATGTTTTCCTTTAACTGTGGTTTATAAGAACTATTTTTAATTTGTAAGAAGTTTATGGGCTTATTCCATAAATTTTACAAGTTATTATTTATTTGATTAAGTTATGGGTATTTAATAAGTAATTTACTAAAGTTAAGGATTCTACAGGTGTGGGTGACCTTATATCCTACGATTGTTATAGCTCCTAATGTCGTGCTGTGACAACCTTTGAGTATAGGTGGTTACACCGTTCACTGTGATCCCTTAGTAGAGTGATTGCTTATGCCTTTCGTCAGTTGAAAAAGCATAAGCAAAATTACCCTACCATTTGGAGATGGCAGCAGTAATCTTTACATTGAAGATTTGGAGACAATATTTATATGGTGAGACTTATGGGATGTACATAGATCATAAGAGTATAAAGTATATCTTTGACTAGAGGGATTTAAACTTGAGACAGAGGAGATGGATGGAACTTTTTAAGGATTACAACTGTACCATTTTTTACCGTCCTGGTAAAGCTAATGTTGTGGTTGATGCTTTAAGTAGAAAATTCTTTGGTCGTTTGTCTCGCATTATTATTAAGAAAAGGCCTATAGTGAAGGAATTGTTAGAAATTGTTTGATCAGAGGTTGCAATTAGAAGTGCACAATATTGGATTACTTTTACAATTTATGGTTTGTTTAGTTTTAGTGGAAAAGATTAAGGTGGCTTAGTGATGGGATTCACAACTATGTAGAATTGTGAAGGAGGTACAAGAGGGTAATAATAATGAATTTGTGATTGATGATAATGGAGTGCTTCAACATGGTTATCACCTGTGTGCTCCAAATATGGATAATTTGAGGAAGGAAGTCTTAGAAAAGGTATACTTTACAATGTATAATGTACATCTAGGTTCCACCAAGATGTATTATGATTTGAAGGGCATCTACTGGTGAGTGGCATAAAGAAAAATGTTGCTAAATTTATCTTTAAGTACCTCACATGTTAGTAAGTAAAATTAGAGCATTAGAAACCTTCTGGGTTATTATAGACATTTTCCATTCCTAAGTAAAAGTGGGAGAGGATCACCATGGATTTTATGACTGGATTACCTAAGACTTTTGTAGGGTTTGACTCTATTTGGGTGATTGTGGACTAATTAATGAAATTGGCACACTTTATTCCTATAAAAGTCAACAACTCTGTGGCTAGATATGTGAAACTATATGTAGAAAAGATAGCCTGCTTGTGTGGAATTTTAGTTTCCATTATGTCCAATAAAGGACCTCAATTCACTTTCAGATTTCAAAAATCTTCGCAAGATGTTTTGGGTACCATATTAGATTTCGGTACTGCCTTTGATCCTTAGATAGTTGATTAGTCTGAGAGAATAATATAGACCTTGGAAGATATGCTTTGAATGTGAATACTTGAATTTGATGGTCATTGGGATTCACATTTGCCATTAATTAAGTTTGTATATAATAATAGTTATCATGCTATCATCAGAATGGCACTGCATGCAGCTCTGTATGTCATGAAGTGTAGACCCCAGTGTGTTGGGACAAAGTTAGAGAGAGATAGTTGGCAGGACTTGATTTAGTTCATATTACTTTAGAAAGAGTCCTTATAATCCAAGAGTGATTGAAGATAACCTTTAGTAGATAGAAAAGTTATGCTGATCTTAGATGCAAGGATATTTCCTTCGAAGTAGGTGATTTTGTTTCTTAAAGTCTCCTCCTTGAGAGGAGTAATGAGATTTGGAAAGAAAGAAAAGTTGGCACCAAGGTATATTGGATCATATATGATTATTAAAAAAAGTTAAAGTGATTGCTTAATGGTTGGACTTGCCATATGATCCTTCACACATTCACCCTATGTTTCATATTTTCATGTTGAGGATTATATTTCTGACCCTTCTCACGTGTTGCAACCACAAGATGTTTAGATTTGCGAAAATCTATCCTGCAAGGAAGTTTTGGTAGCTATTATGGATTTTCAAATTCATAGGCTTCCTTCCAAAAAGATTTATATAGTTAAAGTTTTGTGGTGAAATCACACCATTGAGGAGTGCACAAAAGAAGTAGAGACTGAAATGAGAGAGAAATATCCATATTTATTTGAGACTAGTTAATATGTTTGTTTTATGATGTTTATTTGCTATTGCATTTTATGTATTATGTATCCATACTAATTATCTAAGAATTTAAACTTTGTTAACTTTAAGGAATGAGTATAATGTTTTTTGACTTACTACAATTTAAAATTCATGAACGAATTTCTTTTAAAGGGGGAGATTGTAATATCTTTAATTTTTTTTAAAATTTTTAAATTAGTATTTTTGGATGTGTTTAATTAATTACATATTATTTTGAAATTTATGAATTTTAAATTAAATCAGATTTAAATTATTATTATTGTTATTATTATAATTATTATTGACATCATATATATATATATATATATATATATATATGGGAAAAGCAGGTTTGATTAGTCTAAGAACCAATCAGACATTACTATAGGGCTTTTAAACAAAGGGAGAGAGAGAGAGAGAGAGAGAGAGAGAGAGAGAGAAAACTTTGTTCGATTATTCACTGGTGTTTGATCACCTACTTTCAGCATGAGCCTATTAAGGAGAAGTAGAAGGTGCTAACGAAGTGATCGGTTTAAGCTTGCCACTTATTATTGTTGTAAGTCGTCGGACGCACCCTTTTTCGTTCACTGGCCAAAATTTTTTGAATTCCAGCTATTTCTAACCTTTGTTCATAGTGGTTCAAGTACTAATGAACTCCTCTCCTTTTGATGTCACATCCTAATTCTAGAGATATGACGGTCCTAAAACATAGGGAGACATAACCCATGCCCGTAGAACCCACTTATGCATATAATAACATTGCCTAGGATCGTACTAAACCTCATGCGTTAACTTAATTAAACCATTTATAAGAAAAACCTTAAGTTGCGGAAGAATAGTAAAAATATACTTTAAACACAATCCCTAAGGAAATAACATTTAAGACTCCAAATAAGAAAATAACATTTAAGACTCTAAATAATTTATCAAATGAATAATATTCCAAGATAAAACTCCCAAAGCATATATGAGTGACTCTTTATAGCATAGTATAATAAAAGACTTGGATAAGAAAATTCCCTAAGCAGAGTAGATTGCTTGAGCTAGCACCTTACCTCCTCAAATTGCCGACCTAGAACCACACAAGGAAAATGGGTTAGATAGATGATTTCAATAAGTAAACAATTCAACTTGAATAATAACACTTATCCCTTTATAAGGGTTCATAATTTATAAATTCATGGTTTGCAATTTAGCAAGGTTCATAGAAATCAACTTATAAACTTATAACTTATAAAGTTGACTTCTTATTATCTCATTCACTCAAGGGAGAGGTGGCATCATACCAAAATTCTAACTCCCAACTTATAACTTGTAAAGAGTTATGAAACTGATTAGGCTCTATGGCTAGAACTGCCCCTTCTAGCCGAGGTGGATACACTACTCCTATCCATCGGGTTAAGACCATGTGCACCAATACCTATGATTACTCGCATTGGCACAAGGATTTATGCATAAAGGGTTCATTGATACCATAGCTAGAGTTAATGGCAATCACTTATAATAATAGCATTGAAGAATGCAATCACATGTAACATAATAGCAATAGTAGTTTAGGTTATTGAACAAAAGATAAATAATAGTGCAGTTCCAAAAAGAAAGTAAGGTAAGGCAATAATTACAAAGGTTCTTTCTTATCATTGAATAAACAATTATAGTTTCAGACCAATTGTCCTTTGACAACCCAAGCTTAACAAAAGAATTCATATAACTATAATTTAGGATAGAAGGGAACTTGGGTTTCAAAAATCTCAATGGTTCACATAACTTGATAACTTGTACTTGTAACTTGAACATAATGTTTACTTACCTTGTGGTTCCTTTGCTCTTAGTACTTATAGCCCTTTGAACTTCTAACACTCCTCAAGCTCTAACATAAACATTATAATTTAATGCTTAGAATTTGCTTAATCATCATGCAATCCTATCTTATAACTACCCCATGCACATATACCGTTCACATATACTTGAAGTTGCACTTAGAAGTGTACTCATCACTTGCACATAATATGTTGACTTTTAAATTCTTGCAAACTTAGCCTTCATAGGCTCATATAAAATATGTTGACTTTTAAATTTTTGCAAACTTAGCCTTCATAGGCTCATATAAAATCAGATTATAACTCATACTATGAATTTTCTAAAGTCAAACACAATATAGTATGATCTTAACATCAATTCAATTTAACATTCAACTTAGTACACTTAACACTTTCCATATATATCAACTTAACAAGTAACCTTAAAGAGTCATGCTTATCTCTTTTGACCAAATCATACCATCCATCTCATAGTCAATTTAAGATCAATAATTCACTATTAACACATCATAAGACCTATTTAACTTATCACTCAATCATATACACATATTAATCATAACATAGTAATAGGGTTAGTAAACCCTAGGTAGGCTGAACCTCCCTAGACTTTGTCTAGAGCTATCCCTTCAACTAACATGCAATTAAATTATTTATCATTCATTTATACATGTCAAAAATTATTAAAATATATCATACAAAAATTATAGACATTATAATTAAAATCCCTATGTAGGCTGAATACATGCTATCAAGGCAAAATATAGATTTTTCTTACTTTTTGCTTTTTTTAGTCATTATAGTAATAATCAAACACTTGATTTAAACCAATATTTTACATGTAAACATGACAAAAACCATTTTATAACACTAACACATAGGAAGCAGCACCCTTGCATATTATATACGTGAAAATTTTCTAACTTGAGGTTTTAGGGTGAAAACCATGAATTCTCAGTCTTTTCGTACTTTCTAAACATTACAGTAATATACAAAAATATGATTTGAATCAATATTTGTCATCTAAACACAAAAAAAAATTAATTTAGACCACTTCAATATGCAAATCAGCAGCCTTCCCTTATATAATTGCATGAAAATTGCAACTTTGAGTTTTAGGGTTCACCTTTGGTGGATATGAGAAGAAAGAGTTGTGTTTTTGGTCGAAAATCAGTTTCTTCTTCAAAATAATCACCTAGGCCAAATTTGACCAAAATAAAAATAGTAAATACACAACCCAAAATAGTTTTCTCATGATTGGTTTATAAAAATCAAGTAGTATATTGAAAGAAGAGAAAAACTTATGAAAATGGTCACGAAATCGCAAGGTTTAAAGGCACCTTGTGAATTTCAGTTGAGAGAATATTTTTGAGAGAATTTTTCTATAAAAATTCTAAAGAATAATAGAATGATGGCTGTCAAAAAAGGGCTGGCTGAATTTTAGCTTATGTATCTAGGTTTTGGAAAAATTACAAGTTTGCTATTAATGAACTAGGTTAGGAGTGTTTTGGTGTGTTGGGCTTTAGTGAGTTGGGCCTTTTAATTTTATTTATGGGCTAATAATATGTAATTAAAAATAAAATATTTTTATTATTGTCATTAAAATTCCCCCCAAAATATTTATTTAAAATTATTTTAAAAATACTCATAAAAATTTATTTTATGCTTAAAAATCGCTTTGTGTATGAAAATTCACTTTATGTGTAATAAATCATTTTATGCAAATGCACTTCACATAAATAAATTATTTCACATTAATAATTCATATTATGCATAGTAGAACTAATCTCATTAATAATTTATATTATGCATTTTAGAACTAATCTCATTAATAATTCATATTATGCATATTAGAACTAATCTAAAATGCCACATACTCATCAATCACGTAACACATGAATTTTCACAAAAGCACTCACTTAGTCATCATAGTTCTAAATTCAAGTAATTGTCATACAAAATACTATGGTGGGCATAGGTTATTACATTTGAGTTTCATTTTGGTACCTCATTTATTAATTTTGGTTGATGTTTGATTTTGATTGGATTATAGTGATTTCTCAAGCTATCAATACCATTTTTGACAAGCCTCCTGTGAGTGACGAATAATGGTGAATATTTTTGTATTCTTTACTTTTAGATGAGTCTATTGACCTTAAATTTGTCGAGATTCGAAGCCGTCGATATTTTTCAGTGACTTTTTGATGAGCATTATCAATAGTTCTAAATTAGTTTTTGATGTCATTTTTGATGATAAAATAGATTAATTTTGCATTAGTGACTTAGCTTTGTCACATCCCAATTTTAGAGATATGATGATACTAGAACATGGGGAGACATAAGGTCACCCACGCCCCGTAGAACCCACTCATGCATATAATAACATTGCCTAGGATCATACCAAATCTCATGTATTAACCTGAATAACTAATAATAAAGGAAATCTTTAGTTGCAGAAGATTAGTTTAGCACACTTTAAATACAATCCATATGAAAAGGATATTTAAGACTCCAAATAAATTAACAAATAAATAATACTCCAAAAATTAAACTCCTAAAGCAACTAAGAATGACTCTTCACATCACAATATAGTAAAAGACTTGGACAAGGAAATCCCCCAAGCAAAGTAGATTGCTTGAGCCATCACCTTGCCTCCTCAAAATGCTCACCTGGAACCACACAAGGAAAATGGGTGAGATAGATGATCTCAATGAGTAAACAATAGCTTATATGATAACACATATCCCTTAAAAAGTGGCTTATAACACATAACTCATAGGTCATGATTCATAATTTATGATTCACAATTCATGGTTTATTGGTTGCAAATTAGCAAGGTTTTGCAGAAATCAAACTTATAACTTGTATCATATAGAGTAAAGGCTACTGCCTTATTCACTTGTAACATAAATGTAGAGTTGTAACATAAATATAGAGTGAAGGCTGCTGCCTTATCCACTCATAACATAAAGGAAAGGCAACAATAGCATTGAAGAATAAAATCAAATGTAAAATGGTAGCAATAGAAACTTAGCTTATTGAACAAAAGAGAAACAATAGTGTGGTTCCAGAAAGAATGTAAGGTAAGGCAACATTCATAAAGGTTCTTTCTTATCATTGAATAAACAACAATGGTTTTGGACCAATTATCCTTTGGCAACCCAAGCTTGATAAAGAAATCATAAAGTTATAACTGAAAATAGAAAGAAACTTGGGTTCCAAGAATCTTAAGCTTCACATATCATGATAACTTGTACTTGAGACATGGATATAATGTTTACTCACCTTATGGTTTCTTAGCTCCTAATTGTTGTAGCCCTTGAACTTCTAATACTCCTCAAGCTCTAACATAAGATTATAATTCAATACTTAGCATTTGCTTAACATCATGCTATCCTATCCTTTAACTACCCCATGCATATATAACATTCTCATATACTTAGAGTTACACTTAGAAGTGCACTCATCACTTGCACATAACATATTGACTTTAAGTATTGTATACTTTGCCTTCATAGGCTCACATGAAAATCAGATTATAACTCATACTATGAATTTTCTAAAGTCAAATACAATATATCATGATCTTAATATCAATTCAATTGAACATTCAACTTGGTACACTTAACACTTTCCATATATATCAACTTAACATATAACCTTAAAAGTATCATACTTATCTCTTTTGACCAAATTATACAATAAATCTCATAATCAATTTAAGGTCATTAGTCCATAATTAACACATCATAAGGCCTAATTCATATGCCACTTGATCATATACACATATTAATCACAACATAGTAATAGGGTTAGGAAACCCTAGGTAGGCCAAACCTCTCTAAACTTTGTCTAGAGTTACTCCTTCAACCAACATGCAATTAAATCATATATCATTCATATACATATGACAATAATAATTAAGATATATCATACTAAAATTATAGACATTGAGATCCAAACCCAAATGTAGGCTGAATGCATACTTTTATGGAAAACATGAACTTTCTTACTTTTTGCACTTTCCGTTCATTACAGTAATATGCAAAAACATGATTTAAACCAATATTTTTCATGTAAATATAACAAAAATCATTTTAGAATACATATACATAGGAATTAGCACCCCTTTAAAAACATATGCATGGAAATTTCCAACTTTAGGTTTTAGGATGGAAATCATGGATTTCTCTTGCTTTTTATACTTTTCGATCATTACAGTAACATGCAGAAATATGATTTAACTAATATTTTTCATCTAAACATAATAAAAATCAGTTTGGAATGCATCAATACATAAATCAATCCCCCTTGTAGGATATATGCATGAAAATTCCAACTTTCAGTTTTAGGGTTCACGTTTGTTGGATTCGCGAGGAAAGAGTTGTGGTTATGGCTGAAAATCAGTTTTTTGTTCAATTAAAACACCTAGGCCAAATTAAACATCAAGAAAAATAGTAAATATACAGCCCTAAATGAATTTCTCATGGTTAGTTTCATAAAAATCCAATAGTAGCTTGAAAGAAGATAAGAGCTTACAAAAACGATCACGAAATCACAAGGTTTGAAGGCACCTTGTGAATTTCGGTTGAGAGAATATTTTTGTAAAAATTATGAAGAATAACAAAATGGTGGCTGCTACAATAGGGCTAGCCAAAATTTAGATATATATATTTAGGGTTTTGGCAAAATTATAAGTTTGCCATTAATGAGCTAGGTTGAGAATGTTTTGGTGTATTAGGCCTTTTAATTTTATCTATGAGCTAATTATAGGTAATTAAAAATAAAATATTTTTCTTATTATTATCATTGAAATTCCCTTTAAAATATTTATTTAAAAATATTTTAAAAATGCTCATAAAAATTATTTTATGCTTAAAAATCGCTTTGTACATGAAAATTCACTTTATGGGGGATTGGCTTTTTGAATTGAGATTTAGTGCAATTCCTATGGACTATTCCTCATTCTTGTATGATTATGTGAATTAATTGTTTGGATGACATGAATGCATAGGCATTACATTCTAGTTTGATATTAAAGCACCAAGTTTGTATATTATCTAATATCATTCATTGAGTTGAGACACTCATCCCTATCTCCCTATTTTTTTTAGGTTATAGCTTATCTATTATGTTTATTGTTGAGTGCCTTCTTTTTTGGTAATGGATTTTATGTGGACTTATTTATTATTTGTAATATTATTTTAGAATCTAGCAATTATAGTAGTGTGGTTTATAACTCGTTACTATTATGGACTTCGGTACTTATTTGTCTATATTATAGTATGATAAAATTCTTATGTTGATAAATATTTATGGATGATGAGATTAGTATTATATGTTATAGTGATATCATTACTCTTTTAGTAGGTGGACCCATAGCCTCGGGTAATGAGATTATGTATTTAGAAATAATTATACTATCTGTTGATATTCTAGTTAGGCTAACTATTGGCTAGAGGCCTTAAACTTTCCTATGCCCTAGTACTAGGCACGTGTTCCTCATGCCAAGTTGTGACAATATTTTTTATGATTGAATGCATTACAAGATTCTGTTCCATCTATTTATTAGTTAATGGTAATTGACTCAGCAAACTAATAGATATAAGGCTAAGTAATTGGGATAAGCTAATGACAACAGTTAATCTTGAGTTGTTATGGTCACAACATTACCCTTCCTTTTGTAAAAATCCTTGTCCTCAAGGAATCCAGGAAATTGCTGTTGCAATACAGAAACATCTTCCTAGGTACTGTTAGTAGGAGACATATTAAGCCATTAAATGAGAACTTGTGGAACTTATTTCCTAGACCAATTGAAGATTTTAGAATCTAGAACTACTTCAGGATAGACCTTAATTTGTCCACCAAGGCTAGTAGATAAAAGTTGTATTTGAATAGGTAACCGAGAACCCACTTTCTTCTTGTGTAATGAGACATGTAAAACATGATGAATTAAAGAGGTTGCAGGTTGATCAAAGCTTGTATGCGATTAGTCCAATGATAAATGCATGAATTCCTAAGTTTTATCCCTTGATTTAACATGTTTTATTATTTAAATTGAGTTTAATTTGTTTGTTCAAGTGCTTTTCAGAGTAATTTCTAGGAATTATTCATATTTTGGAATGCCATGATCATTTGAGCTCGAATTGCGGTTAAAAATCGAGAAATAGTGCAATTTTTGGGTAATTTTAGTTATAGACATGCCCAGTGACATGGCCATATCACTGACCATGTCATTTAGCTTGAATACCAGTAGCTACTACATGCCCAAAGACATGGCTATGTCAATGGCTGTGTCATTTAAGTAACCTGGCCAAGTAAGGCTATGGAGTTTTGACAACTTTGAACACCATATAGTATTTTGAGCAAAACTTGAGCTATAGAAGTTGGATTGAGGTGATTCAAGTATCATTGGAAAGATAAAAGAAATAGCTACAAATATTTAGAAGATTATAAATTCTAATTCCTTCTTTTCCTAACCCAAAATTGGCATGAAATCTAAAAATTGTATCTTAGTACCTAGCCATGCTATGCTGACATGGTAAAAATTAGCCAATCCATGCTTGACATGTATCCAAACCCTAATGAGCCTCAAAGCACTATAGAAGGACATAATTTACATTAGAAAAAGGGGAGATCTTTCCTAGGTTTTTAATAGCCACCCTCACAAAGAGGTGAGAGGGAGTTTTGTGCAGAATTTTCATGGTGAAGATCCAATATGCTGCAGATTTTGAAGAGGAATGAAGATCAAAGTAGGGATTTCCCATCATCCATGGATTATTTGAGTTTCCTTTACCTTCTCTTGTATTTATTTCAATTCTCTGCTATGAACTAATTTGTTATTTATCTAGATAAAGATTAGTTCTTAACTGTATGAACTAAATAATTTATTTTGAATCAATTTATCTTTGGATTGTTTTGTTTTCATGATTTATGATATTTATTTTGATTAGCAATTACTAGTTTGTAGTTTAGATATTGTTTTTATATTAGATTAGTAGAGATACCCTGATATAGATAGATCACTCATAGGAATAGAGAGTTGATTGGGGTGCTAGAGATAGACCTACAAGACTTCTTTAGATGTTAATCTCTTGAACTTAATACTGCTCCTATTTTATTAGAGGTTGAGAAAAGATTCCCCTATAATACTTAGAAAGTTAGGAATTTAATCACTTGAGAAAGGTTTTTATCTGATTTAGTGAGAGTCCAATTCAATTCATTGTTTGAATGATTCATATCATTATTCTTGACATGCATGAGAGGCTAGGGGAATTCAATATCTAAATGAAATTCACTATTAATTTTTTCATCTATCCTTTATTGCTTTTATAAATTAGTTTTAAATAGTTTAGTTTAATTAATCTTAAATTTGGTTCAAGTAGACAATAGTTTAAGTTTGAGCTAGTACTTGTGTCAATGTCTTTGTGGATCGACCTTGTTACTGCTATACTACATAAATGATAGGTGCACTTGCCTAGAGCTAGGGTAGAATTAGTCGTCAAGCCATTACAAATGTAAAACTCCTAGTGTCATAAAATGCCTATCATGTTTTTGGCGCCATTGCTAGGGACACTTGTATACAATATTAGTAATATGATGAAGACTGTTGATCTAGATTTTATTTTCATGTCTGTTTCTTTTCATCTATTTTTATTTATTTGTTCTATTTTATGTTTTTGTTTCTTTTGAGTTTTTGTGTTTTAAAAAGGAAAAATTTCTCTATGGTTGAATGGAATTATCATCAATGAGGTTCTTGCTCAAATCAAGAATGGGGATGTCAGGGAGATCAGTATCCCTATCAAACTAATTTCCAAGCAGAATATGGATGGGGAGCACCACAAAAGAAGTCATCCCTCAAGCTTATGTTGGAAAGATTCACGTGGTCTATGGAGAGTTGGGCTAAGGAGGTAGAGAGTAGCAGAAATAATACATTAGAAGCTAGCTTCCCAACTCAAGAGGAGGATGACGACCATGCACAAGAGGAGCAGAGGTTGGAAGAGATGTTTGTGACTTTAGTATCAATAATGGATAAAAGATTTCAAAGCATTCAAACAACTCTAGAGAAAAAATAGGCATCTCTTCACAACTTAGAAATTCAAGTTAGGCAGATTTTGGAGTTTCTAAGTGCTTAACTAGAAGATAATTTACCAAGCTATACTTGCCCTATTCTGGTAGAACAACAAAGGACAACTACCATAACTTGGTTATGGAATGATGATAGTGATGAAGAAGAGAATGGTAAGGATAATTTGGGGTTGTTGCATACAAAATTTGATGATTGCTTAAGTGAGCAACCCCAAATCCAGCAATGGGACATGAATAGAGTGGAGTCAAATGTTGAGGAACTCTTTTTCGATGATAGTGAGCTATAGGAGAGCATGAAGGGGGAAGCTATGTATGCTCAAAATCACACCTCCCTATCATTCCAAACCTCTTACCTTTTGAGGAGACTGACAATAATCCACCCATAGTTCAAACACCCACCCTTAACATAACCCAAATTCCAGTAATACCATAACTCACCACATACAATCTAAACTCATTGCCACCCTTCTCATAATGCTACTTTGTGGGAGACTCAAGTACTTGGCCAATATTTATAGTCTCTAAATTTTCTTTAGAGAGGGAGATTCATTTTGTGGAGGTGTTAGAGAAGATAATTAGTGGATTTGGGTGGAGCATCAAAGATTTACATGAGGTGGATGCTGAACACAGCATGTTCCATCTCTTGGCACCCCAACTAGAATTCCCCATGCCAAGCCAATGGGTAAAGCTCTTCAATGATGGTTCTATAAGTTGCAAGTTCAGGTTTGCATGTAATAGAGAACCAAAAATAGTTTTTATTATTATAAAAAGGCTATGCAAAGGCCACACCCTTTGCATAATCTTTTTTATTTTAATCTGTAGAGGTATCAAGCACAAGATAACCTCTAAATCCATTGATGACAATGGATAACAATAACGTTCATCTAATACGACAATAAAGAAGCACTAAATGGGAGGCAACCTATTGATGATTTAAATTTTTATTGCTTTACTTTTTTGTTTGTTTGATTATTTTTTATTTTTGTTTTTTGGATCTAATCTTCATATTTTCTTTAGAACTATATCTCTTTAGTCTATAGGATGATTTAATCATGGTGGAATTCTTGGACAAGGAGATCCCAACATCTATTTGAAAAATATTCAAGGTAGTTTCCCTTCACCCTTCTTTCTTTTATTTATATATAACACATTGGGGATAATGTGTTACTTAAGTATGGGGGAAACACTTTTATTGCTTATCTTTTGCCTTGTTTTATCTTGAATCCAAGTGAATTGAATTGCGATAATGGTATCATTTCAAAATTGCCCTCCTAAGAAATGAAATTTGTTAAATTGTGAATGATAATGACATATTGATGTATGGCTTAATTGAATTGGTCATCTATTAATGATTGAATGTGGTAGTTTTTCTAGGAAATGGAATTGACAAATTTTGCAATCTCTAACCTTTGAAACTTTAGTTACATTTCTAAGCACAAAAGTTTTCAAATTTTTTTTCCTATAGTTACACTAGTTTGGTTATGTAGAAATACTTAATATCCTAGGTTATGTGATTGTTTTCCTTGAATAGAAAAGAAAAGAAGTAATTGCAAAAGGAGCTTTAAAAATAAAACCTATTATGTTGTTGTAACTCTTTTAAAACAATATAGGGTCAAGATCATGAATAGTGCTAATAGCCATTTGAACTTGTTCTAGCTGAGTAATCGAGGGTTGGCAAAAAAAATGTCTACATTTGCGTAAAAAGGCTAACTTGACAGTTCAAACAAGTCGGTCTCCTTAAATTGTGCATTAAAAAGAAAATTAAATATGAAAAGTTGAACACAAGTGAATGTGAGAAGATTGAAATTCAAGGAGGATGGTCATGAACCTAAGAGAAAAACATTTATACACCTACTATATCTAGACCATTGTTGCTTTAGAATTAGTTGCTCACATTTGTAACTTTAGATTTCAAGCTTTTGGTTTACAAGTTTTGTCATGAAACTTTCTTGATTTTTGCTACTATAGTTGAAAATTAATTTTTGACTGAGAATTTTAAGCCTCACTAATAATGAGTTGTTGTCAACTGTTGTCTTTTTTTTTTTAAACTTTAGAGGGCAAATTTTGTTTTTCCTACTGTTGTTTCAATTTAATTTGCTTGAGAACAAGTAAATACTCAAATGTGGTGGAGTTTGATAAGTGCATGAATTCCTATGTTTTGCCCCCTGATTTAGCATGTTTTATTATTTAAATTGAGTTTAATTTGTTTGTTCAAGTACTTTTTAGAGTAATTTCTAGGAATTATTCATATTTTGGAATGTCATGATCATTTGAGCTTGAATAGCGATTAAAAATTGAGAAACAGTGCAAGTTTTAGGTAATTTTGGCTATGGACATGCCCAGTGACATGGCCATGTCACTAACCTTGTCATTTAGCTTGAATTCCAGTAGCTACAACATGCTTAAAGACATGGCCGTGTCAATGGCCGTGTCATTTAAGTAACTTGGCCGCATAAGGCTATGGAGTTCTGACAACTTTGAACACCTTATAGGATTTTGAGAATAACTTGAGCTATAGAAGTTTGATTAAGGTGATTCAAGTACCATTGGAAACATAAAAGAAAGAACTACAAATGTTAAGAAGATTATAAATTCTAATTCCTTCATTTTTTGACCCAAAATTAGCATGAAATCTAGAAATTGTATCTTAGCACCTAGCCTAGTTGTGCTGACATGGCAAAAATTGGCCAATCCATGCTTGACACCTATCCAAACCCTAATGAGCCTTAAAGTACTATAAAAGGACATAATTTGCATTAGAAAAAGGGGAGCTCTTTCTTAGGTTTTTAATAGCCACACTCACAAAGAGGTGAGAGGGAGTTTTATGCAGAATTTTCAAGGTGAAGATCCAATATGCTGCAGATTTTAAAGAGGAATGAAGATCGCAGCGATTTCTCATCATCCATGGATTATTTGTGTTTCCTTTACCTTCTTTTGTATTCTTTATTTCAATTCTCTACTATGAACTAATTTGTTATTTTTCAAGATAAAGATGAACCTTTCTTAATTATATGAACTGAATAATTTATTTTGAATCAATTTATCTTTCGATTGTTTTATTTTCATGATTTATGCTATTTATTCTAATTAGCAATTACCAATTTGTTAATTAGATATTGTTTCTATATTAGACAAGTAGAGATACCTTGATATAGATAGATCACTTATGGGAATAGAGAGTTGATTGGGGTGTTAGTGATAAACCCACAAGACTTCTTTGGATGTTAATCTCTTGAACTTAATGCTGCTCCTATTTGATTATAAGTTGAAAAGAGATTCCCCTGTAATACTTATGAAGTTAGGGATTTAATCACTTGAGAAAGGTTTTTACCTGATTTAGTGAGAGTCCAATTTAATTTATTGTTTGAATGATTCATATCATTATTCTTGACATGTATGAGAGGCTAGGGGAATTCAATATCTAGATGAAATTCGCTATTTATTTTTTATCATCTATCCTTTATTGCTTTCATAGATTAGTTTTAAATAGTTTAGTCTATCAATAACTACTAGTATAGTATCTTTACTAGTAGATTTTGGTAGTTTTTTTTATTAAATCCATAAAAATGTGTGACAAAGATTGCTATAGAATGGACAAAGGCTGTAACAGGCCAAGATATGGGATTGATTCAGATTTGCACCTTTGACAAACATTACACTAGGCAATTACTTTTGCCAACTATTTCTTAGAACCAGGCTAATAAAAATACTGAGAGAGTATTTTATAAGAACCTTGAACACCTTAAGGACCCCTAATTGCAAATGCATGAGTAACTGAAATCAAATGAAACATTAGATTACAAGTGTTCCCAGTATAAATTCTACATTTATACTTCAAAATTCCTTTATCATAAGTGAATAAAGGACTAGCTTTAGGATCAATTGATAAGGTAGAAGCTAGCTTCTTTACTTCTTCATCATGTTCATAATTATCAATTTCCTCTTGTAACCAATGAGGAGTGGCAACACTCGCGATAGACATAATTAGACAAGAACCATCATTTTAAGAATGATCAAAGTGAAATAAGGCATCAGCTACTTTATTCTCCACACCTTTCTTATAGGCAATACTGTAGTTCAGTCCCAACAACTTTGTAATGCCTTTTTGTTGAACATATGTGTGCAATCATTATTGTCGAAGGTATTTATTTTTATCATAATCTATCTTAATGATGAAATGAGATTGTTTAAGATATTGTCTCCATTTAAAAACAACAATGATTATAGCTAATAGCTCTTTTTCATAGATGGAAAGGCCTATATGCCATTGGCATAAAGCTTTGTTAAGAAAGGCTAATGGTGTACCCTTTTGCATAAGTACTGCACCAATTCTTGATTAACAAACATTAGTTTCTAAAACAAAATCTTTTGAAAAATCCAAAGAGAACAAGGATCTGAGTACTTATCAACCCATAACTTGAAAATCATTTTCAACATCAACATTCCATTAGAAACTATCCTTCTTAAGCAATTCACTAAGAGGTCTACTCATTGACCATACCCTTGGATAAACTTCTTATAATAGCCTATAAGGCTAAGGAACACTCTTAAGGCTTTTAATATAGATGGTTTAGGCCATTGTACCATAGCTTCAATCTTCTTAGTGTCAGTCATAACCCTTTTGTTATGATGTGGCCCCAATACTTCACTTATGGTTGGCCAAAGAGACATTTAGATCTCTTAGCATAAAGCAAATTCTTTCTTAATAGCTCCAACACTATAGATAGGTGCTTCATATGCAAGTTCCAAGTGTTGTTGTAAACTAAAAGTCATCAAAGAACACTAATACAAACTTTCTCAAATAAGGGACAAAACATCATTCATAAATGCATGAAAAGTTGTAAGGGCATTGGTGAAGCCAATTGGCATCACTTTGAACTCATAATGACCACTGTGAGTCTTGAATGCAATCTTATAAATGCGTGAAGAATTCATTCTAATATGATGATACCATGTTCTTAAATCCAGTTTGCAGAAAAATTTAACACCATTCAGTCATCCAACAACTCATCAATTATTGGAATGAGAAATTTATCTTTTATAGTCATAGAATTGAGTTGCCTATAATTAATGCAAAACCTCCAATCCCATCTTTTTTCTTCACTAGTAGCACAGGTGAGGCAAAAGGGCTTGTACTATGCTGAATAAGTGAAGCTCATAACACCTTTTGCACTAATCCCTTAATCTCATTATTTTACAAAAATGAGTGTCTGTATAGTCATAAATTAATCGAAAGAGAACTAGGTTTAAGAGGAATTGAATGATTAGAAATCTTGAATGAGGGAGGGTTTTAGGTTCCTCAAACTCATTAGTAAATTGTTGTAATAACTTTGACTAACTTGTTTTTCACTACTTGATTTAACTTGTTAGCTAATAGCATTTTCAAGGACCCTTCATGCTTGATTCCTTGTATTATTAAAGCAGCACCATTCATCTGGATAATCATAGACTTTTGGATGAAATCAAAGCACACAAGATTATAATGTTTCATCTAGTTAGCACCCATGACTATATCATACTCATCAATGTCTAAGGTTCAAAGATTAAAACTGAAATCTAAATTGCTCATCATCCATTGGATTCATATGCATTTAATACTACTAATTACCTTATGAGCACTACTAGTGGAAACATAAAATGGTGTTGCTTTTGCTAATTTGCATTGAAGTTACTTAACCAATCAGATGTGAAGGAAACTATACATACTACCACTGTCCATTAAGATTAGGATTTTCTTTCTACTACCGATACCCTTATGGAAATAAAAAGAATATTAAAATATTAAAAATAATAAATTATTAAAAATAAATATATAAATAGAAAACAAAATACTTATAAATTAAATAGAATATTCTAGAATATTAAATATAGTATACAAAATATATAAATAGAATAATTTTTTTTAATTTCTTTCAATTTAGAATATTCCATTTTTAATTTCTACTAAAATAAAAATTTCTAATAGAATTTAAAAGTTCTAAACAACTAAACAAAAAATGAAAATTTGATTTCAAATTCCCTATTTTTAGGGAGAATTCGAAGTGAAGTTAAAAGGCAAGAGGAGATTTATATAAGAGTAATATATATGTATGCTATATCAATAGACTATATCAATATTGAAAAAATTGAAGTAAATGTAATGGAAAAATTATAGTCGATGAATCTTGAAAGGAGACATATACTAAAACAAACAAAGAAAACTAGGTGGTTGAATCAAAATAAATTGTTATTTTGACTAACAGTTTATGGATGAGTTAGGAATTAATTCAAATTCGATTTGACTAATCTTGTATATTTTTCACATTCATAGGAGTACCTCTATATTTCTAATTTATGAATATGATATATTTTGGGCATTTCTAAAAATATTAAGTGTTATTCCTATTTTAGCATTTCTAATTTCCTACGTTTTATTCCTGATTAGCAAAGGGCTAGACAAACTTTCTAGTTATGAATTGGGCATAGAACTAATGGGTGATGCTTGGTTATGGTTTCAAATCCTTTATTTTACACACACGCAGGCACGCACGCATGCACGCACACATACACACACACTTATATATATATATATATATATATATATATATATATATATATATATATATATATATATATATATATATATATATATATATATATATATAAAGGAACTTTAAATAATTATTTAGACATTAATCAATTTTAATTAAATTTCATGACAATAAGTAAAATAAATAAATTTAATGAGTTATCAAAACTTCCTTACTCTACTTTCTACCTAGAGCTCATCAACTCTCTTCTTTAGACCGAGCTCACTATTGTGAGACCTCATTCGACACTTCTCCTTTGCTCAGGGATTTACCTGAAGGAAAGGTGATCAATTTTTAAAGAGGTCATTGAACGAGTTTTAACGCTCACGATTGGAATGGCCATCATTCAAAAAATTGATTTTTGAAAGTGATATAAAGAGTTGCCACCCTAATCTTATTTATTTTAAAATGGAGAAATTAAGGAGAAACCCATTTTTATGACTCCAATTCATTAATTTTCAATTAATTAACCTAAGGATAAAATCACTAACCTCGAACTAGGTTGAGCTTGGGACTAGATTTTTGTTTTAAATAATCACGATTTGGCTCTTAAGTTTAATTTGACTTAAAAAATTGATTTCATGAATCAAATAATTATAAAATGCATGAACACAACATAATATGAATGCATGGCATAAGTATTGGTGCAAGATAAATTAAAAGAACATTTAAGTAAATCATCCACAAATTAAGGAGAGTAGTCCCTCTAGTTCTTATAGATTCTAGGGGAACCATATGATCACCCCTTAATTCTAAAATAATTAGCTAAATACATTAGTTAAAAATGAGATATCTTTTCTAGCCCCTATAGGTCTTAGGAGGACCAGAAATCCTCTTATAAATAGTTTTAAAAATAAATAATTACATTTGAAAAATAAAATGGGAAGGGAGATTAAATTGGATTTGGATTTGTGATTTGGATTTAAACTCTAAATGTGACTACGTACCCAATTGACTGGGGATCAAAACCAATGCAGTTTATTCTACCATGAAGTGGAGGGTTTACAGATTGATTAAATTGATTTTGGTGTGGGGGATGGGTTGATAAGAAATACTTTGGATTTTAGTGGATGGGATGGATGGAGTGTTTTACTTGACTGAAGTTCCATTTTACCAATATCGGGTGGTTGGATTGATTAGGAATTAATTGATTAATTAAAAGGATTAACTAACCAATTGATGGATGATAAAATGGATGGATTAATTAATTAATTAAAAGGATTAATTAATTAAGGTTATGGGTGAAGGGATTAAAAGAAGAATAATTTTAATTTTGAAAATTGATTAATTGATTAATTAAAATGATTAATTAATTAATTAATTAATTAATTAATTTAGTAATTTACTTTGAAAAGAGATTTTTAATTAATGAAAGAGATTAATTTAGGTTTGGGTGAATAAATTAATTAAAAGGATTTTTCAAAGAATTAGAGAGTGGTTGGTGGGAGAAGAAGAAGGAAGAACTGATAGATAGTTATCAATATTGGCTCTTAGGGTGATTTATAATAGAAATAGAGGGAAGTATTTATAAGCAAAGGATGTAGGGTAAAAAGACCAAAAAGGGCTAGAAAGTAGGCCAAAAAGAGGGGCATTTCTAGAAATTTGAGGCTGGACAGGGGATCACTAGCGTGGATCCCCACAGACCTTAGTGCAGATCAATATAGTGTCTACATGGATCCACACTAGGCTTGTGTAGCAGTTGTGCAAGCAAGGAGCGGAGCCGTGCCAGGCATATATAGCTCTATATGGCAACTTTTTTTATTTTTTTATTTTTTTTATTTTTTTAGAGATTGATGTTAGTTCGTGTTAAAAAATTGAGTATCTAGGTAGCAATGCACTTGAAGGCTAAAATTTTTCTTTCGAGGGCATTGCCTCTGAACCTCACTTGCTAACCGACTAGCAGGACACCCATACCAGATCTATATAATGCACTAATCTTAGCAAATGTTAGGCTATGCCAGATGACGAGAGTGTAAAATTAAGGGTTCACAGCTGCCCCCTCATTTGAATTGTCTTGCCTATAAGGCAATTTTGATGATAGTGAACCTAAGAGTTGGAATGGTATAAGGAACTAAAGGGATGTCTAGGTTAGTGTTATTAACATGTTTGGGTGAGAGACATTATTGAAAAGGAAAATGGTAAAAAAAAACCATAAGGATGTTCAGTTAGTCATTCCTAAACATTTATGGGTGGAAAATATAGCTAATAAATAGGAACGAGAAAAGGGACAAAAGGGATATCTAAGTTGGTGGCTAGATATTTTTAGGTAAACTAATGGACATGGTGTAAATACGGGGAAAGGAACTAGAGGGATGTCTATATTAGACATTTATATGTGAAGAGTTTACACAAATTTTGGATATGAGAAGTGGATAAAGGAACTAGAGGGACGTCACTATCTAGATATTTCTAGGTGAAAGATATGGTTGTTTTTAAGATGAACAAGGATGGAAAAGGTAACCAGATTGACATCTAAGTGAGGACTTAGATGTTTCTAGGTGAAGGACATGATCAATCCAAAATAAGGGGGATAGGAAAGGAACCATAGGGATATCTTTGTGACCATTTCTAGACATTTTTGGGTAGAATTGATGTATTTTGGTAAAAAGAGATGAAAAAGGAGCCATAGGGATGTCTAAGTGATCATTTCTAGGGATGTTTGGGTGACCAAAAGGACCATCATACTAGCTCTGTGTAATGCACTAATTTTAGCAGGTGTTAGGCTGCAACTAGATGATAAGGGTGAAAAATTAAGGGTTTATAACCAACTCATCTCTCTAACCCTAAGCTCCTCAACTCACCTATCTCCTCTAATCCCATTGACTCACCCATCTCCTTTAAGCCCCTTGACTCGCCCCTCTCCTTTAAACTCATTGATTCATATTACCAAACTGCTACTTAGTCACTAAAACTCTCTTTATCTCGTGAGAGTTAGGCATCTGTAGTATAAGAGGAGAGGGGTGAATTGGACTTCGTTAAAAATTATTGAGAATTCTCAAACTAAATATAATATCCCAACCTCTTATAAGAGTACATGTTAAAACCTATATAAGTACAAGAGCTAGAAAGCCTGTCATATACCAATTTTAGAGATATGATGGTCCTAGAACATGGGGAGACATAAGGTCACCCACGCTAGTAGAACCCACTTATGCATATGAAAACATTGCCTAGGATCATACCAAAACCTCATGTATTAACTTAGTATCTAAGAATAAATAAAACTTTAAATAGCGGAAGAATATTTTTAAAAAAATACTTCAAATACAATGCATAAGAAAAGAAATATTTAAGACTCCAAATGAATTATCAAATGAAAAATGTTCCAAATATGAACTCCCTAAACAAGGACTCCTAGAGCATTTAGAGACTCATCATAACATAGCATAGTAATAAATTTTTACAAGGGAATTTCCCAAGCATAGTAGGTTGCTTGAGCGTTCACCTTGCCTCCTCATAATGCTCACCTGAAACCACATAAGGATAAGGGGTGAGATAGATGATCTCAATGAGTAAACAATAAAACTTGTAAAATAACATATATCCCTTTATAAGAGTTTAAAGTTTATAAATCATGGTTTGCAAATGAGCACGGTTCACATAAATCAACTTGTAACTTGTAAACTTGTAAAGAGTGATGGTTATTGCCTTATTCCCTCAAAGGATAGGTGGCATCATACCAAATTCTAACTCCCAATTTATAACTTATAAAGAGTCATGAAACTGATCAGGCTCTATAGTTAGAACCACACCTTCTAACTGAGGTGGATACACTACCCCTATCCATCGGGTTAAGATAATGTGTACAGGTTTCGATGATTACTCACATCAGCACAAGGATTTTTGCATAAAAGGTTCATGGGTACCATAGCTAGAGCTAATGGCAATCACTTATAACAATAGCATTTAAAAATGCAATCACATTTAACATAATAGCAATAGCAATTTAACTTGTTAAATAGAAGATAAATAATAATGTGGTTCCAGAAAGAAAGTAAGGTGAGGTAAAAATTTACAAAAAAGGATCTTTATTATCATCGAATATTCAAAATGATTTTGGTCAAAGGTCTTTAGCAACCTAAGATTAATAAATAAATCATATAGTCATAATTGAAATGGAAAGGAACTTGGGTTTCAAGAATCTTAAAGGTTCATATATCTTGATAACTTGTACTTGTAACATGAACATAATGTTTACTCACCTTATGGTTCCTTAGCTGCTAATTGCTATAGCCCTTAAATTTCTAATACTCCTCAAACTCTAACATAACATTATAATTCAATACTTAGCATTTGCCTAATCACCATGCTATCCTATCCCATAACTACCCCATGCACATATATCATTCACATATATTTGGAGTTGCACTTAGAAGTGCACATATCACTTGCACATAACATGTTGACTTTTACAGTCTTACACACTTAGCCTTCTTAGGCTCACATGAAATCACATTATAACCCATGCTATGACTTTTCCAAAGTCAAACACAACATATCATGAATTTAATATCAATTCAATTTAACATTCAACTTAGTACATTTAACACTTTCCGTATATATCAACTTAACAAGTAACCTTAAAGATTCATGCTTATCCCTTTTGACTAAATCATGCAATCAATCCCATAGCCAATTGAAGGTCATAATCCACAGTTAACACATCATAAGGCCTAATTCGCATGCTACTTAATCATATACACATGTTAATTATAACATAGTAGTAGGGTTAGGAAACCCTGCATAGGTCGAATTGTCTCTAGGCTTTGTCTAAAGTTATTCCTTCAACCAATATGCAAATAAATCATTTATCATTCATGTATACATGTCAATGTGAACCCTCAAAAATGCACCTTCAGTGGACTATCTTTCAGTTATGAATCCACAGAATCAAACATAGCTCGAATCAGAGCTGAAACAGGCCCGAAACGAACAAAAACAAATCAAACCGTGCGAGTGGCGCACTGCCATTTGGTAGGCACATTTGTCGTGCTATGCAGGAGGCAGCACGCATTTCATGCCTCCAGCGTTATAGCCATGCCACCATGTGCGGCATTAATGGGATGCCAGCGGTCTAGCAGCACGCCTGGCGTGCCGCCCAGACGATCGGCGTGACGGCTGTGTCGCCCCTGCCACCGGTGCTGCGCCGACGCTGCCGTCCATACCGTTGGCTCCTCCTCTAGTAGCTCTATAAATAGGAGCTTCCTCTAGCCTCATTTGTGCATGATTTCCAACAACTTTCAAGGCATTCTAAAGCAATTTAAGAAGTTTTCAAAGAAATTGAGGCATATTTCAAAGCATATTTTCGTTCTTAAACTCATACATTTGCTGCTTCTAGATCCAGATTCCAAGCTTCCTTTAAATTCAAGGTGGAGTTGAGATCCAGGGCAAAACTAGTTCCATTCATTCGAAAGCTAAGAAAAGCAAAGGTATAATCCCTTTTCTATTTTAAAATTCTAAATTCAGATCTAGAATTCTCTTTAGGTCTAAAACTGAAAAGATCTAAAAACTTATTAATTTAAGAATCAGAATTAAGTTAATAAGCAAACCGAATTAAGTTAATAAGCAAACCAACATATTTTTAGAACCCCTCATTCGCAAGAAGGGAGAACTGCATGGGGTTTGATTTATATTCGATAGGATACGCAGGCTGCCATTCTGAAGGGCATCAACTCCAAAATCTTTTTATTAATATTTAGTCCTTTTTATTTTAATTTATTTACATTAATCTTTCGTTTATTATTTTATTTTTAGTTTATTTTAAGGAATGTGTGCTTTTCCTAGTACCCATAAGGGCTAGAGGAAAGATCCTCTTTATTTCATTTGTTTTGATATTGTAATAATTAAGTAGGATTTATCTTGCCTATTTATTAATTATTGTCATTCCATCACATCATACATACATACATATATATATATATATATATATATATATATATATATATATATATATATATATATATATATATATATATATATATATATATATATATATATATATCTGTTCATTCATCATTATATTTTTATTCATGTATACACAAAAATTCATTTTTCAAGAGTTGTTTTGCATTTTTTAGCCAAACTAAAGAAAATAACATTTTCTTAATTGTGTAATTACCAAAACCTGATCCCCGAGCCCTCCTTGGTCACTCGTGGATTGGTGCATTTTCCATTGGGATAAATCAAATTTTGGAGTCAATTGTGTTGGGTTTTCTTTAATTTTTCCAATTAAAATAAATAAATTAAAGTGGTGACTCACTTTTCAACTATCATATTACAAAAATCAATTTTTCAAACTCACAGTGAGTTCCAATCGTGGAGTTTCTCCCGAAGAGCATTTCGATCCCTCGGCAATCGGACCGGTGCTCGGGCGAGGCCTCATAGTTGGCGACTCCACTAGGGACTTAAAAATCTTTTTTTTTTTAAATAAAAGATAAAGTGGACTACTTTTGGTATAGTACCAAGTTTGGCTTTAAAAAAGCAAAATAACTCTTTCATGCATCACTACGTTGGACTCCTTGTCCAAAAACCCTAGTTTCCTAGGAAAACAAAGGATAGAAAGTAACATCGAGTGGGCAACCTTCCTTAGATTTGCTTGCCGATGGTGAAATCATCCAGCCCATGACATATCCTCTAATCCTTTTAGAGGTGTAACGAGTATGCACATACCACTGGACCCACGCGAGGCTCCTTGTCTCACATGTGGTTAGGTATATCGCATCTCTAGTGTGATGGGTTCCCTTTAAACCACCCTAACCCCTTTATGTAATGACTCATAGAACCTTTCTTTAGGATTGTATGTACCATAGTATTGAAACTTGGTATGACATTATCATGAAACCTTTTTCATTCATGCATACATGCATACATGCATAAAACCTTACAAAGTTGGAGAGTCTTAATTCCATTCAAACACTGCTAGTCCCAAAAATCCATGTCAACCCATGGTCCCAAATACTGATATATTCCATGATCTTTATTCCATACCTAAGCTAGAAACTGACCTAGCTTTATTTCTCTATCCTAAAGGTTGACAAGATGTCTATTGCCAGAGAAGAGACCACTACCACGAGGGCTGATGAGATCTTTGATGAGCTATTTTCCAAACTCTTTGAACATTAAGAGACCATCATGAAAAGGTAGGAGGCCCTTTTCCAAGACATGCTAGGGGCCTAAAGGAGGGCTATCATGGAGGATGTCCATACCATGTTGGAACAGACCTCTCTGGCCCAAAACCCTACTGAGCCAAAATCATTCAAATTTGACCCGAAACCCACCTTTTATCCTGTCTATAGATCCACTTCCAGAGTTGAATCCAAAGACAAAGAAACTGCAAACACTAATACTATCCCACCACTACCAATCCCATCACCAGAGTTCCTCAAGAATAACTCACCAATAACAAATATCACTTCTGCCTCCACTTCCCAACCCGCGGATCCTTTCTAAAGGAAGGAAGTTAACCCTGAGATTAAAGCCTACATGGAAAAGATGGAACGCATGGAAAAAATGCTGCTGGGGATGAAAAAGAAAGAGGATTTGGTTGACACAGAATCCTTAAGCTTGTTCCCAGATATAAGGGTTCCTCCCAAATTCAGGATGCCTGAGTTTGACAAGTTCGACGGGACTACCTGCCCCAAGACCCACCTCAAAGTCTATGTGGGAGGTATGCATCCATTAGGTGTGGATAATCAACTTCTAGCCTAATTATTTCAACAATCACTACCCAGAATAGCTGTGAAGTGGTTTGTGGATTTAGATGTCGCCAAGAAATGGACCTGGGAGGACATCTGTAATATTTTTATTCAACAGTATCACTACAATATCGAGGTCGATGTAACCAGAAGAGACCTTGAGACCACCAAGCAGAATGCTAAGGAATCCTTCTCCTCGTTCCTTATGAGGTGGAGGAAGAAGGCTTCTCAAATGGTAAACCGACCTCCTAAAAATGAGCAAATTAACATAATTGTCAAAAATCTCTTGCCAATTTACCAAGAGAGGCTACAGACTCAGTACTTGCCTTCCTTCAAAGCCCTAATTGCCACTGCTTCAAAAATCGAAGATTTGATCCAGAGTGGTTAGATCAAAGAAGACACTGCATCGGGCCAAGGTATAAGAAACCCACTCATCAAGGTAATGTCACTTCCTTAACGAATCAGAAAAGGGAGGAAGTGAATACTATGACTATTAAGAAGCCTATCCGGATTGAAAGGTGGCAGTTTTCTGATCTTGGGGGTGTGCCCATGAGTATCATCTTAAAGAAGCTGCTTAAGGGAAATATGGTAAAACTTCTAGAGCCAAAACCAGTCCCTAATCCACTTCCCAAAAATTACAACCCACATGAGAGGTGCGATTATCATCAAGGACCTGGGCATAAAACAGATACGTGCAAGGCCCTTAGACACAGAATTCAGGACCTCATTGACTCCAATGACCTAATTCCCCCAAAAGCCTGACCCAACATCAACACCAACCCCTTGCCTAACCACACAGTCAATGCTATAGATAATTATGAGGGAGTTGACCCCGTCTCCTTAATAGAGTCAAATCCTAGTTATTACTGTGTCCTGGACCTCTCTAACCTAGTTGATGAGATTGATGCCATCACTAGAAGTGGCAGAGTTATCCAGAACCAACCAACCCCAAACACTCAACCTACCAAAACCATTTCTGCACCTGCTGATAAATTGAAAGGGATTCTTGAACCAGATGAAGATCCCATTCTTAAACAACTCAAGAAGACACAAGCCAACATTTCAATTTGGAGTTTGATCCAATCTTCATATCCTCACCGCCAAGCTCTTTGCAAGACGTTGAATCAATGCCAATCTCCAATTGACATCACATCAAAAAACCTTGTGGCTTCTATTACCTCTGCCGCTAAAGGGGTATCTATCACTTTTGGAGAAACTGACATTCCAGAAGGAGATCCCAACCATAATAATGCCCTCTACATCACAATGGTTACACCGGGAAAGACTGTAGCAATGGTTCTTATTGATAATGGTTCAGCTCTAAATGTGTGCCCTCTGAAAGTGGCAAGCTGGTTAGGATTGGAGGTTACTGATTTTACCCCTTCAGATAAGATTGTAAGGGCGTATGATAACACCAAGAGGGAGGTCCTTGGAGTAGCCATCATTGATGTAACTATTAGGCCAACATCTTTCACCATACCATTCCAAGTGATTGATGTACCTTCTTACTTTAACCTATTACTTGGGAGGCCCTGGATCCACCAAGCAAAGGCTATCCCTTCTTCCCTACATCAGAAGGTCAAGTTCCCTTTCAAAAATGGGGTTGTGACTGTAAAAGGAGACATGCATGGAAGACCAGACATTCTAAGCTCTGTTCCTATTCTCGAGATTCAGCCTGAGCTATCCTCCTATCCACTTTTAGGCTTCTCCTTCATTCAATACATTGAGGGTGAAGAGGGTAAAGAATTCATTCCCTTTGTTTTTGACCCCTTTGGAAATATTGTTGTTGCTAACATGCTCCGCAAAATGAATTACTTTCCTGGTCTAGGTTTGGGAAGAAGCCAATAGGGCTTAAAGTCTTTCCTGGATTATCCAGTGGCAACACCACCATTTGGGCTAGGGTACAAGCCCACTAATGAAGATATTGAAGAGATGGAAAATCGGGCCAAAGACAGAATAGCTGCCCTTAAGAGAGGTGAGATTTATGATTGGCCCATGCACCCTTACTTTAAAACCCTAAACGGCTATTTTGTAAAGGAAGGTGACACAGTTCCTTACTGTAATTTTCCTGAGCCTTGGGTCTGCCTTATTACCGGAAAACTGATTCTCGGATTTGAAATTTTTTTTGATGTCAGGCTTGAGATAGAAGATTATGAACCAATCTACATGCTCAGTAAAGATTGGGAAGAGAACATAGAGGCTAGTCTCTTTGATGAAGTATCCATGCTCACTGTTGAGGAGGAGAAAACTGACCCTTCCACCTTAATCCAGCCCACTAAGACCGAGATGCAAAATTGGTCCTTTGAGGAGAGCCCTTTTAATCCATGCGAACTAGAGTCTGAACCAGAATCCATACTTGAGTCAGAGTCCTAGTATGAGATAGACTCATCTTCTGAATCTGAATCTATCTCTTCTATTTCTTCTGTTGATGATGTAACTGACCTTGAAGGTCTCACCTTTTGGTTTGATGTAAATTGGGACATATAACCACTTGAAATCAATAAAATCAAACTCTTTTCTCTTACGACTCTGTGTCTCCATTTTTCATTGATGTTCCAACTTTTAAATTTGACTTAAATGAGACATCAAGTAAAAATGAAATAAATGAAATAAAAGATGACACAATTAAAGAGCCCATCAATGCTGGCACTCATGACATATAAAAAATTACATACATTGCATCTGCATGCATAGACAGGGATCACATTGAAAGGATGATCAAAGAATTTCAAGACTGTTTTGCATAGCAATCGAAAGACGTGACAGGGTTGGATCCAAGCATAGCAATTCACAAAATCCTAGTTTATCCAGGTACTAAGCCCATTAAGCAGAAATTGAGAAGACTCAAGACAGAATGGTCTATTCCAATCAAAGAAGAAATTGCCAAGCTACTGGATCACAATTTCATTGAGCCCATCAACTGTCCATCCTGGCTGGCTAACATTGTGCCGGTTCCCAAGAAAGATGGTAAAGTCAGAATGTGTATGGATTACAGGGATCTGAATAAAGCCTATCCTAAGGATGATTTTTCCTTACCTCACATTGATTTGCTGGTAGACCGCATAGCAGGTTCTGAATTGGTTTCCTTAACCGACCTGGCTGCAGGGTATAATAAGATCATGGTTCATCCTCCTAACAAAGAGAAGACAACATTCATTACTAAATGGGGCACCTATTGCTATCGGGTCATGCCATTTGCACTTAAAAATGCTGGAACAACCTACCAGAGGATGGCAACTACCATTTTCAATGACATGATGCATAAGGAAATTGAAGTTTATGTGGATGACATGGTAATCAAAGGCACCACTGTTGAAGAACATTCAGAGGCATTAAGGCGATTCTTCCTTAGACTTCGCCAATGCAATCTCAAACTTAATCTTGCCAAATGTGTCTTTGGAGCCTCATCTGGAGTGTTCCTAGGTCATATGGTCAGCAAGAAGGGTATAGAAACGGACCCTGCTAAGTCGAAGGCAATTCTAAAAATGCCACCTCCAAAAAACAGAAAAGGAGATCAGAGGTTTCCTTGGATGGCTATAATACATTAGTCGATTCATCAATCAATTGGCTTATGTTTGTGATCCCATCTTCAAAATACTCAGAAAAGGAGCCTCCAAGCAGTGGAATGATGACTGTCAAAGAGCCTTTGACCAGATCAAACAATACTTACTAAACCCACTGGTTTTACAGCCATCAAGATTTGGAAAGCCCTTGTTGCTTTATCTATCAGTAACCGATGAAGCAATGGGGGCAATGCTTGCCCAAAATGCTCCAGACTCCAGCAAGGAGAATGCAATCTATTACCTGAGCAAGAGGATGCTATCTCATGAGCTCAAGTACAGTTTTACAGAAAAGCTGTGCCTTGCTTTAGTATGGGTCTACCACAAGCTGCAACACTACCTTTGTTCCTTTACAACTCATGTTCTTACTGACAAGAGCCCTTTGAAATTCCTTATGGAGAAGTTGGTTCTTGATAGTAAGATGGCAAGGTGGATGACTGTATTAGCTATATATGATATGAAATATGTGTAGTGGAAAGCAGTAAAGGGTAGCATAGTAGCTGATCAATTAGCTGCAGCTCCAGTAGATGATCATTGGGTTGAACCTGAATTTCCTGATGAAGACATCTTGACAATTGACACTGAATTTTGGAAGCTTTACTTTGATGGGGCATCTAACAACAAAGGATATGGTGCCGGTATTGTATTCATTACACCAAGTAGGGAAAACTTACCCATTGCCATCAAGTTGAACTTCGAGGTGACAAATAATGAAGCAGAGTATGAGGCATGCATCTGTGGTCTTGAGGCAGCAATAAAGCTCAGAATCAAATGCCTTGAGATTTATAGGGATTTGAATATGATAGTCTCCCAAGCCTTGGGAAAGTGGAAGATCAGAGAAGAGCATTTGGTTCCTTACCATAAGCGCCTAAATGAACTAGTAGCTAGTTTTCATGAGTTGTCTTTCCATTATCTGCCAAGGACAAAGAACAGATTTGCTGATGATTTGGCAACACTCGCCTCAATGCTTGATATAAGCAATGGCTTTATAATCAGACCAGTTACAATTGAAGTTAAGCATGAGTCAGGCTGTGTAGCTCATTGTTTGAATGTCCAAGCGGCTGATAGCAAACCATGGTTTTGGGATATCTTCAACTACATCAAGGCTGGACTTTATCCTGAAGGAGCCTCTAAAATAGAAAAGAGGACTTTAGGATAGTTGTCCAAGAGTTTCATTCCAAATAGGGAAGTACTCTATAGGTAGACTTGGGATAACATCCATCTAAAATGTGTCACTGAAATAGAAGCCCAACAAATCATGGAACAGATTCATGGTGGCAACGAAGGTCCACATATGAACAGAATTGCTCTAGCCCGTAAGATCATGAATCAGGGTTACTTCTAGCTTACCATGAATCAAGATTACACAAGATATGTTCAGAGGTGCCATAAGTGCCAGATCTACGCAAAACTTCAGAAGAAACCTCCTGTACCTCTATCTCCTATCACCACGCCTTGGCCATTTGCAACTTAGGGCCTAGACGTCATTGGCAAGATAAGCCCGAAGTCTTTCGGTAAACATGAGTTCATTCTGGTGGCTATTGACTATTTCTCTAAATGGGTTGAAGCTGTACCTTACCAGGTATTGGACTCCAAACGAGTAGCCCAGTTTATTCGTACCAACATCCTTTGTAGATACGGGCTCCCTTTTGAGATCATTACTGATAATGGATCTCACTTCCAAAAGGAGGTTGCTCTGTTATTAAAGA
This sequence comes from Reutealis trisperma, assembly GCA_947687605.1. Classification (NCBI taxonomy): domain Eukaryota; kingdom Viridiplantae; phylum Streptophyta; class Magnoliopsida; order Malpighiales; family Euphorbiaceae; genus Reutealis; species Reutealis trisperma. The sequence goes on from CANTUT010001028.1 coordinate 62,120, forward strand.
AGGAGAAAATTCAACACCACAAGTCTTCTCTGTACAGACCTCAAACAAATGGCACAGTTGAAGCTACAAATAAGACTCTAAAAAGTATACTGCAAAAGATGGCTGACAACCATAAGGATTGGCACCTGCATTTTCCATATGCCTTATGGGGATACAGAACAACAATACGTACTCCAACCAGTGCTACACCTTACTCTTTGGTGTATGGGATGGAAGTCGTCCTACCAATCGAGGTAGAAATCAAGTCAGCTCACATTTTGAGGGAGAGCCAGTTGGATGAAGTGGAATGGGCAAAAGGTTACCATAACTAACTTCTAGCCATCAATGAAAAGAGAATGGATGCCTTATATCAGATGCAAGGTTATCAATAGAAACTGGCTCGACATTTCGATAAGAGAGTCAGGAACAGAGGATTGTAAGAGGGTCACCTTGTTTTGAAAGAAATAAGGGCACCTGTTCATGATCTAAGGGGAAAATTTAGACCAAACTAGAGTGGTCCATTTCTGATCAAGAAGATCTTATTCGGACGAGGTGCAATCTTGACAGACTTGGATGGCATAGAATTTGCTAGCCCGTGCAACCTGGATCAACTCAAGAGATACTTTGCATAAAACATCCTTGTAACTCATGCATAGCATTTGCAAACATTGTAAAATCATGATCAGCATTCACATTCTTTTCCTCAAAGTTAGAACTACGTGAACCTGATTCTCCATAAAGAGGAAAAAAGGAATAAAAATCATAAATCATTGTAAGGAGATACGTAGGCAGCCCATGCGGTTTCGGTCCAATTCATCAATAAAACTCTTCATTTTCACATTCACTCGGCTCTTAATTGTGTCACAAAATAATATCCAAAATGAAAAAAAAAATAAAAAGCTCGCTAAGTTGAAAACCCAAAAGGGTGACTTAGGCAAAAGTTAGAGTAGCAAAAGAGATAAAAATTAAATGATGTCTTATTTTGTCTCATTTAGACTTTGGAACATTGGAAGAAAATAAAGACATGGTCAAATTTTGCCCTAAGCTAAAACAAATAATCATGATTCTTCCTCTATCTCCTCAAGAATAGTAGCTCTTTTAGCCTTTTCTGATTTCCAGGAGTTGGCTATCCACCAATCAATATACTGCATGGATTTACCGCCTTGGTCAGCAGGGCGAATAGCATGAAAACCCCTTACCCATCCATTTCTAACAGCTTAGGCAACAGTCTCGGTAATCAAAATAGACTCAAATAGAGTGCCATCTGGGGGCACGCTCTGACTGTGTCCCATTTGACTCATAACCCTAGTAGCTTGGTAAAAGGTCAATCCTCAACCCTAGCAGATAGACCATTTTATAGCCAAAACTCATGGTCATGAATCTTCTGATTTTGTACCATTCACATCTCCACAGCAGGTCATTAGAGTCCAGCTCCATCAACCATTTTGTCCATTCTTTCTCGAAATCTCATTTTATCACAATGGTTCGAGTTCTATACCAAGAAACAGAATAATCCACCTTGGTGGGAGGTCCAACTATCTGGAGATGATCTCTTAGCCAAATCTGAAAAAGTACAGAAGAGATAAGCATAAACATAAAAAGTAATTGAATTGAAGTGCAGAAGTCAGAATTCAACTAACCTAAAGAATAATAGGGCTAATTGACCATGGCCCACCAGAAGTGCAAGATCTGTCCAAACTCATAATGGTCTCAGCCAACACTATGGCTGCAATAGATCTCCCCTCTTCCATTTGCAAAATCAGCTCAGTAACTCTAGCATCGCCCCAACCAGTAGGACTCACGAAAATATATCCAGCAGTTAGACAGAAGGATAGAGCCCGCATCCTCAAATGGAACCACCCGTCATCCTCAAAATCTTTAGGATCATGGAATTCTGCTATCACAGCATTCAGATCTACCCAGTCATCCACCATCATGGGACTAGCAACCTCTGTACTCAAATCAAAAAGTCCTTTGAAGGAGTTGAAATATCCTACCTTCTCAATAGGAGTAGCCAGCACAGCCTCTGGATCAGATCTAAGCAGCATAGAAAATTCCTCAAATGTAGGACACATCTCTTCCATAGATGCCCCAAACCTGAAGACATGGGCAGTTAGATTCCAAAAGCGCAAGCAGGCGCGTAGAAATTCCCAATCAATCTTTACTCCTCTTAGGGTCTCTAACAACCACACTTGGGTCTGCGGCGCCCTCGTCTCGGGATATCCTGTTTGTGACTATCCTCTGACAAATCCCTCTCATACAGAAAAGAGGTCAAAGCAAATGCATATCAGCCCAAAAGGTCATAGTGATAGCGAACAAACTCCATAAGAACCTAAGGAAGAAAGAAATATCAAAATCACTACAAGCCAAACTGTCAAAAGGATAAAAGTTCCAGCCGAACAAAATCATTACCTCTGTCACAGTCTCAGGGATAGCAGGTAAGAAGGCTGGACGCTCATTAGGAAGATGGTAGCATCGTAATTAGTTGTCACCAGAGAAATAATCTAGATAAGCTGGCAAGCAGATAAGACCAGCAGGCAAGGGAGCTGAATCAGTAGGAGCTCCCACTTAAGCATCTAGAGCTAGAGCTGGGGCAGAGCCGCTAGCCCCTGAAGGGCCAACCTCAGAAGGATCAGCTACAAAACCTGAATGGACATCTATAACACCTGAAGATCCAACCCTAGGACCCATGCTGCTAATCAAAATAGTACCGCCAACCCATGAAAAGCTCCTAACTCTGGAGGTAGGACCTCGGGAAGATGCTGAACTAGATCTCCTATGTGACGGTTCTCGTAATCTATCCAAGGGAGGTGTCCCCTGCATCAAGGATGTCTCACAGAACTCATCATAATCCATGTCTGGCAATAGAAAATCCAGACAGGAAACTCCATTAACCCAATCATCCTCTCCCAGGATAGCTAGCCCAAACCTCATATCTACCAGAGGGGGCAGTGGCACAACTCTCTCTCCTATAACCTATGCCCTTACCCTCTCTCCCAAATAGAACATCCTCAAGGGCTCACAGCGTAGTAAGAGTCGACAAGAGGCCAAGTCCATGCTAGGCCTGATCCGGTCAGGGATCCACTCCTTGAACCTGATAAATGGCGACCATCTCACCTACAAACAGATTGCAATATGCAGTAGTAAAAGATAAAACAGTAAGATTCGGGTTAAGATCAACGAAGAAATACCTAGTCTGTGGTCATAGTAGTAAAGATTTGTCTGCACTGATCAAATTGCCGCATCATGAAGGAAGGTCTGTTGGATGCCCTCCAAATGCGTTCGTAAGGGGGATCGATAGCATTAGGCTCTCTCAGTGATGGAGCCAGCATCAGAAAATGCTCATAAACCCAGTACTGTAGGAAACAAAATTTTATCAGTCACTAGGCAGAGATTAGCCAACAAAATACTAGAATATAATACTCACCTCAAGCACAATGGAGGTACCACCATGATCGCAAAGCGTGCCACGGGAGATGCTGCACAGCTCATGATACATAGCACAAAGGCCAGCACCTCCTCAGTCAAACTCCCCAATCTCATCTAGATTCTCCAAGGATCGCAGGATATTCAGGTTTATACAGTCCTTATTGTTATGCAGAAAAGTACAGCTCAAGATAATCAAGGCGCAAAGTCTAGCACCTTGATCGACACCATACTGACTAGGAGCCTGACCCATAGTCATCAAAGCCTAATGAAGCCAAGAACGTGGGACATTCAGGCTCCCACAAAGGGGATCAGTCCCAATCAGAGCGGTCATCTCTATAGAAGAGCGCTCGATCCATGAAGAATAAAACTCGAGAGGATGAGATCTGAAATGCATACCAGTAAGCATGCTCCACTCGAAGGGAGTGACTATCATCTCACCACAACCAAGGTGGAATGTGTTTGTAGTATCCCACCAATGCTCTGCTAGTGCCCAGACTATAATGGTATTAACTGGCTGCTTGACATCCAGCTCCAGCCACCCGAGCAGTCTTGATGGCTCAAGACGCAGACGGACAGCCTCCTGATTAGTCAAATAAATGCAGATCAGCTCCATGACACTACGGCCACCCCGGGGCCTTAAATTTGTTCTCTATAATTTTTGTAAAAAAAAAAAAACATATATATAAATATATATTATTATTAGTAATTATCAGAATTCTTACTGATTGTGCAGGAAAAGGAAAGCATACCTGAAGAGTTCTAGTGAAGCTGATGTGCTGCTTTGGCTCCTTTAGCAATGTCTTCAAATTTTTAGCACCCGCTGCTGACTGATTGAAGATATCCATAAGGTGAAAGTAAAAAGAGAGAGTAAAATTTGAGAGAAGAAAAGTAAAAGCTAGAGAGAGAGAGGGAAGAGAAGAGAGAGAGTGAAAATGAATTTATGAGAAAGAGTGAAGGAAGTTAAGCTTTATATAGAAGTAGAGGTGGGGCCCCCCTCATAACATCTTTTTACTTTTTGATTCATAGGTCTAATTCACGTGGTTTTGCCATAACAAGCTTATTTTAAATCGAAATTCAGTTCAGTCTAAAGCAGTGAATCCATGGGATTTTTATCCATCTCCCGAAACAGATGGGGTCTCGATCAGAGTTCAGAATCTCCTGAAATTGTAGAAAAATTAAAAATTCAAAAATAGCTTGAAAATTGAAAAATAGTCCAAAAATAATCATAATAGCCAGAAATTAGACATGAAGCTCTTGCATAAATCCTAATACTGAAAGGGATGTTCAGAATTCTCAGAATGGCATCCTAAGCCCTCTGGTTCACACTTATCAAATTCAGCCTCTGTCTGGCCAAATCAAATAAAGGGGGCAACTATGAACTCTCAAAAATGCACCTTCAGTGGACTGTCTTTCAGTTACAAATCCATAAAATCAAACAGTGCTCAAATCAGAGCTGAAACGAGCCCGAAACGGACAAAAACAGATCAAACCATGCGAGTGGCGTGTTGCCATCTGGGAGGCACGTTTGCCTGGGCGGCACGCATTTTGTGCCTCTAGCGTTATAGCCATGCCACCATGCGCAGCATCAATGGGATGCCAGCGGTTTGGCGGCATGCTAGACGGCCGGTGCCGCGCCGATGCCGCCGTCCGTACTGCCGGCTCCTCCTCTGACAGCTCTATAAATAGGAGCTTCCTCTAGCCTCATTTGGGCGCGATTTCTAATGACTTTCAAGGCATTCTAAAGCAATTCAAGAAGTTTTCAAAGCAATTGAGGCATATTTCAAAGCATATTTTCGTTCTTAAACTCACACATTTGCTGCTTCTAGATCCAAATTCCAAGCTTCCTTTGAATTCGAGGTAGAGTTGAGATCCGGGGCAAAACTAGTTCCATTCGTTTGAAAGCCAAGAAAAGCAAAGGTATAATCCCTTTCCTATTTTAAAATTCTAAGTTTAGATCTAGAATTCTCTTTAGGTCTAAAATTGAAAAGATCTAAAAACTTATTAATTTAAAAATCAGAATTAAGTTAATAAGCAAACCAACACATTTTTAAAACCCCTCCTTCGCAAGAAAGGAGAATTGCGTGGGGTTTGATTCCTATTCGATAGGATACGCAGGCTGCCATTATGAAGGGTATCAACTCCAAAATATTTTTATTAATGTTTAGTCATTTTTATTTTAATTTATTTACATTAATCTTTCGTTTATGATTTTATTTTTAGTTTATTTTGAGGAATGTGTGCTTTTCCTAGTACCCATAAGGGCTAGAGGAAAGATCCTCTTTATTTCATTTGTTTTGATATTGTAATAATTAAGTATGATTTATCTTGCCTATTTATTTATTATTGTCATTCCATCACATCATATATATATATATATATATATCTGTTCATTCATCATTATATTTTTATTCATGCATACACAAAAATTCATTTTTCAAGAGTTATTTTGCATTTTTTAGCCAAACTAAAGAAAATAACATTTTCTTAATTGTGTAATTACCAAAACCTGATCCCCGAGCCCTCCTTGGTCACTTGTGGATTGGTGCATTTTCCATTAGGATAAATCAAATTTTAGAGTCAATCGTGTTGGGTTTTCTTTAATTTTCCCAATTAAAATAAATAAATTAAAGCGGCGACTCACTTTTCAATTGTCATATTACAAAAATCAATTTTCCGAATTCACAGCGAGTTCCAATCGTGGAGTTTCTTCCGAAGAGCATTTTGATCGCTCGGAAGATCGGACCGGTGCTCGGGCGAGGCCTTACAGTCAATAATCATTAAAACATATCATACAAAAATTATAGACATTGGGATTTAAATCCCTATGTAGGCTGAATACATACTCTCATGGAAAACATGACCTTTCTTACCTTTTGTGCTTTCCGTTCATTATAGTAATATGCAAAAATATGACTTAAATCAATATTTTTCATGTCAATATGACAAAAATCATTTTAGAACACATTAATGCAAGAATTAGCTCCTCCTTATAGTTTATACACATGAAAATTCCAACTTTTAAGTTTTAGGATGAAAACCATGAATTTTCTTAATTTTTGTACTTTCCAATCATTATAGTAATATACAGAAATATTATTTAAATCATTATTTTTCATCCAAACACAATAAAAAAAAAAGTTTAGAACACCTTAATATGCAAATTCCCCCCTCCTCCCCCTTTATGAACTATGTGCATGAAAGTTCCAACTTTGGGTTTTAGGGTTCACCTTTAGTGGATTTGTGAGGAAAGAGTCGCATTTACAGTTGACAATCAGTTTTTCCTTCAAACAAAATACCTAGGCCAAATTAATTAAGAAGAAAAATAGTAAACATATAGCCCCAAATAGATCTCCCATGGTTAGTTTCATAAAAATCAAATAATAGATTGAAGGGAAGGAAAAACTTACGAAAACAATCACAAAATTACAAGGTTTGAAGGCACCTTGTGAATTTCGGGTTGAGAGAATATTTTTGAGAGAATTTTTCTATAAAAAAATCTACTTGAAAACAAAATGGAGGCTGTCACAATAGGACTGGTGAATTTTGGGGTTATATATTTAGGGTTTTGGCAAAATTACAAGTTTGCCTTTAATGAGCTAGGTTAGGAGTGTTTTGGTGTGTTGGGCTTCGGTAAGTTGGGCCTTTTAATTTTATTTATAGGTTGATTATAGGTAATTAAAAATAAATTTTTTTTATTATTTTCATTGAAATCCCCCTAAATATTTATTTAAAAATATTTTAAAAATACACAAAAATTATTTTATGCTAAAAAATTGCTTTGTACATGAAAATTCACTTTATGTGCAATAAATTATTTTATTTTATGCACTTCACATAAATCACTTATTTCACATTAATAATTCATATTTTGTATATTAGAACTAATCTAACATGCCACATACTCATCAATCCCATAACACATGAATTTTCATAAAAGCACACATTTTGTCACAATAGATCTAAATTCAAGTAAATTGTCACGAAAATCCTATGGTGGGTGTGGGTTGTTACATTCTCCCTCCTTAAAAGAAATTTATCCTTGAATTTAGATACTTATTCATATGTTCTTGAAAAGCTAAGGATACTTATGCCGTATCTCTTCCTCGGCCTCCCAAGTACACTCATCTATCCCATGATTTTGCCATTGAACCTTGATCATGGGTATCTCTTTATTCCTTAATCTTTTCACTTGTCGATCCACTATGGCTATTGGTAACTCCTCATGGGACAGTTGCTAATCTATTGCAATGTCTGGAGGTGACAACACATGGGATGGATCCAATACATACGTCCTCAACATTGAGATGTGAAACACCAGGTGCACATATGCCTTAGTGGTAGTGCAATTCTATAAGACACTTCCCTAACCTTATCCAAGATTTTGAAAGGACCAATGAAACAATGCGATAACTTTCCTCTATTGCGAAATCTCATGACACCTTTCATTGGGGAAACCTTTAAGAAAATGTGATCTCCCATAGCAAAATGGATGTCATTCCTCTTGGGGTCTGCACAGCTCTTTTGTCGACTGAAAGCTATCTTCAAGATCTTATATCAACAGTACCTTCTTAGTAGTCTTCTTGAGCAATTATAGCATCTCTATATACTTGTCTCCAGTTTCAAACCAATAAATTAGAGAACAACATTTCCTCCCATACAATGCTTCTTATAGTGCCATGCTGATGGGTGAATGATAGCTGTTATTGTAGGCAAACTCAATCAAAGGTAGGTACTTATCCCAGCTACCACTAAAATCTAGGACATACATTCTTAACATATCCTCAAGTGTCTGAATTGTCCTTTCAGACTATCCATCCGTTTGAGGGTGAAATGCCATACTGAAGTCCAATTGTGTTCCCAATGCTTCCTGTAACTTCTTCCAGAACCTCGAGGTGAATTGAGTGCCTCGATTTGAGATGATAGAAATTGATACTCCAAGCAGCTTCATGATCTCATCTATGTATAATTACATATACTAGGCTGCAGAGTACATAGTCTGAACTTCCAAGAAATGGGTAGACTTTGTGAGTCAATCCACTATAACCCACATAGAGTTATATCCTTTAGAGGTTTTAAGTAACCCAACTATGAAGTCCATCGTGATATGCTCCTACTTCCACTGGGTAACTTAATCTCTTGCAGTAGTCTAGAGGGTCATTGATGCTCGTACTTGACTTGTTGGCAAGTTAGGCATGATGCCACAAACTTAGCTATATCTTTCTTTAGTCCAGGCCATCAATAATTAGCTCTTACATCTTGGTAGTTGTAGGATGAGCACAGTAAGGTGTCTGATGTGCTTCTTTCAATATCTTCTCCCTTAGTCCATTCACATCAGGCACATATACTCTCTTTCCACACTTTAGAACCCCATCAACCACTTCAAGTTTAAGGTTCTTTCCACTTCAAGTTTAAGGTTCTTTCCTTTCTTAGTCTCATCCTTTAACTTAACCAAGTATGGATCCTTATCTTGTGAAACCTTTATCTCCTCCACTAGTTTGACTTCACTTGAAAATGAGCCATTAATGCTCATGATTCTTTGATCTTTAGCTTCAAGCCTTGACTAAACAATCCTCTTAACTCCTTTACAATTGGCCTCTTGTGCACGGTTACATAGGCTAGGCTCCCCATGACTTCTAGCTTAAAGCACCACCACCACGTTTGCTTTTCTAGAATGGTAGAGAATCAGGCAATCATGGTCCTTTAGCAATGCAACCCATCTCCTCTACCTTAGGTTGAGGTCTTTTTAGCTCAAGATGTACTATAGACTCTTATGATCCATATAGATCTCAAATTTCGTTCCATACATATAGTGTCTCCAGATCTTTAGAGTGAACACTGTTGTGGCCAATTCCAAATCATGAGTAGGGTAATTTACTTCATGCTTCTTAAGTTGTTGCAATGCATAGGTGATGACTTTACCATTTTGCATTAGGATGCATCCAAACCCTATTCTCGAGGCGTCGCAGTGGACTATGAACCCTTCCTCACTTTTGGGTAAAGCCAAAATCAGAGTTGATATCAAGCACTTCTTGAGCTTTTGAAACTCTCCTCATAGGACTCCTCCTAATGAAACTTCCTATCTTCTTATGAACTTAGTCAATGGTGATGCTATCTTAGAGAAGTCCTATACAAATCTAGGATAATAGCCGGCCATACCTAAGAAACTATGAACTTCAAAAACTGTTATGGGTCATGGCCAATTGGCTACCATTTCAACTTTCTTGGGGTTAACTTGAATTTCTTCTTTCTTATTATATGCCCAAGAAAATTGACAGCCTCCATCCAAAATTCACACTTAGACAATTTCATGTAAAGCCAGTGATCACGTAGCATCTGCAACACTATCCTTAGATGCTCTTCATATTCCTCTTTACTCTTAGAGTAAATCATAATGTCATCGATGAACATGATCATAAACTTATTAAGAAATGTTTTGAATGCTTGGTTCATCAAGTCCATGAAAGCACCTGGAGCATTTGTCAACCCGAACTATAGGACCGTGAACTCATAATGACCATATCTTATACCAAAAGCAATCTTGCAAATGTCTTCTCCATGAATCTTTAGTTGACGATAGTTGGACCTCAAATTAATCTTGGAGAAGTAACTAGCTCCTTGTAGTTGACAAAAAAGATCATTAATCCTTAGCAAAGGATACTTGTTCTTTATGGTGATTTTACTGAGCTGGTGATAATCGATACACATATGGAGCGAGTTGTCTTTGTTTTTCATGAATAGCAGTAGCGCACCCTATAGCAAACTACTTAGTCATATGAAACCCTTGTCGAGTAGATCATGTAGTTGTGTCTTTAATTCTTTCAACTCTACTAGTGCCATACGATATGGCAGTATCGATATAGGCCGCATATCTAGTAGCAGTTCAATGTTGAACTCGATCTCACAATCCGGTGGTATTCTAGGTAGATCTTTTGGAAAGATGCCCATGAATTCATCCACCATTGGTGTGCTCTTGCCATGAACAATGGCCTCCTTGTTGGTATTAACTATGTGAGCTAAGTACATTTAGCACCCTTTCCTTAACATCCTTCTCACTCCCAACGCTAATATCAAATTTGAAGGGTTCTTGTTCCTATTCCCTTGGTACACAAATTTCTCTCCATCCTTAATTCTAAACTCTACTAATTTTTCTCTATAGTTAATATGAGCTCCATGTTCTTATAACTAATCCATTCCTAGGATTACATCAAATTCTAGCACATCAAGTTCTAATAATTCCATAGGAATTTTTTTTCCATCAAGGGCTACCTCATAATGTGAACCCTCAAAAGCACCTCCAGTGGACCGTCTTTTAGTTATGAACCCACAGGATCAAACCAAGCTCTAATCAAAACTGAAATAGGCCCAAAATGGATGAAAACAAGTCAAACAGTATGAGTGGCACGCTGTTGTCTGGGAGGCATGCTTGCCGTGCCGCCCAGAAGGAGGCACATACTTGGTGCCGTCGGCAGGGCAGCACTCCTGCCGTGCCGCCACAGGCAGCACTGAATTGATGCCAGCAGACAGGCGGTATGCCTGTCATGCTGCCCGGACGGCCGGTGCGTCTACCATGCCGCCCATGCCGCCAGTGCCGCACCAACGCCATCGTCCATACCGCTAGAACCCCCTCTGGCAGCTCTATAAATAGAGCCTCCTCCAACCTCATTTAGCATGACTTCCAAGGCATTCTAAAGCAATTCAAGAGATTTCAAAGTAGTTAAGGCATATTTCAAAGCATAAATTTGTTCTTATACTCACACACTTGTTGCTTCTAGATCCATATTCCAAGTTTCCTTTGAATTCAAGGTGGAGTTGAGATCTGGAGCAAAACTAATTCCATTCGTTCAAAAGCCAAGAAAAGCAAAGGTATAATCCCCTTCCTATTTTCAAAATACAGATCTAGAATTCTCTTTAGGTCTAAAACTAAAAAGATCTAAAAACTTATTAATTTGAGAATCAGAATTAAGTTAATAAGCAAACCAACACATTTTTAAAACCCCTCATTCGCAAGAAGGGAGAATTGCGTAGGGTTTGATTCCTATTCAATAGGATACACAGGCTGCCATTCTGAAGGGCATCAACTCCAAAATCTTTTTATCAATATTTCACTTATTTATTTTATTTATTTATTTACTTTTATTTTGGTTTATTCGCATTAACCTTTTGTTTATAATTTTATTGGTTTAGTTGGGGAATGTGTACTTTTCCTAATACCTATAAGGGCTAGAGGAAAGATCCTCTTTATTTCATTTGTTTTGATATTGTAATAATTAAGTAGGATTTATCTTGCCTATTTATTTATTATTGTCATTCCATCACATCATATATATATATATATATATATATATATATATATATATATATATATATATATATATATATATATATATATATATATATATATATATATATATTTCATTCATCATTATATTCCTGTTCATAAATATATAAAAATTCATTTTTAAGAGTTATTTTGCAATTTTAGCCAAACTAAAGAAAATATATTTTTCTTAATTGTGTAATTACTAAAACCTGATCTCCGAGCCCTCCTTGGTCACTCGCGGATTGGTGCATTTTTCTATTGGGATAAATCAAATTATTTTTAGAGTCAATCATGTTGGGTTTTCTTTAATTTTCCCAATTAAAATAAATAAATTAAAGTGGTGACCCACTTTTCAACTATCAAATTACAAAAATCAATTTTCCAAACTCACAGCGAGTTCCAGTCATAGAGTTTCTCCCGAAGAGCATTTTGATCCCTCGGCGGATCGGACCGGTGCTCGGGCTAGGCCTCACAGTTGGCGACTCCACTGGGGACTTAAAATCTTTTCCAAATAAAAGATAAAGTGGATTACTTTTAGTGTAATACTAAGTTTGGCTTTAAAAGCAAAATAACTCTTTCATGCATCACTACATTGGATTCCTTGTCCAAAAAACCCTAGCTTCCTAGGAAAACAAAGGATAGAAAGTAACATCGAGTGGGCAACCTTCCTTAGGTTTGCTTGCCGATAGTGAAATCATCCAGCCCATAATGTATCCTCTAATCCTTTTAGAGGTGTAACGAGTATGCACGTACCATTGGACCCATACGAGGCTCCTTGTCTCACATGTGGTTAAGTATATCGCATCTCTAGTGTGATGGGTTCCCTTCAAACCACCCTAACTCTTTCATATAATGACTCATAGAACCTTTTCTTTAGGATTGCATGTACCATAATACTGAAACTTGGTATGTCATTATCATGAAACCTTTTCCATTCATGCATACATGCATGCATGCATAAACCTTACAAATTTGGAGAGTTTTAATCTCACTCAAACACTGCTAGTCCCAATCATAAAACCCATGTCAACCCATGGTCCCAAGCAAAATCTAATATATTCCATGATCCTTATTCCATACCTAAGCTAGAAATTGACCCAGCTTTATTTCTCTATCCTAAAGGTTGACAAGATGTCTGTTACCGGAGAAGAGACCACTACCACCAGAGCTGATGAGATCTTTGATGAGATGTTTACCAAACTCTTTGAACACTAAGAGACCATCATGAAAAGGCAAGAGGCCCTTTTCCAAGACATGCTAAAGGCCCAAAAGAGGGCTATCATGGAGGATGTCCGTGCCATGTCGGAATAGACCTCCCAGGCCCAAAACCCCACTGACCCAAAATCATACAAATCTGATCTGAAACCCACCTTTTATCCTGTTTATAGATCCACTTCTAGAGTTGAATCCAAAGATAAAGAAACTGCAAACACCGATATCATTCCACCACTACCTATCCCCTTAGTTGAGTTCCTCAAAAGTAACTCACTAACAAATGCCACTTCTACCTTCACTTCCCAACTCGCGGATCCTTTCTAAGGGAAGGAAGCTAATCCTGAGATTAAGGCCTGCATGGAAAAGATGGAGAGCATGGAAAAGATGCTGTTGGGAATGAAAAAGAAAGAGGATCTAGTTGATACAGAGTCCTTAAGCTTGTTCCCAAATGCAAGGGTTCCTCCTAAATTCAGGATGCCTGAGTTTGACAAATTTGACGGGACTACTGGCCCAAGACCCACCTCAAAGTATATGTGAGAGCTATGCATCCAATGGGTGTGGATAATCAACTTCTAGCCCAATTGTTTCAACAATCATTGATCAGTACAGCTGTGAAGTGGTTTGTGGACATAGATGTTGCTAAGAAACGGACCTAGGATGACATCTGCAATATCTTTGTTCAACAATATCATTACAACATCGAGGTTGATGTGACTAGATATGACCTCAAGACCACCAAGTAGTATGCAAAGGAATCCTTCTCTTCGTTCCTTATGAGGTGGAGGAAGAAGGCTTTTCAGATGGTAAACCAGCCTCCTGAAAATAAAAAATTGACATAATTGTCAAAAATCTCTTGCTAGTTTACCAAGAAAGGCTACAAACTCAATACTTGCCTTCCTTTAAGGCCCTTATTGCCACTGCTTCAAAAATCAAAGATTTGATTTAGAGTGGTCAAATCAAAGAAGACATTGCATCAGGGTCAAGGTATAAGAAACCCACTCATCAGGGTAATGTCACTTCCTCAACGAATCATAAAGGGGGGAAGTTAATGCTCTGACTATCAAGAAGCCCATCCAGATTGAAAAGAGGTAGTTTTCTGATCTTGGGGGTGTACCTATGAGCATCATCCTTAAGAAGCTACTTGAGGGAAACATCGTGAAACTCCTTGAGCCAAAACCAGTCCCCAATCCACTTCCCAAAAATTACAACCCATATGAGAGGTGTGATTATCATCAAGGACCTGGGCACAAAACAGATGCGTGCAAGGCCCTTAGACACAGAATTCAGGATCTCATTAACTCCAATGACCTGATTCCTCCAAAAGCCCGACCCAATATCAACACCAACCCTTTACCCAACCACACGGTCAATGCTATAAACAATCACAAGGGAGTTGACCCTATCTCCTTGATAGAGTCAAATCTCGATTATTGCTGTGTCTTGGACCTCACTAACCTAGTTGAGGAGATTGATGTCATCACCAAAAGTGGCAGAGTCATCCAAAACCCACCAAGCCCAAACACTCAACCTACCCAACCCATTCCTGCACCTGCTGACAAATTGAAAGGGATTCTTAAACCAGACGAAGATCCCATTCTTAAACAACTTAAGAAAACACAAGCCAACATTTCAATTTGGAGTTTGATCCAGTCTTCATATCCTCACCGCCAAGCTTTTTGCAAGGCGCTAAATCAATGCTAAGCTCCAATTAACATCACACCCGAGAACCTTGTTGCTTCTATTACCTTTGTTGCTAAATGGGTGTCCATCACTTTTGGAGAAACTGACATTCTAGAAGGAGATCCTAACCACAACAATGCCCTTTACATCACGGTGGTAGCACGAGGAAAGACTGTGCCAATGGTTCTTATTGATAATGGTTCAGCCTTGAACGTATGCCCTCTGAAAGTAATAAGTTGTTTGGGATTGGAGGTCACTAATTTTACCCCTTCAGATCAAATTGTAAGGACATATGATAATACCAAGAGGGAAGTCCTTGGGGTAGCTATCATTGATGTAACTATTGGGTCAACATCTTTCACCATACCATTTCAAGTGATTAATGTACCTTCTTGCTTTAACTTACTACTTGGGAGGCCCTGGATCCACCAAGCAAAGGCTATCCCTTCCTCTCTACACTAGAAAGTCAAGTTCCCTTTTAGAAATGAGGTCATGACTGTTAAAGGGGACATGCATGAAAGACCAGACATTTTAAGCTCTGTTCCTATTCTCGAGATTCAGCCAGAACTATCCTCCTATCCACTTTCAGGTTTCTTCTTCATTCAGTACATTGAGGGTGAAGAGGGTTTGGGAAGAAGCCAATAGGGCTTGAAGTCTTTCCTAGACTACCCAGTTGCAACACCGCCATTTGGGCTAGGGTATGAGTCCACTGATGAAGATCTAGAAGAGATGGAAAATCGGGCCAAAGATAGAATAGCTGCCTTTAAGAGAGGTGAGGTTTATGACTGGCCTATGTGCCCTTACTTCAAAACCCTAAATGGCTATTTTGTAAAGGCGATAAAGTTCCTTATTGTAACTTTCATGAGCCTTGGGTCTGCCCTATTACCGGAAAACTAATCCCCGGGTTTGAAATCTTTTCTAATGTCAGGCTTGAGATATAAGACTATGAACCAATCTACATGCTCAGTCAAGATTGGGAAGAGAACATGGAGGCTAGTCTTTTTGATGAAGTGTTCATGCTCACTATTGAGGAGGAGAAAACTGACCCTTCCACCTTAATCCAGCCCACCAAGACTAAGCTGCAAAATTGGTCCTTTGAGGAGAGCCCTTTCTTTCCATCTGAACCAGGGTCTGAACTAGAATCCATACCTGAATTAGAGTCTCAATCTAAGATAGACTCATCTTCTGAATCTAAATCTATCTCTTCTATTTCTTCTATTGAAAATGATGTAACTGACCTTGAGGGTCTCACTTTTTGGTTTGATGTAAATTAGGACATATCCCCATTTGAAATCAATAAAAATCACACTCTTTCCTCTTATGACTCTGTGTCTCCATTTTTCTTTGATGTTCCAACATTTAAATCTGACTTAAATGAGACATCAAGTAAAAATGAAATAAATGAAATAAAAGATGACACAATTAAAGAGCCCATCAATGTTGGTACTCATGACATACAAAAAATTACATTCATTGCATCTACATGCATAAACAGGGATCACATTGAAAAGATGATTAGAGAATTTCAAGACTGTTTTGCATGCCAACCAAAAGACATGACAGGGTTAGATCCAAGCATAGCAGTTCATAAAATCCTAGTTTACTCAGATGCTAAGCCCGTCAAGCAGAAATTGAGAAGACTCAAGACAGAATGGTCTTTACCAATTAAAGAAGAAATTGCCAAGCTAATGGACCATAAATTCATTGAGCCCATCAACTATCCATCCTGGCTGGCTAACATTGTGCCGGTTCCCAAGAAAGATGGCAAAGTCAGAATGTGTGTGGATTACAGGGATCTGAATAAAGCTTGTCCCAAGGATGACTTTCCCTTGTCTCACATTGATTTATTGGTAGACCGCATGGCAAGTTTTGAATTGGTTTCCTTAACCGACCTGGCTGCAGGGTATAATCAGATAATGGTTCATCCTCCTGACAAAGAGAAGACAGTGTTCATTACTGAATGGGGCACCTATTGCTACTGGGTTATGCCATTTGGGCTTAAAAATGCCGGAGCAACCTACCAGAGGATGGAAACTACCATTTTTCATGACATGATGCATAAAGAAATTGAAGTTTATGTGGATGACATGGTAATCAAAGGCACCACTGTTGAAGAAAATTCAGAGGCATTAAGGCGATTCTTCCTTAGACTTCGCCAGTACAATCTCAAGCTCAATCCTATCAAATGTGTCTTCGAAGCCTTATCTGGAGTATTCCAAGGTCACATGGTCAGCAAGAAGGGTATAAAAGTGGACCCTACTAAGTCAAAGGCCATTCTGGAAATGCCACCTCTAAAAATAGAAAAAGAGATCAGAGGTTTCCTTGGACGGCTACAATACATTAGTCGATTCATCAATTAGTTGGCTAATATATGTGGTCCCATCTTCAAGTTACTCAGAAAAGGAGCCTCCAAGCAGTGAAACGATGACTGTCAAAGAGCTTTTGACCAGATCAAGCAGTACTTACTAAACCCACCGATTCTACAGCCACCAAGATTTTGAAAACCCTTGTTGCTTTATCTATCAGTAACCGATGAAGCAATGGGGGCAATGCTTGCCCAAAATGCTCTTGATTCTAGCAAGGAGAATGCCATCTATTACTTGAGCAAAAGGAAGCTGTCTCATGAGCTCAAGTACAATTTTATAGAAAAGTTGTGTCTTGCTTTGGTATAGGTCTACCACAAGCTGCAACACTACCTTTGCTCCTTTACAACTCATGTTCTTACTAACAAGAGCCCTTTGAAATTCCTTATGGAGAAGCTGGTTCTTGACAACAAGATGGCAAGGTGGATGGCTGTATTAGTTGCATATGATCTGAAATATGTGCAACGGAAAGCAGTCAAGGGTAGCATAGTGGTTGATCAGTTAACTGTAGCTCTAGTAGATGATTGTTGGGTCAAGCTTGAATTTTTTGATGAAGACATCCTGACAATTGACACTGAAGTTTGGAAGTTTTACTTTGATGGGGCATCTAACAACAATGGGTATGGTGCCGGCATTGTATTCATTACACTGAGTGGGGAAAACTTACCCATTGCCATCAAACTAAACTTCGAGGTGACAAATAATGAATCAGAGTATGAGGCATGCATCTGCGGTCTTAAGACAGCAATAAGGCTCAGAATTAGATGCCTTGAGATTTATGGGTATTCGAATATGATAGTCTCCCAAGCCTTGGGAAAGTGGAAGATTAGAGAAGAGCGTTTGGTTCCTTACCATAAATGCCTGAATGAACTAGCAGCCGATTTTCATGAACTATCTTTCCATTATCTTCCAAGGATGAAGAACATATTTGCTGAAATGCTTGGGCAACACTCGCCTCAATGCTTGATATAAGCGATGGTTTCATAATCAGACCTGTTACAATTGAAGTTAAGCATGAGCCAGGCTGTGTAGCTCATTGTTTGAATATTCAAGCGGCTGATAGCAAACCATGGTTTTAGGATATCTTCAATTACATCAAGAGTGGACTCTATCCCAAAGGAGCCTCTAAAACATAAAAGAGGACTTTAAGATAGTTGTCCAAGAGTTTCATTCCAAACAAGGAAGTACTCTACAAACAGGTTTGGGATAACATCCATCTGAGATGTGTCACTGAAGCAGAAGCCCAACAGATCATGGAACAGATGCGTGGCGGCAATGAAGGCCCACATATGAATGAAATTGCTCTAGCCCACAAGATCATGAATTAGGGTTACTTTTGGCTTACTATGAACTAAGACTACGCAGATATGTTCAGAGGTGCCATAAGTGTCAGATCTACGCCAAACTTCAGAAGAAACCTTCTGTACCTCTATCTCCTATCACCACGCCTTGGCCATTTGCAACTTGGGGCCTAAATGTCATTGGCAAGATAAGCCCGAAGTCTTCTGGCAAACATGAGTTCATTCTAGTGGCTATTGACTATTTATCTAAATGGGTTGAAATTGCACCTTACTAAATATTAGACTCCAAACGAGTAGCCCAGTTTATTCGTACCAACATCCCTTGTAGGTACGGGGTCCCTTTTGAGATCATTACTAATAATGGATCTCACTTCCAAAAGGAGGATGCTCTACTATTAAAGAAGGAGAAAATTCAGCACCATAAGTCTTTTCCGTACAAACCTCAAACAAATGGCACAGTTGAAGTCGCAAACAAGACTCTTAAGAGTATACTGCAGAAGATGGCTAACGACCATAAGGATTGGCACCTGTATTTGCCATATGCCTTATGGGGATACAGAATAACAATACGTACTCCAACTAGGGCAACACCTTACTCATTAGTGTATGGGATGAAAGCTGTCCTGACAATCGAGGTAAAAGTCAAGTCAACTTTCATTTTAAGGGAGAGTTAATTAGACGAAGTGGAATGGGCAAAAGGCTACCACAACCAACTTCTTGCCATCGAGGAAAAGAGAATGGATGCCTTATATCAGATGCAAGGTTATCAACAGAAACTGGCTCGACACTTTGATAAAAGAGTTAAGGATAGAGGATTACAAGAGGGTCACCTTGTCTTGAAAGAAATAAGGGCACCTGTTCATGATCCAAGGGAAAAATTCAGACTGAACTGGAGTGGTCTATTTGTGATTAAGAAGATCTTATCCGGAGGAGCAGCAATCCTGACAGACTTGGATGGCATAGAATTTGCTAGTCCATGCAACCTAGATCAACTCAAGAGATACCTTGCATAAAGCATCCTTGTAATTCATGCATAACATTTGCAATCATTGTAAAATCATGTTTAGCATTTACATTTTTCCTCAAAGTCAGAACTACATGGACTTGATTCTCCATAGAGAGGAAAAAAGAATAAAAATCATAAGTCATTGTAAGGAGATACGTAGGCAGCCCTTACTGGTTCGGTCCAATTCATTAATAAAATTTTCATTTTCACATTCACTCGGCTCTTAATTGTGTCATAAAAAAATGAAAAAAAAGCTCACTAAGTTGAAAGCCCAAAAGGGCGGCTTAGGCAAAAGTTAGAGCAATAAAAGAGATGAAAAAAATGAATGATGTTTTATTTTGTCTCATTTAAACTTTGGAACATCAAAAGAAAATATAGACATGGTAAAAAATTTGTCCTAAACTAAAATAGTAATCATGACTCTTGCTTTATCTCCTCAAGTATAGCAGCCCTTCTAGCCTTCTCTGATTTCCACGAGTTGGCTATCCACCAGTCAATATACTGCATAGATTTACTACCTTGGTTAGCAGGGCGAACAATATGGAAACCCCTTATCCATCCATTTCTCACAGCTCGGGCAATAGTCTCGGTAATCAAAACAGATTCAAACTGGGCACCATATGGGGGCATGCCCTGACTGTGTCCTATTTGATGCATAACCCTAGTAGCTTGGTAAAAGGTCACCATCCTCAACCCCAGTAGGTAAACCATCTTGTAGCCGAAGCTTATGGTCATGAATCTTCTGATCTTGTACCACTCGCACCTCTATAGAAGGTCATCAGAGTCTAGCTCCATCAACCATTTTGTCCATTCTTTCTCGAAATTTCGATTTATCATGATGGTCTGAGTTCTATACCAAGAAGTAGAATAATCCACCTCGGTGGGAGGTCTAACTATCCAGAGATGATCTCTTAGCCACATCTGAAAAAGTGCAAACAAGATAAGCATAAAAGAAAACATAGAAAATAGTTGAACTAAAATACAGAAGCCAGAATTCAACCTGAAGAATAATAAGGCTAATTGACCATGGCCCATCAGAAGTGCAAGATCTGTCTAAACTCATGATGGTCTCAGCCAGCACTATAGCTCCAATAGATCTCTCCTCCTCCATTTGTAAAATCAGTTCAGTGACTCTAGCATCTCCCCAACCAGTAGGGCTCACAAAAATGTATCCAGTAGTTAGACAGAAGTATAAAGCCCGCATCCTCAAGTGAAACCACCCATCATCCTCAAAATCCTTAGGATCATGGAATTCTGCTATCACAGCAGTCAGATCTACCTAGTCATCCACTACCATGGGACTAGTAGCCTCAGTACTCAAGTCAAAAAGGTCCCTTGGAGGAGTTGAAATATCCTACTTTCTCAATAGGAGTAGCCAGCATAGCCTCTGGATCAGATCCAAGCAACATAGAAAACTCCTTGAACATAGGACACATCTCTTCCATAGATGCCCTAAATCTGAAGACATGGGCAGTTGGATCCTAAAAGCGCAAGCAGGCATGCAGAAATTCCCAATCAATCTTTATTCCTTTTAGAGTGGGCATAGCGCTTACCCCATACCTTCCCAGATTAATTTTCTCCACTTTTGTAAGGTTCTTGCACTATAAGAACATTGCATGGCTTGAATAAGGATCCATTGCGAGTAATAAAAATAAATAAAGTTGATGGAGAGCATAAAGTGATTGAAAATGACTTTTTGAGGCACAAAAATTGAGAGTACGGACTGGAGAATGGTCAGAAACTGTTTAAATAGGCAGATTTCAGCCTGCCAGATCTGTTGCCGGTGGCACAGTAAGCGTGCCGCTTGGTACAGCGGCACACTGGACATGCCGCTACGGCGGCGGCAGCACGAAAACCGTGTCGCCCATACCAGTGACACGATCACTGTGTTGCCCCCTTCCTCCTCTGCCTCCTTATGCCTCTTTTCCTCAAAACAATTCTTACTTGATTTCTCAAGATTTTGAGCTTAAAATAATTCATTTTTCTCAAAAATCAAAGCAGAAATGAGAGAAAAATGTAAGTTATAGCGCAGTGGAATCCTTATTCTTCCAAAATATCTGCATTCATACCATGCACCCATCTCATTCAAAACATTCATAAAGTCATAACATATCATACATTCCAAATTATCATGCATACATCCATCATCCTCCATACATGTATACATGAAAAATGCAAAAGCTGACAAAACAGGTCTCTAACAACCGCGCCTAGGTCTGCGGCGTCCTCGCCTGGACATATCATGCTCGTGACTATCCTCTAACATATCCCTATCGTGAAGAAAGGAGGTCAAAGCAAATGCATATTGGCCTAATAGATTGTAGTGACAGTGAACAAACTCCATGGGCACCTGAGGAAGAAAGAAATATGAGAATCACTACAAGGCAAATAGACAAAAGGCTAAAAGTTCCAGTCGTACAAAATATTTACCTCTGTCACAGTCTCAGGGATAGTAGGGAAGAAGGCTGGAAGCTCATCAGGAAGATGGTAACATCATAATCGGCTGTCACAAGACAAATAATCCAAATGAGCTGGCAAGCAGATAAGACCAGCAGGCAAGGGAACTGGATCAGTCGGACCTCCCACTGAAGCATCTGGAGCTGGAGCTGGAACTGAGCCGCTAGCCCCTGAAGGGCCAATCCCAAAAGGATTAGCTGCAAAACCTGAATGGCTAGCCATAACACCTGGAGGTCCAACCCTAGGACCTATGCTGCTAACCGGAAGAGTACTGCTAGCCCATGAGAAGCTCCCAACTCTGGAGGGAGGACCTCGGAAAGATGCTAAGCTAGATCCCCTATGTGATTGTCCTCGCAATCTATCCAAGGGAGGTGTCCCCCGCATTAGGGATGCCTTGCAGAACTCATCATAGTCCATGTCTGGCAATAGAAAATCCAGACAAGAAACTCCGGCAGCCTAATCATCCTCTCCCAAGATGGCTAGCCCAAACCTCATATCTATCGGAGGGGACTATGGCACAACTCTATCTCCTGTAACCTATGCCCTTACTCTCTCTCCTAAGTAGAACATCCTCAGAGACTCACAGCGGAGCAATAGTTGATAAGAGGACAAGTCCATGCTAAGCCTGATCTAGTCAGGAATCCACTCTTCGAACCTGATAAATGGTGACCATCTCACCTGCAAATAGATTGCAATATTCAGTAGTAGAAGATAAATAGTAAAATTCAGGTTAAGATCAACAAAGAAATACCTGGTCTACGGTCACAGTAGCAAAGATCTGTCTGCACTGATCAAATTGCCATGCCATGAAGGAAGGTCTGTTGGATGCCCTCCAAACACGTCCATAGGGGGGATCAATAGCATTAGGCTCTCTCAGTGGTGGAGCCAACATCGAAAAATGCTCATAAGCCTAGTACTGCAGAAAAATAGAATTCTATTAGTCACTAGGCATATATCAGACAATAGAATACTATAGTGTAATACTCACCTCGAGCACAATGGAGGTGCCACCATGGCCGCAAAGTGTGCCATGGGAAATGCTGCACAACTCATGATACATGGCACAAAGGGCTGCACCTCCCCAGTTAAACTCCCCAATCTCATCCAGATTCTCCAAGGATTGCAGGATATTCAGATTAATGCAGTCCTTATTGTTATGCAAAAAAGTACAACTCAAGATAATCAAGGCACAAAGTCTATCACCCTGATCGACACCATACTGACTAGCAGTCTAACCCATGGTCATCAAGGCCTGATGAAGCCAAGAACGTGGGACATTCAGGTTCCCACGAGGGGGATCAGCCCTAATCAGAGCGGTCATCTCTATAGAAGAGCGCTCAATCCATGAAGAATAAAACTCGAGAGGACGGGATCTGAAATGCATACCAGTAAGCATGCTCCACTCGAAGGGAGTGACTGTCATCTCAACGCAGGAAAAGTGGAATGTGTTTGTAGTATCCCACCAACACTCTGCCAGTACCTGGACCACAATGGTGTTAACCCGAGTAAGCCAGATGGCTCAAGACACAGACAAATAGCCTCCTGACTACTCAGATAAATGCGAACCAACTCCATGACACTACGCCCACCCCTAGGCCTCAATTGTGTTCTCTGTAATTTTTTGTAAAAAAAAAAATTATCATTATTAATAATTATCAAAATTCTTAACCGACTGTGTAGGAAAAGGAAAGCATACCTGAAGAGATCCAGTGAAGCTGATGTGGTGATCTGGCTCTTTTAGTGATGTCTCCGGGTCCTGAGCACCCACTACTGGTTGATTGAAGATTTCCATAATGAGAAGTAAAAAAGAGAGAAATAAAATTTGAGAGAAGAAAAGTAAAGCTAAAGAGAGAGAGAAGAGAAGAGAGAGTGAGTGAAAATGAAATTATGAGAAAAGTGAAGGAAGTTAAGCTTTATATAGAAGTAGAGGTGGGCCCCCCCTCATAACATCTTTTTACTTTTTTGATTCGCAGGTCCAGTTCATGTGGTTTTACCATAACAGACTCATTTTAAATCAAAATTCAGTTTTGTCTGAAACAGTGAATCCACATGATTTTTATCCATCTCTTAAAATAGATGGGGTCTCGATCGGAGTTCAGAATCTCCTAAAATTGCAGAAAAACTGAAAATTCAAAAATAGATTGAAAATTGGAAAACAGTCCAAATAGAGTCAGAATAGCCAGAAATCAGACATGAAGCTCTTGCACAACTCCCAATACTGAAAGGGATATTCAGAATGCTTAGAATGACATCCTAAGCCTTTCGGTTTACATTTATCAAATTCAGCCTCTGTCTAGCCAAATCAGATAAGGGGGCAGCTGTGAACCCTCAAAATTGCACCTCCAATGGACTGTCTTTTAGTTATGAACCCACAGGATCAAACTGACCTTGAATTAGAACTGAAATAGGCCTAAAATGGATGAAAATAGGTCCAACAGCATGAGTGGTGCGCTGTTGTCTGAGAGGCACGCTTGCCATGCTGCCTAGAAGGAGGCACGCACTTAGTGCCGCCAGTAGGGTGGCACTTAGTGCCGCGGCACCGAATTGATGCTGGCAGACAGGTAGCACGCTTGCCATGCCGCTTAGACGGTTGGTGCGTCTGCCGTGTTGCCCATGTCGCTGGTGCCGCGCCGATGCCGACGGCCATACCACCGGAACCCCCTCTGGCAGCTTTATAAATAGAGCCTCCTCCCATGTCATTTGCCACAACTTCCAAGGCATTCCAAAGCAATTCAAGAGATTTCAAAGCAGTTGAGGCATATTTCAAAGCATAAATTTGTTCTTATACTCACATACTTGTTGCTTCTAGTTTGAATTCAAGGTGGAGTTGAGATCCGGAGCAAAACTCGTTCCATTTGTTCGAAAGCCAAGAAAAGCAATGGTATAATCCCTTTCTTATTTTCAAAATTCTAAATTTAAATCTAGAATTCTCTTTAGGTCTAAAACTGAAAAGATCTAAAAACTTATTAATTTGAGAATCAGAATTAAGTTAATATGCAAACCAACACATTTTTAAAACCCCTCTAATATGACCACTGTTGCTACATTGGTAACAAAGGAGATCTCTATTCTATCGGCAACCAATTGAAGATAAGGATCTCGATGGTGAGTAGTCTCTCCTCTATTAAGCAATCCTAGCCCTAATTTGATCAATATCCTCTTTCAAAGTATGCACTAGGGACCTTAGACATCGATTTTCCTTTACCAGGTCTAAGCAGTCTTCTTCTAAATTTTGAATTTTGTTATAAACCTAATCATAGTCTAAGCACTCCTCAGGATCCTCCTCATCAAGGGT
Source organism: Reutealis trisperma (assembly GCA_947687605.1). Taxonomy (NCBI): domain Eukaryota; kingdom Viridiplantae; phylum Streptophyta; class Magnoliopsida; order Malpighiales; family Euphorbiaceae; genus Reutealis; species Reutealis trisperma. Next base: position 87,165 of record CANTUT010001028.1, read on the forward strand.
CTTCTCCCTCTTAGGGTGAATCATAGGCACGACCTTCTTAAACATCTTTGGCCAGGTCGTCTTGCACGTCATGCAAGGTGCTCTAGGTTGGGCTCGTCTAGCAAGGGTAATCTTCTTAGTCATCTAGTAAAAGAATCGTAAGGCACACAAATAATAACAAGAAGTACTATAGCTTATTAGAATTTCACGAAACTATACTAGTGATAGACTACAAGTGACATGAAAAGAAAATCCCTATGCTCTAGGATTATACTTAATCAACCTAATAAATAGACAAGTCTAAACTAGACTTAAAAACTACAACTCTGATACCAACTTTGTCACATCCGAATTTTTTAGATATGATAGTCCTAGAACATAGGGAGACATAAGGTCATCCACGCCCGCAGAGCCCACTCATGTATATGAAAACATTGCCTAAGATCATACCAAAATCTCATGCATTAACTTAATATCCAAGAATAAAGAAAACTTTAACTAGTGGAAGAACAATTTTAAAAAAATACTTCAAATACAATCCATAAGAAAAGAAACATTTAGAACTCCAAATGAATTATCAAATGAAAAATATTCCAAATATGTACTCCCCAAACAAGAACTCCTAGAGTGTCTAGAGACTCATCATAACATAGGATAGTGATAAATTTTGACAAGGGAATTTCCCAAGCGGAGTATGTTGCTTGAGCGTTCACCTTGCCTCCTCATAATGCTCACTTGAAACCATACAAAGATAAGGGGTGAGGTAGATTATCTGAATGAGTAAATAATAAAAATTGTAAACTTGTAAAGAGTGACGGTTATTGCCTTATTCACTTAAGGGAGAGGTGGCATCATACCAAATTCCAACTCCCAACTTATAACTTGTAAAGGGTCATGAAATTGATTAAGCCCTACAGTTAGAAATGCCCCTTATAGCTGAGGTGGATACACTACCTTTATCCATCGGGTTAAGAGCATGTGCACAGGTTTCGATGATTACTCGCATCAGCACGAGGATTTTTGCATAAAGGGTTCATAGGTACCATAGCTAGAGCTAATGGCAATCACTTATAACAATAGCATTTAAAAATGCAATCATATGTAACATAATAGCAATAGCAATTTAACTTGTTGAACAAAAGATATGTGGTTCCAAAAAGAAAGTAAGGTTAGGAAACAATTTACAAAGGATCTTTATTATCATCGAATATTCAAAATAGTTTTGGACCAATTGTCCTTTGGCAAACTCAGCTTAACAAAGAAATCATATAGTCATAATTAAAATGGAAAGGAACTTGGGTTTCAAGAATCTCAAAGGTTCACATATCTTGATAACTTGTACTTGTAACATGAACATAATGTTTACTCACCTTGTGGTTCCTTAGCTCCTAATTATTATAGCCCTTGAAATTCTAATACTCCTTAAGCTCTAACACAACATTATAATTCAATACTTAGTATTTGCCTAATTATCATACTATCCTATCCCATAACTATCCCATGCACATATATTATTCACATATACTTGGAGTTGCACTTAGAAGTGCACTCATCACTTGCACATAACATGTTGACTTTTATAGTCTTGCACACTTAGCCTTCTTAGGCTCACATGAAATCACATTATAACTCATGCTATGAATTTTCCAAAGTCAAACACAATATATCATGATTTTAATATTAATTCATTTTAGCATTCAACTTAGTACACTTAACACTTTCCATATATATCAACTTAACAAATAATCTTAAAGATTCATGCTTATCCCTTTTGATCAAATCATGCAATCAATCCCATAGCTAATTGAAGGTCATTAATCCATAATTAACACATCGTAAGGCCTAATTCCCATGCTACTTAATCATATACACATGTTAATCATAACATAGTATGAGGGTTAAGAAAACCTACGTAGACCGAATTATCTCTAGGCTTTGTCTAGAGTTATTCCTTCAACCAACTTGTAATTAAATCATTTATCATTCATGTATACATGTCAAAAATCATTAAAATATATCATATAAAAAATTATAGACATTAGGATCTAAATCCCTATATAGGCTGAATACATACTTTCATGGAAAACATGAACTTTCTTACCTTTCGTGCTTTTTGTTCATTATAATAATATGCAAAAACATGACTTAAATCAATATTTTTCATGTAAACATGGCAAAAATCATATTAGATACATTAATGTAGGAATTGGCACCTCCTTATAGTTTATATACATGAAAATTTCAAACTTTTAAATTTTAGGATGAAAACCATGAATTTTCTTGTTTTTCAGACTTTTTGATCATTATTTTATGCATATGCACTTCATACTTTTCATACTTTAGGATGAAAACTAGGTTCAGGGTGTGACACTCTCATATGCAATAAATTATTTTATGTATATGCACTTCATGTAAATCACTTATTTCACATTAATAATTCATATTGTGCATATTATAACTAATCTAACATGCCACATTCTCATCAATCCCATAACACATGAATTTTCATAAAAGCACACATTTTATCGTAATAGCTCTAAATTCAACTAAATTGTCACGAAACTCCTACGATGGGTGTGGGTTGTTACAAAGCCTTTTTTTTGTGCTTGCAATCATAGGAATCATATGAATGTTATATTCTTTAATATGCATATGGGAGTGTCACGCCATGAACCTGAAGGCACGTGACCGGCATTAGGACACGGGTGATGCACATGGCTACTAGTGCCCATAGTAAGCCTGAGCTTAGACTAAATGACAAAACCATCACATGATAGGGCTATGGGCCCACATGTTAAGCAGATCTAATTAAACATCAATTCAAATCAAGCCACACTAGGCTAACATCTAACTCATCTCAATATATCAAATATCATATAATTGGTTTCTGCTTAATAAAACAATTATCAACTTAGAATAAATAACAGACAATAAAATAAAATACAAACTTTAGATGTAATATTGTGGAGTTCTA
>CANTUT010001029.1:0-32500 GCA_947687605.1 Reutealis trisperma
TCATTGCATCTAGTAGTCGTCCTTCTCCTTGAAAGCCAACAAGGGCTAGGTAAAGGGGCACCACCAAGTGATCAGGGACTAGTTTCAGTCTGAAGGTGAACCTCCCCCCTAAGCAGCAGTTGACCATCCAATGAGAAAGCCTGTATCCACCTTTACACTTCAGTCAGCTGGAAAGCACGCTGGTAAGGGAAAGTAAGAAAGTGAAAGCAAGCGACAGGCAAGTGACTCGACAACAAAGTGTTTAAGTCCTGGGCATCTAGTTCCAGGCCCTCTAGTTCGAGTGAGAATTCCCAGCCATTCAGAAATAGCTTTCCTCAAAGAGAAACTGGTTCAAAAGTATCCCCCGATCCCGATAGGAAAGAGGGCAGCTAGGTCAAAGGGGTTAGGGCTAAAGGGTAATAAGCTAATGTGCCTGCCCCAACGAGCTTGCAGTTTTAGTTGTAGTCTTTAGGCGATCTCGGGCAAGTAATTTTGTCTCTGTAATCTCAGTACGCCTTCCACCAGCCTAAGAGCCTATGAATGCCATGGAATTCCTCCTCGTGGCTATCAACACTGCGGATTCTGTAAGACCGTGGTCAATCAGTCCCTCTGTAAGAAGAACAGCGCTTATTCCGACAACAGCTTAGTCTGTGCATGAATGGTGCAGCCTATTCTGTAACAATAGCATTCGATGCTTCTGATCCAATTCCTTCTCATCGAAGAAGCCCTGAATCTGTTCATGCTAAGATCGGGAAGGACGCATCTAACAGCTACTTAGAGATGGCAAAGCAAAGGTAATCAGGGCTATTGGCCTACTCGAGACATTGAATAGTGTCAGTTTATGTCATGAGCTCCTCCTCAAGCAGCAAGAGGGCATTCTAACAAAGCAAAGAGAAGGGCAGCTAGGAGTGCATCCCTGTACATTTAACATTTAGATAGCTGTTTCGGTAGGATCCGTAGAGCAACGGGGATGATAGGATTGCCTGGTCTATCTAGTTAGACATTGAGTCCCGTCTGTGAGCATTAAAGAATTTACATTTACTAAGCTAACCATCCGTTCAAAGTGTGCGAGAACTCATTTTAGCCTTTCTTTTGCTTCTCTTATTTATTTTATAGTTACCGCTCGTGGAACATTTTCTATTCTACGATCATTGTTGATGGAGATGGTACTTGCTTTGATCGTTCTAAAATCCGTTTACCAAGAGCCAGGATCAACTGCTTATTTAGTTACGCTAGCACATAAATCTTCAAGGAAAGAAGAAAGTCACACCCAACTAACTCATGGGAATCACCCCTGGAAAGCTAACTGCATGGGATATTCTCTTTTCACTGCAAGCAATCAATCATTCTATAGTAGAGAGAAAGAAGCCTTTCCCTAGGCCGGGCTTTACTCCTAATGTCCAAAAGGCTAAGATCGGATTGGATTCTATAACAGCCTATTCCCTAATTCCCTAGTAGCACCTATATCCTCTTCTAGCTTACAATATCAAAGCTTTTTTTTTCTTTGTTCACGTCAAGGGGGAAGCGGATTCCCTACTTCTTAATAGAATAGCTTGATCGACCACCATCCTTACTTCCCTCGGGTTGGTATGCTTGTGTGTCAAGCAATCCTGCTTCGGTAGCAGACTTCCTTCAAGGAAATCGCTTCAAGCAATGGCTTTGGATCGACCTGACTTCTTAGAGAGGAAAGCCAGTGAATGAATGAATGAAATCCGTTGAATGAAGAAGTCTTTATGGCTCAAGCAGCTAGCGGACCTCCAACATTGAGAAAGTCAAGCATGTCAGCACGCCCCCTACCTATGTAGTCGGCTTCCCGGTAGTTTGCGGGATTAACCGCTCGCTATTGGAATTGGTCTATTTAAATGGCCTATCTCCAGATGTATGTATTCTTGAAGTGCCTTTCTCATAGTTCCCTTCCCGGGCATTGATTGAGAGGGGAAGGTTTAGAGAAAGACCGCCCTTCCCTTCCTATGCGGCTAGGTGATAAACGCATAAACCGTTTTTCGAAGGTTCGACGCAGTTGACTGGGATACTACAACTCCATGCGGTTGATAAGCCAAGCGGTTCTTGTACTTTAGTTCTTTTTGAACGATTCTGCTCGAGATCAATTCATTGGTCCGCTAAAGGAATGAGAGATGGGGCAAGAGATGTCCCGCTACCTTGCCTTTAGTAGTCGAGAAAAGGGAGTAGTCGAGAAGAGAAGAGGTATTGAAAATCAGACTGTGGTTGGTTCCATAGGGATAAAAAGAATTGGTATGATCAACGCCGTTTAACCACGATTGCTCAACTGTCAATGTGCAACTTTCCTTGTTCTTGTTAGTAGCCATTCAGAGCGGACAGGCAAGGAGAAGTCCCAATGCTTTCGTCTCCGGCTAGAAACTCTAGATTCTCATGCGCTTGAACGGGATGAGTTTCAGTTTCCCTTTCTGACTTTAGTATTCGCTTCATCTTGACTTAGGAACATGGATTTGACCTCGAGCCGCTCTATTAGAATGGAATTCCAGGGCGCTTATCAACCGCATTTCTTCTATATTGTATACCTGAGTGACTTCTCGACCTTGTGTAAAAGAGAGAAGTCTTCCTCGCCAATGAATGACTTCTTTTAAGCTAGCCTTCCTTCCTTAAACAGGAGTCGGTCGAGTCAAGCCGGATCCACCTATTATCCCTGTGTTTATTTTTTCCCTCTCCCCTCCCGGGGTTTTAGAGCGGATGAAGTCAAAGACAAGGAGCTAACAGCAACCAATGAACCTCCAGACTCGAGCTCATCAGCAACATCTTCATTTCCGGCATTCGAAAGGGAAGGGGTAACCCAATAGCATCTATAGCTGCATCAGAACCGAGCTCTTCCAGCTTTTTAGTGGGATCCAATGCTTCAAAGCAATCTAACTCTCATTCGGCAGGGATAGGGGAATAAAATTCCTCTATTTCTGCTCCCGAGGCCTAATGCTTGGAATCAGCTCCGCAGGGGAGGGCCTGAGTCCTCGTTCCAATCCGAATCTCTATAGGTTCATTGCTCTTAGCCAGCCCCACCCAGGCACTGGAGAAGGCTTATGATTTGGAAGGATCACCTAAACCTAGAGTAGCATAATTCTGATCTCTCCCTCACCCACAGCAATGGTTATCCCCGTTCTCACCCGAATCCTACTTCTTCCATGGAAGATGGGAAATGTCGAATTCGGAAGGCGGGGGTACTTTTTTTTTCTTTGAAGAAAGCCGAAAAGAAAGAACTTTCCTCGGAAATATTAGGCTGCTTTTGTGCTTTTTTCTCCATATGGATAGCTTGTGAGATACTCCGAGAGCTCTCGAATAGGAGAGAAAAGAAAGCTTGCCCATTGGAAAAGCTTTCTAACTTGCCAGCTATAGAATATACTCAAATTGGAGAAGAGAATACTGATAGAGGGATGGAGTTACTGGCCCATAGACGGAGACTCTCTACCTAGCCTACTTACCTCTTTCTTAGGCCTTAGCTTAGTGAAGAGAGGAGCCTTTCTTACCTAAAGATCATTTCCCTTTCGACGGGTATGAGCTTCTCTTCTAGGAGTCCTGCCTCCAACATCGCTTATTCAGCCTTGCCTCTATCTCTATCTAAGAACATTTCTTCTTCAATTTATTCCCATTCTTTTGAACCCGAGGGAACTGAACTCACTTAATCCTCATCTCTTGAACTCACTGAAACCAAGCCAATGGATAAGGAAAGAGTTCAGCTTAGTCAAAGCAAACCAAATCGAGAATTTCGTAGAGAAACAGAATAGGTTGTTGCAGCTGTGGCGGGTTTAGCTTGATACCCAAAATAAGAGTCGACTTCTTCTTGTTCCGAAGGGCGGGTTGGGACAATTCCCCCAATTAAGACTTTCTCCCGTCCATCTATCAGTCTTTTTCCTCCAGCTCCCGCTTTTGCTATTCTTGCTGCTGAGGTTGCATTCAAAGCTGACGTTACCCGCGGACTTCTTTTTCTCGACTGGAGATAGGTGTAAGGCGAGCAATAGGATGGTTTATTAAGCACCCTACCAAGGCTTAGCGTGAGTTACAGTCAAACCATAACTATAAATTACTTAAGAGAGAGTAGCTAGGGTCCTCTTTTCTAGCTCCACGAAAACTAGGAAAAACTAGCGCTTAGAGTTCGGTGGTAAGAGCGCTCCCCTAATATGAGAATATCCCAAGTGAAAGTATGTGTGTTATATAGGCAATTATTGATTGTTCAGTCTAGCCATAGAGCTGATGAAGAGCGAACCCTCGTTCGAGGAATTGCTGGTTTGGGGAAATCGGGGGACTTCCGGTCGAACCTTATGTATGGCATTTTTTCGATGCTTTGAACAGCCTAGTTTCTTGTAAGGTTTTAACCCCAACGCTTACGCCTTAAGGAACGGGCATTTTAGGGGATTAGTTAAGCTGCTCCTTCTGCCCTCTATGAAAGAAGGAATTCGAAAGAGTTGGTCTCATTGATTGAGCATCCCCGAGATAGATAGATAAGTTTTCCTTTTACTATTCATACGTAACTTCGGGCTTTAAGCATACAGAAAGATTGAGATCGGATGGCGATGTGTAGGTATCCTCTCTTTTTCCTTGGCTGGTGAACTGACCGTACCCCACGACACAGGTAAACAAGTTATAGTTGAGTATACCACCGAATCTTTCATAAGAGCTATATGCCTTTTGAGGCAATATCTTTTTATATTATTCTTACCCTAAGGCCTTTTCAACTCATTCAAATAGGGTTCTAGCAGAGACCGCTGAAACTCGTGTTTTAATGCCTACAGAGAGGCAGCCGAAAGTGGATCTGGGACTGAGATTGAGAAAAAGTGATCCCTCTCAGGCGGACAGACCTGTCGGGAACCAAATGGTGCCTTAACTGTACCAATGAGTGCTACAGAGCTTCGGATCGAAGGAAGATCATGTAAAGCAGTAGGATAGAACTTTGGTCTGTACCACTTTCTGAGATAGATTGAAAGCAGAATAGAGCTGTGCGTGAATCAGGTAAGGCATACCTTTCTTTAGATTGATTGGAGTGCGCAGGTTAGATGGCAGAGAAAGTTCTTTGCTCAATAGATCCCAGAGCTGCAGTGCCTATTTCACTCTGAATCGGATCTTGCACTTTCAGACCGGTCCTTTTAGCGCTTAGTTAGTCTAGTCTTTGAGCGAGATCCAATGACTCCGGTTCGTGATCTTCTATCTATAAGATAGACAAAAGTTGAATGCTGACTGACTAAGGGCCAGGGCTAAGCGAACTGGGCAATTTTCACTGGTTTCATTTCCGAACAGAACATCAACTCCCTTTCAAGGGGCTAAACCAGCAGCAAAGCGCTTCCTCGATGGCAAAGCCGAATGACAAACAATCGAGTTAGAGTTCAATCCCTGTACTCTACCTAGACAGTCTTCCTTCCCGCGTACTTTTATTTTAAGACTGAAACTCATTCTCTCTGCCTTCTCGCTTTGAACCTTGCTTTATTGCCTTGTTGAGTGAGTGCAGCAAGGAAAGAAAGCCAGCTAGCCCTTATAGTGGCAACCCCGAAGCGAGATCGGAGTCTGAATCCTAACCGCAGTGAACAGAGGATTTGGCCCAACTATTGAATCCAATATTCTTCTTCAAGCGATGCTTCCTTGACCCGGCAAAGAAAGAAAGGAACGAACGGGATTCCATCGCCGAGTCCATTCCATTGTGGGATCAGCGGCTAATGCTAATAGAACTGATGCGCCTCAGAAAGTGTCCTTTCCTTCTCAATCAATGCTAACGCATTCCATACATCACCATCGAACTGACATTCTCTGCACTGAGTTCTCTCAGGTTCCAACTCTTGTTTTTCCGTAAGAGAAAGGGGTTCCTGCATCGACCTTTTATGGATGGAGTGAACCAGCTCATTCCATTTCTAAGTCAGAAGAAAGGGCATAGACAGAATGAGACTCATCAGGAAGAACTGGATTGGATAAAGCATCCGAGTTCGCGGATTCATCTGTTGAAGCATACCCTTCAGCCACAGCCGAAGAATATGAATAGTTGATGGTTGGTAAGTCTAGAACAGATGAATCAACAGAGTAGGAACCCATCGTCCCTTGTTCTGGACCTGACCGGTGCCCTAATCCGTCTTTTTAAAGATATCGAGAGAGCCTTTGACCTATGGGTATGGTCTCTGTGAAGGTCTTTAATGGCTCTTCGCTGCTGCTTTCCCTTTGGGTGTAATGAAGGCCCCGAACAACCTAGCCTTTCTGCCCCGGTAGCGAGGAGTTTACTTCCGGAATCAGTAGGTTGGTAATTTCATACATGATGTCATTCGCTCATCCTTCTCCTCGTCGGGAAACCTTTCGCTAGTCTGGTGGTAGCGAAAGAAGGATAAGGAGGCTCACCCTTAACTAAAGCGATAGCCCGAAAAGTGTAGTAATAGGGATCCCTGCTTAGCGGAAGGATCTTACATCCTTATAACCCGAACCCGAAAAGCCATTCCCATCATGGAACCCGTCTACCCGCTCATAGCTCGTACCCAATACCAATACCCAAAAACTAGGGTTTTTCCCTCTCGCTCACCGGGAGAATGCTCTCAAACTCACTTGGATGCTGGCATGTGTTATTAAATCAGGTGATACACAACCAACCAGACCTCGGGGTTTACATGTGCCCGGGTGTACTTCTTATCCTTACCCATAACTCAAGGAAGGCATCACATCAGTAATCAGGCCGCCCTTAACGCGGAGCTCTCTTTAGCTGCTGTTCGATTTCACGTCTCAAGCTAATAGCTGTAGGATTCCTGGTACTCTTTATAAGATGTGATTTACCCAATCAATGAGCGGAACTACCCGTCCGTCAGGGTGCAGTAGAAGTACCTATCTCTCTTTCCATCTAGTGCTAGAAGCATCTTTTGGTAAGCGGATGCTCTGGCTCCCAAGTTCATACCAACAAGTGAGACTTCCCCTCTATAACCGAATTGAGCTAGCCGGTATCCTGCTACCGACCTTGGCTATATTTGAGGAATAAAACCTAGCGTTGGTTCAGAGCACTATACTTTATTGCATTTGGTTGGTCTCTCCCTTTGTTTTGCTTGCTTTTCCTATGTCCTTTGCCCTCGACCTCTTCCGCGACGCCCCTTGAATTTCAAGCTTTCAGTCATCAAGCTTGAAAACAGTAATTCCGTTCTTCAGGCCTCAGAAGCAAGCATTCCTTAATAGCCTAATCCACCGGCGAGGAATTAGCCATAGCAGTACTGAGCTACATCTGAGATGAGAAGTCGAAAGCGCTAACAAGGGATAAGCATTCACCCACAAGACCAGACAGCCCGGTTATTGCAAGAACAGGAAAGAGAGCACCGCTTACGCACGCATGAAGTGCAGTTAGCTTTCTTTTCTAACTCTCACACCGGTTACGAAAGCAAGGGATATTCACTCAGCAGAAAGGGCTCCTCCGTTAAGAACCGATTCAGGGCATGCCCCTGAGACTAGTGCTGCTCCCTGCCTTCCTTTGCCCATCTGAGATCGAATGAAAGTAGAGGAAACCTTCTGCTCTTCCGGCATGGGCAAAGATTCCGTGATCTCAAGGACGAAGCGGCTCTAATCTCAATGGACGGACCCCTCTTCTCTTGGCCACTGGATCGAATCCTATTATTGTAATTTCACCTCTGGCCCCGATTGAGCATCCAAAAACTCCACCTTCTGCTTCAGTCGTGACTACATTCTCAGATTCCGGAAATAATCATTTTAAAAATACTAGTTCTTGGGAACAATCCTGATAGGAACAAGTCCCGAACCCAATGGTATCATATCTATTTTACAAGCGTACCTATTCTTCTAACAGAAATGGAAATAATGAAGCAAGGCTCAAGAGAAGAGGGCGAACCTAGCATAAGAATTTCTTCTAGGAAAGGGGAATTATAAGCAGCGGTGGCTACTAGCGGAAGAGGATGCGGTAAGGGGATAGAAGCACATCCTGCACCCGATATGTCAAAGCAGCTTTCAGCCCTGCAACTCGCGCATACTGAAAGGGAAAAAGCAGGCCAATTCACGCATCTTCCGCAGAGTACCAGAAAAGCCCTATGAGCTAACTTTTCATTTGACGGCAAAGAGCAATCGGACCTGTGAAAGTCACATCTTTGACTAATATACACGGGCTTCTGAGAGGATTCTTTAATCAACCAAAACCTGCAGTCCTTAATTTCTACCACTTACAAGTTGAGAGATGTTCCATTCCCAATGGCAGAAGAAGGATGCAAGCTGGAAGGACTTGGACAAGATATTCTTCACTTGGACAGGAGATGCAGCGCTTTAGCGTCGGAAAGACCCCTCTACATGGGTGTGCTATAAAACTAGGAGAAGCACAGAACTAAACGGATCAATTCCTTTGACCCCCTGCACCTATAACATAACTATACCCCCACTTAAGGCTTCTTTCGAGGAAGTGAAAGACGGTGGAGGGGCACTACACTGACTCGCTTTTCCGAAAGGTTTTGTCTTCGCCTCTTTTCCAACAACTCAAATCGCGTATCCCTGCCCTTATTGACTTAAAGCTGGGATCCTTAGACCCAGACCCCCACGACTATTAATAAAGGATTGCTCTTTCCTCACATCTACCTAACCAACAACGACTACCCTTAACTAAGTCAAGAAAGGAATGCGTTTCCCCGGGAAGTATTTAAAAAAGGAATGAGCGTTCTGCCCTAGTGAAGACGCACGGGAGAGATTCACCAAGACATATTCCGGATGACAGCTCGACCGATTAAAGCGATCGATGAGCTAAACAGAGGATCCCTAGTTGATACGAAACAGAACAGGAACTTCACTCATACTGAAATACTTCAATCGATGAACTCCTTGCTGCATCGATGCTCGAGGAAGGAAGAGCGGGATGAGTGCCAACTAAAACTACTAATGCTAATGGAAGCCCCTTTCTTGCTCCTGCAACTCTCGAACTAGAGGAAGGAAAGCGCTATACCCACCCACGGAAGAAGCGAGAACGAGGGTTAAGAATCTGCTCCTTGCTATCTCTCGCTCGATAGCGAGTTAGAAAGTTAGAGAGTTGTAAGCAGTCTTCTCCGATCAAAGAGAGAGTCATGGGATGGCTCTCGAACGGTGATAGAACGATACCGATCGATATCAAGCTATAGAGTAGGTTTCCGTCTTGTTCCTTTCTCCTTTCCTTGTTGTCTTTCGTGGGGGGATCTGTATCGTAATTCGATCTGCAGCTCTCCTTTCCAAAAATATCTAGTTGAGCCAAAAAGAGATGGTTTAGTAACACATCCTTTGTTTCGTCTTGGTCGTCCTTCCCTGATTCACTGAGCGATCCAAGCATATTGAAAGGGAGGATTTTTCAGGGCCGGAAGGAGGAAAAGACTGACGAGACAGGGAGTTATCTTCCCTTGGTGGCATCCCCACCCGCATATACACATCTAAGAAAGAGACTCAATATTGCCAACTTATCACACTCTCCAATCATTCCACTTCTCAAACTACGGCGACTAAGACTTTCTCAGGGCTCAAAAGAACCCTATTTTGGAGTGCCATCACCTGCTCCTTTTGAGATTATCCATCGAAAAGCATTCATTTACCAAATAAAAGAAGATGGCAGCTTGGGACCGGATAAGACGTACTTGAATCATCCTGGCTTTGGAAGACTTTGGTCGATTAGATCCCTGTATACAAACAAGCCGGACCCGGCTGATTTACTTTCCTCTGCTCTTACTCCCGCACTCGGTCAAATAAGAGCTACTGACACTGACTACTCTCTGCTATCTTTAGATTACGCCATTCTGGTTGGAATCCATTTATCGATCGGAGATTTTTTCCCTTCCTTCCCCGTGGGAAAATAGCCTATTTCCTGCTACTTGAAATAAGGATTTGCCCCTTTTTCGACATTAGATCGCTTCCCTGAAAGAATACCCTATTTAAAAATCTCACTGAGAAGATTATGGACCCACTTTTCTTAGCTTATTTACTCGTTTAGAACCTGGACATTGATCCCGACCTAGCCTACTTCCTTTTCTCCCGCTTTCCTGGTCTTTATGGGGAGTAGCAAGGGGTAAGGCATCGTATTCTTACTCGATTACTTAGTAAACATTGTCTTTCTCGTATCACTTTACCTGGCCTGGAGTTGGTTTTGGTTTGCTTTAGTTCGTAAAAATAGAGAGAAAAAACTATATAATATTCAAGGTAAAAGCCGCTTTGGGATTGGGTTGGCAGAAGTTTATGAACACAGTTCGAATACAAGAAAAGCAACTATACCGGCAGGAACAATGGGATATCTTGCACCTTAGTCTCTTTCTTTATTGGGGTCTTCCCATATAGAAGACATATTTTTACAGTTTTGGTGTGGTAGTGTTAGAGGTGGCAACGGGGAGAAGGCCTCTTAACTCGAAATCGAATATTCAAGAGACAAAGACAATAAAGTAAAGGATCGTGAAGCGAACCATCAATTATGAGAGGAACTTCACTCGCTAAGAGAGAAAAGATAAATGATAGAGGATAGACAGAAAGAGAAGGAATTGCTCCGCGAGAGGTATAGCCGAATGCGCCCCATTTAATTACATCTATGTAAATCAAAACCTTCGTAGTAAAAGGAAGCAGAAGGAATGGAAGGAGATGTAGCTTACCCGAATAAGCTGGTCAAGAAGTGATTCTCAAAGCAAGCACGGTCCTATTTCTTAGGCGTCTCGGAAACCATGACCGACCGCGTATTGTGTGCGATGGATGGCATTTCTCCGACAGGAGCACTGTACTCGAGGTCCATGAACTCTAGTCAAGATGAAATTGGGGGGAAGTCCAAGGTAAGCAGTTATGTTTAGTCTCAAAATCCGGCCCCAGTCCGGAATTCTGGTGGGCACTCTAAGTCAGTTCGGTAGGTTTCGAAGCATTATTCAAAAAAGGTAAAGGGATTGATTAGTTCACAGCAAGGCTACCTTCACTTTCAGCAACGGTTTCAAGCGGAATCCATCTTTCTACTTCCAGAGTGAGTCAAGCTCAGTTTTTATACTGGGAAAGACAGAGAATGAAATAGTTGAGGATAGAGTCTGAGGTAATTGCTTGAGGATGAAAGAATACGTTTTGATCGCATTTCCCTGGAGTTGTGGGATTGATTCTTTCGAACTAGTAAAGCAGAGTCAAGCGGTTGAAACGGAAATCATAGCTGACCCCGTTTTTAGCAGGGGTTGTTCTCGCCTGAAGTAGGCCATCGGTTAAGGAAATGGGGGATCTAGGTCACCTGTCTCCGTATCCGTCCCAATGCGTTCTTCCTTAAATCATGCCGGTGGAGTGCCTTCATCCGATGTTAGGATTTGGATTTCTTTCTTTATTCTCTTTGGCTGTCTTCTCTGATATTGAATAAGTGGACTCTCTTGAATCATTTCATAACCTCGGTTCAATACGCCTCAATCCCTCTCATAGAAGGCTAGAAATAGGCTCAATCGAGTACTACCAAAATGCATCCCTTCTTTTAGCAGGAGCTTTCACGGTCCCGCATCCTTCTTCCTTAGCGTGATTCTAGCTTGCACGGTCCTCCTTCTGAGTTCTGTGGTTGCTGATGCTTCTATTGATTTGTTTAAGGCCGCTTTCAAGGTTCGGTGTGAAAGGCAGGGCTTCTACGCCCAGTTCATCGACAGCACCAAATCAGAAGTTTCGGTTTTCTAGTCAAGGTAGAAGGGTCTTCGTCCTCTTAGAAACGGTAGGACGGTACTCAAGTTCTGTGATTGCTGACTCTGATATGGATTAGTTCTGCCTTCAAGCAGAAGGAAGCAAGCCGGTGAGCCCATTCAGTTCTTTTCTCTGGTTCCTATCGGTTTTTTTTATGAAAAGAAATTCTCTTTTTAAACACTGCACCCGGGAACTCAATTCTAATAGAACATTAAATAGGGCCGGTAGCGAACGGAACTAAGTCAAGGTTTGTAAGAATCAGTAGTAGCTAATTCGTCTATCGTGCTTGTTCGCGAGCCAAGAAAGTATCCATTTCAATATGTAGGAGCCCAGCTGGATCATATTGGGGGTTTTCTTTGTATGGGTCAATTTAATTGAGGAAGCAGTGGGGATTTGATTCTCTGTTTATCCCACGCGGGAAATAAGGCAGCTCAGCTCTAGTAAAGGTGGGTCTTACCTTGGTTTAGTTTAATTAGGTTAACCCCTCCCCTCTTTGAGTTGAATATGGACTTTTTCAAGTAAGGGCAAGTAAGAAGCAAATACGAAATGCTTAAATCGACAGTCTTGCATCTCGCCTATCTGGTGTTCAAGTCTCCGGTCCTTTTGACAGAACATTCTTGAAAAACCGGATGTTGAAGATCGAATCCTGGTACCTTAGTAGCCCACCTCAAAAGCCATCTTTACTGCATAAGGGCATAAGCATAAGGCCCTTCTTAGCGCTTAGGCTACTACCCATAAGCTTCAGCCTTCTCTTGATCCGTAGGAGCTGTGTTGCGTGGTGGGAGAGCCACATCCTTGTCTCTAATCCATTGCTCCAGGTCTAATGACGACCCCACAATCAATGATGTCCTTTTAAGGCTTTGACCAACTAAACCTCAGAGAGTAGCTCTTCCTTATTAGGCGGAGTCTCTATGAGCCAGGTTGGCCCTATATCAGTCGTAGATCAGTGAGTGAAATTCGATATTGCAAGTGAAAGCTTAAATTGACCGTGATCGTATTCTTAGATCCATAAAGAAAAGGGGATGAAAGGCTATTTTCCTCTGGGATTGGTGTAACAATATACTACAAACAAAAGTCAACGCGATCGATCGCCCTAAGCTTTGTATTCATTCATTCACGGATGGTATAATGGTTAACTAAATAGTAAGTAAGACGTAAAAGAGTTACCTAGGGCATACCTAAGCGGGGGCGAGAGCACGGGAAAGAGAGATAGACGAAGGCGGGTTTCATATAGAGGTTGGCGGACTCTTAGCTCAAGACGGGTACTGGTAACTGCTCTATTAAAAGCTATTGGCCCGGAAAGCCCACGAATGTTTGTTCGTGATGGAACCATCAGGGCTCATAGGTCAAGTTCTCAATCTACACTAGAATGCCCCCATTTAGCAAGGCTCGGAGGTGAACATGTGAGCCATAGAATCTACGAAGTTGTTGTATATAAGCATTTTGCGAGCCGTGTAGGCTCTAGCTTTAAGAGTCCTAGAAATACGCCCTGAGTCCCCGGCTTTCTCTGCTCTCTGAACTCTATCACATAGCTCCAGCTTACGCTGCCATGAGCTCGTTCCTTTCTATTGTCGCTTCTACAACTCGAGACTGTAACTTCTGACTCGTAGATAAAAAACCTCTTTTCTGGACCATCTTGAATAGAGACTCAGAGTTCAAACCATTCCATTCGATAGATGAGTTTAGACTCTCTCGGAGTGTTTCCTTTGGTCTCCGTCTTTGTACATATAGCAGTGAGTTCTGCTTCTACTACCACCGACTTTCGGTCGTGCTAAGATCCGATCCCTCTGTTCTTCTTCCCTTTCGGGAGTTAAAGTAAAGGCCGGTAAGTTAAGGCCGCTAAGGTCATCCTTTCCGTCATTCTTTGATCCGATCCGGGGCTTCAATATCAGTTTTACCACTCAGGTATTCAGCTGATTGGCAGGGTTTCGTTTCTTACTTACGGGAAGAGAATGCGAGATGGAAGAAGCCGCCCTAAAATTTCCCTTACAGAGCTTCTCTATCAAGAGCTGCTAGTTGGTGGTTGAGGAGTAAGAAGTTCCGCATAAGCTACATTTCGTGGGGGAGGCACCTAGTAAGTACTTCCAAACTCGTCTTTCATCTACAGACATTGGGTCGCTAAAGCCAATAGTTCGGTGTCCGGGCAACAGCCACTCATCTTTGGTTGCAGGTTCGGCTGAAAAGCCTTTTTGGTTGAAATATGAAGAGTGAGACAAGCTGAGAAGAAAGGGCTTTTCCTTGAATGAAAGTCCAGTATCTTATTTTGTATCGATTTAGTAGTCAGTGAAGAAGACTGATTTCTTTATACAGAGAGATCCAAAACAGATCTTGTACAGCATATCTCCATACTGATCGATATACGGCTATCAAAATCTCTTTTATGCTAGTACATTACGCTATTGTAGGTCAATTCAATGGGAGATCGGCTTAGGGGCGGGAGCCCGCTTGTTCCATATCAGAGAAGGTCCACTTCCTTCACTTCAGGAAGCGAAAGATGACTTGACCTTTAGACTTTATCAGAGGAAGGAAAAGTCTGAAGCCCTTTATACGCAAAAAAGCTCTTCGGATTCACTTGCTATTGGCTGGGCTACACTTTCCTTAGGTCAATCAGGTCCTTCCCTTACTAATGCTAATGCGGGATCAGTTACTTGCGAACAGTCTATTGACTCCCGAACAGCTCCATCTGTCCATGAATCCCCTTCTGCTTCCCTTTGTGGCCTATCCCAGACAGCTATGGCTAGCTACCTTCTTACCATTCTTTAGTAGCCCGAGATTAGTTAGACACCCGAAGGAGAAAAGGAAGAAATAACCCAAGCACAAACACAGACAGAGAAAGATAGTGGGGCTGATTCGCCCAGTTGAACCTTCAGCTATGATGAAGGGGTTGCAGAGATTACTTTTACTGCGCCCAAGGGTCTTTAGTCTCCTAAGCCTAATGCTGTAAGAAAGAAAGCATTCTATTATGGAATTTTTGGGGAGATTATGAAGCCTGGCTAAGGATTTACATACGAGACCTTGCTGTCGCCTTCAAGTGGAGGATCTTCTTTCAGATGTCAGATCGCACTTTACCAGAGCTCATTGTCGCTGGAACCAAACATTAAACTAAGGCGGCAGTGGAAAGAACGACGTTTGACTTGCTTCGGGAACTCGATTTCCTCCCTCAAAAGGAGATTCCGACATCCTTCTTGTCGTCCGCCTCAAATGGGGTTAGGGGATTGAATCCCTTTAAATGGAGTGATCATGCTTGTAAAAGATAGCTATTCTTCGTATCTCGAAAGAAATCTAATCATAAAAGATATCTCCTCAGAAGACGATGACGCGCATTCTCCTTCACTCTTATTCCCTTGAAAAGAGACGATTCGATAAAAGACTATTCTGTTTTCAGACGATAAGGAAAATGAGTAACCGTACGTACTCGGGCGACTTTTCTCCCTTTAAGGACGTTAGCAAGAACAGCTTATTTAATATGCCTAGTAAAAGCTACCTCCTCTAGAACATCGGCAACAAGAGAAATCTCTGTCCCAAAGCCTTACCTCCCCGCAAAGAGAACAATAGCTTCCTTCCTTAACTAAGTCAAAGAGCTGATTCATACCATCCTGTTAAACAGTCGAGTTGCAGGAAAAGAGATAGCATTCGCTACGTTCAAGCTAAAGTCGAACTCCTTACTTATTAGCTCAGTGGTTTACTACTGGCTTTCAACCCTTGGACAGCTATCCTTGGCATGCGTGCCGTGCTACTGGTTCATTCTTAATCCAAAGAAGAAACCATTTCTTTAGGTACCCACCTATATGATAGGCTTTTTGTCTATTTCTTTCAAGTAAACATCCTTCTGTGTGAATACGTATATATTTCTTTTTGTTTGGCATTACCGTTCCTTACGTTTATATAGTCTCCCATTGGTTTTTCCTGAACTTCAAATCAAAGATTAGTTTCATAAGCATTTTTGGGATCTTTTCCGCTGCAGAAGACTATACCAACATGGAGCAAAGCCCTTTCTATACGCTATCGATTGGTATAGCTCAGAATGGTTCTGGATCGATTCCACCGGAACTTCAAAACGATTACTGGCCGATGTTCCGGTATGACGGAAGGTATATATACTTTTATAGGGAGCTCCGTATATACCAATGGTGGACTCTGGGGTTGATGAGTTTGGCGCCACTGTCTGTCTCGGGACCCGTGTAACTAAGTCAGCTAGGCGCGCGGCTGAGGAAATAACACCAGCGGCAGAGTATAAACCTAGGTTGCTCCTGTGGCTGACCCTACTTAGCCTTCACCACCAATTATGGAGGACTTTTTTTACCTTGACCCAGTACCCCAACCTGTTGACAGAGCCTGTTGATTGATAGTCCCATAATGTATTGTATAAATCTAAGAGTATAAGCCTCGGCGAATGAGCCAAGGTTCTTTACTTCCATTCGCTTCAATGCCGAGCTAGCATAGCGGTTGCGCTCTTTGCTGTTTGTTGAGGAGCTAACAAGAATAAATAAGCTAAGTTCTTTCTCTTCCCAAGCCGGAGCATATAACTACTTAAATGAACCTGTTTTGGCAAAGGCTCTACCAAGCTGTACATCTTCAAGCTTAGGCCCACCTTTACCTATTTCGTTACCTATGTCTTCGCATCTCGTTCGAAAGCGGCAGGCAGCATGTATAAAAGCCTTAAATCGGCGTTCTCCCTCACAGCTCTTTCTGGCTATCTAAGAGTGTCCCAGGCACCTTAATAGCTTATTCAAGCAAAGGGCAATGTAAATTGATAGAAGCATAGAGGCATACTTTTATGAAAAGGAATGGATAGAGGAAGATCAATGTGCAATGGAATAGAAATTGGGTGGTTGTACTGCTACTGCTTCCTTTAGCTGCTCCGGTATCGGAGAAATTCGGACATATGGAATATTCTCTAGAGGAAGCGCTCTTTGCCTGAGGAATAGCCGTCTTTCGCACTCTTGGGATGAGATTTTCCTTTTTCAATAGCTGCTCATTCTTCCTTTCTCCTCGAACTAGAACTAGGAGATGGAGATATGCCCGCTATTACTAATTCCTAGGGCATTGAATAAGCTAATACCATTTTAGGTAAGGATTTCGTGCCCCACGGTAGAATATCTGTGTCAAATCTAGCAAACCCAGGGAGCCCCAAGCAGCTTGCCTATTCTTCTATCTCAAATAGGGAAAAAAGTCCCATACTAGCATTGCCCTTAATCCCTCACAGCTTGTAACGGCTTATCCGGGTATTGATTCCTAGCCATATGTGGCCTTTCTATTACGAAAGAGGGAATTCGTTCACAGCCAGAACAGCCAAAGATGGCATTGAGGATTCTAAACCTTGGCTTACTTTACTGAAAGCTGGGGAATGATGGAAATTTGCTTCATTCATTGCTATTCTATTCCCAACAACAGTTGGGATTCCGCTTTCACTAATAGAAAAGAAAGAGGGGAATTTGGGAATAAAAAGTGTCTATATCCCAAAGGTGTGCGTTAGCCCAAATAGTGTCTGTGTTATAACCAGGAGAGATGCAAAGAAGAGCTAACCGTTCAACTTCTACTCCTATTCCACAGAGCAATCTAGCACCTTCTAACCGCATAATGAGCCTTAGAAGGAAATGGTAGCCTGGCTAGTTACTTCTTTTAAGTCGATGGCTTTCCAAGCTTGATGTGATGCTCCCCTGACTGCGATTAAGAGTTCTTCTTTCCGCTTCAAAACAGACAACCGGTAGCTAGCAGTTTTTGTCTTACAGCTCTTCCTTTAGCAGCCAGACAGATGTGACCTTCTGAGTGCGTTAGTTCAGATAAGGCAAGGTTAGCAAAGGCAGCTGTTGGTTGGAGCGTGAACTCGTAGCTGACGTTGGTTGTCTAAATCTGCCTCTTCCGCTTCTGTCTTTCTTTCGCCTTCTGCTTTACTTGACTAAACCCCGCTCCATAACTATCCCCCACTGGTCAAAAAGTCTCTCTTTGTGGGGATACTAAAAGCGTTTTTATTAAAGAAAGCCCTCTCTCTGGGCTCCCCCTAGACCTCTGTCTGGCCTAAGGACCGTCTCTGAGCTAGAACTCCTGTCTAATCACTTAGAGAGTGCACCAATTAACTTCGTTCCCCTCTACGTTCTCTTAACATTCCAACCTTTCAATAAAAATAAGTAGAATAAGCCCTGCCTTCAAGACCGGTTACGCCAATTCCTATTCCTATTGCCTTTACTAAAACACAAAGAGCAGATAAGGCTAAAACATTAGATACTTGGGAAAAGTCTAAACCTTACTCCGCTTTTTTGCACTTACTCTCTTTCAAGACGGTTAAGGCAACCAAGGAAAACATACAGAAAGCTACTCTTCTTAGTCCAGAAAGAGAGCAGGGCTTCTTCATCTGCACCGGGCAAGACCGATTCTTTCGCATCAACAGCAAAGACTGGCTGCCTCTTTCCCCTCGGGTGACTACTCCCTGAATAGTAGGTTTCAGACAAGGTAGCAGCTATTCCTATGTTAATTCAATATCTGTCTCGCCCGCCGGTGATAGCTCTGGAATAGAACAGGCTGAATGCTGGAACTCTCAGATGGGAGTAGGGCTGAACTGAATGCCCTGGCTTGCTTGGAGCGGATTGTTACTTCTGTCAGGAAACTGGGACCCAAACTCAATTCATCAGCAAGAAAGAAAGAGATCATTTGACTTTAGATATAACATAGAATTCGAACAACGAGAAGGCCGGTGGACCATAAGATAGAGCTGGAACCGGAGGCTTTGCATAAACTGACTGACAACGCTCACAGCATGAGTGATATCTGGTCGTGTGATGATGAGATATGAGATAGACGCCTCACAAGTTTCCGATACTGCTTTTTGGGTCATTAAATGAAGTTTATCCTCACTAAGCTTGTGATTAAGCTCAAGAGGTGTCGCAATGGACTTACCAACCAAGAAAACCTCTATCTTTCAATTCAACATATCAAGAACATACTTTCGTTGCGGAGGTCACTAGGTCCTTCCACCCACAAGTTGCGGATCTCTCTTCGCCAAGTTATAGTACTTATTCTTCCCATCCCGACCAGTGCGACCATTCCGAAGAGTAGGCAAAAGCCCATATGGGCTGGATATCTTCAATACAACAAAGTAGTAGGTAGTCTTAGTCTTACCGATTTGTAGGAGGCAGTAGCCACGTGTGCTCGAACTTGTGGAAGTGCTCGCATACCCGGTTGGGTTATCGGGTTGCTTCCTCCTGCTTCGCCTTCGGGGACAGAAAGAATGCCCGCAGCTCCAACTTTGACAAGCTAGCGAGAAGGAAAGGTGGTCCTGCCTTAGGCGCATCTGTTTACGAATGATGTCATTCACCATACCTCCCGTAGGGACTTGAATACTCCTCTATGGGTGGTAATCGGTAGATAAAAAGATCAACATTAGTCCAAGAGGAGGACTTTCTTACCGAAAGAGAGTTGTAGTTGGTTGTTGACCAACAGACAAGCATGGGAAAGGGATCGGATCCAAGCCATCCGGACTTTACTTCCTTACTTGCCAACTTCTACTACACCAGACGGTGACCGGCTCAATAGAGCACCTTTGGGCGTTGGCTTTTCGAAAGCAAGTTAGGGAAGCGCTTGAGATCGTGTACCCCGGCTAGACAGGGTAGACTGAACACAAAGACAATCTATACAGAAGAAGTGCAGTACAAGCCCGCTCATTAGAAAGCTTTTTTCTTTCTTTACTCAGGGCGAATCAAAACCTTTCTTTTCTACGCTTTCTTCTCTCTTACTGGATTGAAAGTACCTTGACATATGCCCTTAAAGCCCGCAGCTTGCCTTCTTAGAAAAAAGCATTCCTGCCCGAAAAGTCCCTTATTAGAAGGCACCTGACCCTTATAGTAAAGAAGGGAATTCTGTCTCATTCTATTACCTCGGGTCGAGCTACCTTTAGTCACCTCGTAGTAAACGAGCTACTTAACCTGGCGTAAAATTTATTATTACTCTTTGGTAACTTCATGCTGCGTTGGAAGCACAAATATTCTCTGACTGCCACGCATTCCTAATGCCACTCCTAAACCTCTATTTTTGAGACGTTCGCTAAACGTGGTGAGTAGACGGTGGTATATTTCCCAGCCACCAACGCCGAGATCCGAATGTGAATGTATGGTGGGTTGACTCCTCTCCTTGGTGTCATTACTTATATCATATGTTTTTTACCTCCGAGAGGATAAAATCAAATAGTCCACACGCCATGAATTGTCTCTTTTTCGCTCTCGTTCTTTGAATATGTGTAGAGGCAAAAACCTGACTCTGCTCATCTCAGTCGAGCTTGCCCATTAAATTAAGAAGAATTCAGCGTCAAGGAAGCAAGACTACGTATCCCTTACTCTCGAGGCCGACAACGCTCTCCTCTGTATCATCCATCGGCATGAGTTCTGACTTGTTCATTCATTCATGTATAAAAAAAGGTTCCGGTTCATACGATTATTACGAATGAGCCCAGTCCGGTCTCACTGGAATACCAGTTAGTTACCTATCATATCAGCCACCAAAGAGGCATCCTTCCATCCAGTATGGCTTCTCCACCCGCCGACCATGCTTCAACAGAATGGAATGTCTGACCGCCTTGTTTGTTGCACCATGTGCTGCCCTTCTTTGTTTGACACCAACAAGACTTCGGAATCGCCTTCTTACACCCTTGACGAGGAAACCACCAGACACTGATGCCATTCAATCAAATGGAGAAGAAAATCTGTGAACTACCCTGCACTACTTCTTCTTAAGTCCCGTCGTAGCACTTCTTCTTCGTAATAATCTTCGTAATCAGAATCTGGATACTTAATCTACGACACCCTCAGGGCAGGTTCTCTTTCATCCGTCTTTCCTAGGTGCGCATCTCCATCTACTTTTAGTAGGGGTGGTTGCCATAGATAGATTGGGGTCATTCGTAACCAGAGCAATAACCGATGCTACAGCATAAACTACAGCTATACGTGGCGGCCCCACACGCTGCTTTGTTTAACAAGCATCGCCCTTCCTTTCTTTTCCCAGTTTACCTACTCCAAACACGAATAATGTTAAGCCCTACCAATCCGCCTACATCACCACTTTTGAAGGAGGATCGGGAACCAGCTAAGGCACCGTAGCGTCCCCTAAAGGCGTAACTGACAGGTTCTGTTCTATCTGCCCATCCGAGTCATCCCGTACTCCAAAAAAGCAGAGGTGAGGTCCGGAGAGTGGGACGGATCTACCTGGCCAAGGTGCCAATGTAAAGTGGTTCTCCGATGAAATATGGCTCGTGCTTTCCGGGAAGGCAGGTCCGGTCAGTCCTTCTCCAATTAGCATCTCGCCTGATCTCTGCTGAGTGAATAGCAGCAAGTGCTAGTTCAAGTCAGTAATCATTTGATGCGCGGGATCTTTACTGTGACGAGTAAGAAAAGATGAAGTACTACTGATATCAGAGCTTTAGAAAAAAGTGATTCAAATCAGTGAACTGTACTCGTCCAAGCCAGCGGGTAAGGTGAACCAGACCGGGCAGTGTGAACGAACAAGGAAAGTAGAGGATTCGGATTCGGATAGACGAGTCAAGGCCTTTGTGTGAAAACTCTATCTGTCTAAAAGAGAGATGGGGAAGGTGTTCAGTCAGTAAGGAAAGCGACTCTTTTTTACCAGGAAAGCCGGGTGTGGCGATCCGATCCCAGTTGATTGATCTCGACTTTACCAGCTCATGAACGGCATTCGTCAGACTTGAGCAGTAGGTTTCGACTCGGTCAGCTGTCTTGATGAAGATTGACTTCAGCCAAAGAGAATGAATTTACTTCGGGTTCGCACCCTCGATCCGATCAACGAAAATCAATCCTGAAATAACCGAGAAGGCGAGGTGGCGCCCGTCTGGGCCCTAAGTAACGATGTTGATCCTTGATCCGAGTATAGAAGAAATGAAATTTCGATTTGGTGAGCATAAGAAGACGCATTCGAAGAGGCTGAATCTGAAACATACGCTTAAACAGACGATGAAGCCGAAAGAAAAGAGAAAGGAGAAAGAGTCAAGCTAAAGATCTCAGTCTAGTAAAGCTAAAACTTACCTCTACGCAAAGGTTGCTTACTACGGGGTCTACTTGTGGGCAGAAGAAGAAGTTTCATCTCAATCCGTTCGAGTCAGGGCAGGGGAAGCTGTGAGCTAGTCAAGTAAAGGAGCAGCTGTGAGCGCATAGAAACCGCTTGGAGAAGGACTTATACTCTTTGAGAACGACTTAGAATCGGTACCGTCGAGGTCCCATCCATGTTCAAAGAACAGATGCAGCTAACCAACGGGCAAGCAAACCTGTAGCAAACAAAGTTGGGTAATCGGTGAAGTCGGTGACCGTCCTTGACTTTGATTTGCCTGTGTTTCGGCCAATCCCTCTACCCCGCTAAAGGCTAAAGAAAGAAAGTAAGCGCATCTCCCTCGTCTTAGTCTTAGGAAGGGAAGAGAGATTTGCTTATTTTGTTACCTGACCTGGATAAACCAACCAAGTCTTCCTCGGCAAAGAAAGCCGGTTCGGGTGAGCGGTGAGCAAGGAAGCCGGACCAATAGGCTCGGTTGAAGAAGTTTCTGTTTGTTACACACGCTTTAGAGCTAGATATAGTTAGTGTGCCGCGCATAGCATAAATGTAATAAGCCTTTGAAGCGCATCTGCTACTGACACACTAATCCTAAGCCGAGCCGAGTCCCGCGCTGAGTGCCAAACGCTTATCGAAAAGAGCTTAGTTGGTGGGAGAGAGAGCCCCTTAGTTGGTGAATCATCTTATATTATAGTAGTAGTAGTACACGGCTAGAACAGAATAGCCGTTACGACTCAACTTCTTGAGTTAACACACGCTTCCTCAACAGATAGATATAGTTAGTGTGCCGCGCTTGATAGAAAGGGACTCATCCCTGTCAAAGACCGGCTGTTACTTAAAAGTACTATACATGAATCCATCGTCCTTCTTGTGACGAGTGAGCAGAGAACAAGGCGGGGAATCTCGCTGTCCTTGCTGGGACAGCCATTAAAGGGTTCGTAGATTGCTATCGGCTATGATGAAGTGCTTTTCTTAATGAGGAGTGAATTAAAAAGAAGGCGATTTCCCGGTATTTCTACTCTGTTATGACCTATGGTTGGTACGGGTCTCACTTGAGAGGAAGGAGGCCTAAGCCACGTCTGCTGTGGTCTAAGTCAGTACAGTTGAAAAACAACTTAAAAAAAGAAAAAGAAAACAACCCCGTCTTATTAACGCTTCCAAGAAAGGGAAGTTCAATGAAGCGGGCATTTATTTGTTGTCAGCCTTGGGTGATGAAAGGGACGAAGCTAAGGATG
The DNA here is from genome assembly GCA_947687605.1 of Reutealis trisperma. NCBI lineage: Eukaryota > Viridiplantae > Streptophyta > Magnoliopsida > Malpighiales > Euphorbiaceae > Reutealis > Reutealis trisperma. The sequence continues at coordinate 22,860 of CANTUT010001029.1, forward strand.
AGTGAGGTACGAGATCGACCTATGTCGGAGATGAAAGATGAGCGACCTGCGCCCTGCCATAAGGCACTATGCCCGGAACCCTTACGGTTATGCAATTGAGCCCTATTCTCTAGACCACCTTAGTCACTCACCGTATTCTACGTTGTTATTGTTCCGACTGTGGTGAGACTCCAACTACCCTATTTTTGTTTCGAAAGTAGGTAGGTGCTTTCGGATGTCAAAGCGGAGTCCAAGCCGAAGGGAATCACAGCCGTAGTCAACCGACAGGGTTAAGTAGGTGTGGGCTAGGTAGCACCTCTTTAACCCGCTAAGGAAGGGGGTCGGAGTATTGGTTAAGGCATTGGGCTTTGGGTTACCTTCTTTTATTTTGGTGGTAGCATGGTCAGCTGCTAATCTTTTTTTGAATAGGAACTTCTCTTGTTTTCAAATCTGCTGCAAAATAAGTATCAGTAGTACTTAAGTAGTAGTAGGGCCTTCAAAAAAAAGGTAGTTCAGCGAGCCATTTCTCTTCCCACATCTTGATCTTTCAGATCAAATTCACTTAGAGGGAGGCAGAATATACGGGCATACCGGTCTTGGTCGGCAGTAGGAATGCTCTCTTTGCCTGGGGACCTTTAGCTTGGCACCTTGGCATAAACTTTACCTTCTTCTTATGATTCTGCTCGAACTGTCTTCTCTAAAGCAAAGCGAAGGGGAGTTAAGCTAAATAGAGTTCTGTGACCGGTTGAAGGAAAAAGCGCTCTTTTCTTTCTCAAGAGGTCTTCATTACTTTAGAAAGAGAATGCCACTCAAATCAATCCCGAAAGATGCGAAGAAGGCAAGTGCTTCGTTTCAGATCAGTGAATAAACCGAGCTGACGATACGATAGACCAAAAATCCTTCGTTTATCAACAGATTCAGAAACTGCGGAAGGTGAAGGCTCTGGAAGAGATACGGTTTGAGACCAGTTTCCAGAGATCGGACCCCTATTAGTATAGTAAGCTTAGCCGACCAAAGCTGAGGGTCTGCAAGAGTGGATCATGGACCTTTGTACGAACTTTCTTTAGTTAAAAAGTGAAGGTCTGCAAGAGTGCCAGCCCGACTTAGACGACTAATGCCTTCTCCGACGCGAGCTCCTACTCTCTTAGAAGTTTAGAAGTCGAAATCGGCATTGGGCCTGTTTTAATAAGAATAAAAACCGCATAAGCAATAGCAGCACTCGTCATTAGCTTCTTCTCTGTCTTTGACTGGAGTCCTTGAGCTAGAGTTCGTTCAAAAGCGCACAAGATGAGTTGAATAGCCTGAGCTAAGGCAATGTAAATTGGTTACGCAAGCGTGTTCCCCCGCAAGAAAGAAGCGGCTCTTACCCTATCGTCGCTGGAAACTTTCTCTGGTCAATAAAGAAAAAGTCCGCTTCTAAGTCAGCAGCTTATTCTTATCCTATTCTTATAGGATGCATTAACCCTTCTCGGACTCCATATCTCTTTACCTTTCTACCACGGAAACGTCGATGGGATGTGTCCCAGGGCAACATAACATGATGAGACAGGAAGGAAGAGTCAAGCAGTCAAGTGGTACGCTACAGCGGGCGAAAAAGAGGTCCATTCCATTGACGTGGGTAGCTATGTAAAAACCGATTCCTGACAATACGTACTCTTATTTTTAATGTTCATACTGTCGCCTTGTCTCGGATATAAGACCTACGAATCCAATCAGGTGTTAGCGGAAAGAGAGAAAGAATGGGTGACTCTCTATGTGGCATGCGAAAAAAAGAAGCTGGGGCGGGGAGTGAGGTAGCGGGACAAAGAGAGGGATGGGTGTATCTGGATCTAGGCCAATTTCCCTATGCGGAGAAGGGCTCATCTCCCTAAACCATAAGTCGCCAATCTAGGCGTATGGTCTTTGTTCATTCCAAAGAAGGTAGTGTTCGGTAACTAACTGTTCCCCCAGCGCGTTCTATACTACCTAGCGGAGTTAATGGAGAGCTATTTATCCTGTCCCTCTGATCAATGAAAAAAGTCTTTCCCCGGTTGGCTCCTTTCCTATCCACCGGGTGGAAGGCGACCCCCTAGCCAAACACTTCCTTTCCCTTTTCCGTAACCTTCAACTAAGCTTAAAGACCGACCTGTGAAAACTCCTAACTTGGATCTTCCTACCGCTGATGAGAGGCCATCCCCTCCCTCCTCCCTTCACCTTCAACAGATCCGTAAGGGCAGGCAAGAGATAAATTCTCAGATTCAGTAAAGGGGTTGCCTAGCTAGCGCATATCGAAGAGTTTGAGCAGTGGCCTTTGTTCACATCCTGATTGGGTTTCATCGAGGTATCTTCTTCTTGTTGCGACAAATCGAGTTGCAGCACATGATATGACGAGTGCCCATCTTTCCCGAAGCTCCACTTTCATAAACACCCATCGGTACAACAATTGATCACAACGGAAAGTAATTAAGCTTGATCTTGATCCCGCCCTCGGTTTTCCATCTAGAGGAGATACTCGTTAGGGCAAAGGATGCAATAGTTTTAAAAGTCCCAACAGTTACCATCTTTGGTGCGTTAAGCGGAAGAGGGGGCAGGTTAATCTTCAAACAAAGATTGTCGCGCTATTCCTTTCATACTTTACTGGAAATGGAAAGTGAAATAGAGAAAACAAAGGGATCAATCAGTCGCACAGAAAACAAACCTTTTCTCTTGACTGACTATGGAAACTATGGAACCAACCATGAAGAGAAGTAGTGAAGCCAGAAGGCGAGGAGTATAAGGATTCTTTGCCGGGAACCAGAGCAGGCATAAATGACCTTGATCGAAAGTGAGCCCTTCACGAAGCATGGAAAGTACAAGGAAGCGAAGAGAGCGCCACTACTCTCTTTCCGGGAAAGATCACTCCTAGGTTAGGCCGACAAGACATCAAGAGGGAGAGAAAAAAGCATTTTTTCTTCACCGCTAACCATGAGTTCACATTCCCAGCTGCCCAAGAGTGGAGTTCCGAATAGCTTATTGGGAATAAGAGCCTTAGTCAACAAGTATTCCCCTAGGAGCATTTGAGTCCCATTTCTTCGCTTTCACAAAAAAGTGGGTACCAATCTCGATGAAAGTAGCAGCTTTCAATTAAACTGGGAAAGCTTTCAGCTACTTATTTTATTCTCTTTTTTTATGAGATTTCCTGGGCTGTCGGAGCTTTCCGGGTATGCGCTTATAGTTCCAACAACAGCTGAAATAGCTGCAGATTCTATCCATGGAAAATTCCCCCTCGGGGAACGGAACTCCCTTTAGACTATAGAAAAGACTAACTGTGGATCCACTCTGTGGAGGCAGTTAAAGCCCTTTCTTACATATGCGATTTCTTCTGTCACAAGAAGCAGGATGCTATTGCTTGCCGACAATTTGATCTGCGACACTTGTACCTCATCTTCACTTCATGCTTACACCTGTTGGGCTGGGGCCCTATTTTCCAGCAATGACCGGTCAAGGTCAATCAAAGTGGGGATTCACAGATGATTCTAGATCTTAACAAGTCTGATCACCATCTATAGTATAGAAGGATGGAACGGCGGATTGATCATCGACTCAAGCACGTATTGCCAGCTTCACATTCTAACATGTCCCCTGAAAGGTCAACAAAGAGCGCCCCCCTCTACACTAAACCTATACCCCTCTCGCTTTAGCTCGAGCTCAATTTCATCGAGCCTTGAGCTGAACCAACAAAGCATTCCATTGAACTATTTCATACCCTCCTAGAAAGCCACTTTCGGGGTTAGAACTAGTCTGAAGCTTGTCAAAAGGCTTTTGACGGTTTGAAGATGGCGATGGTGATTGAGCCGGTGCTGAAGTTGCCTGAGTTTGATAAGCCATTTTCGGTTGAAACTTTCGCTTCTGGCAGAGACCTTGACGGGCGGAGCACTTGACCAGTTGGTGATGCAATTGGCAAGTGAACAACGAGTCTTGGTTGAAGACTCAAGCTTGGTAGAAGCAAACGAGTTGGCTATGACAGATTGGGCATGTTGTCGCTTACGACTTGGGATGGTATGGGACATTCCCTCATGATGGAATAGCTACCTTGTTTGTGTTGTCTACTCAAGGGAAGAGCGGGATACTTAGCGGAAAGGGTGGACAAGGCCGAGCGCGTTCAAACGTTGCTCCATAGTGCCCTCCTGGGGAGCAACCGAGAACAAGGGCGGTGGATGGGACATTGATCCAAAGGTCGAGTACGGTACGAAGAAGCCCATTTCCTTGAAAGGCAGTTTAACGCAATGATAAGCCCCGCCTATTTATTTGCATAGTTGAAAGTAAAACTTTAGAGCTCGGCGATAGGAGATGTTGGAAAGCAAGTGTGGGTTGTAGGGGTACGCGTAGTTGAATAAGGACTTTCGGATCTGACCAGACTCCTATACGAGCACCTGACTTCCCTTATATTTACTGGAAAATCCCTTTCCTTTCCGGCTAGACCAAGGAACCGAACCGGCGTCCTCTAGGTGTACAAACTATACTCTCGCTCGATGGACATACTACAGAAAAGAGGCAAGCGTTCTAACTGATGTTATTTCCCCGTCAAGGACTTTATGGCGTGCTTCCAACGACTCAATTACCTGAAGACCTTCGAGGCAATGGGGAATACGATCGCTTTCTCCGGCACTGTCTATTGGTGCTGGAACGTTAACTAGCTAGAGAAAAACTATCTTTACAGGGCCTTACTTTCTATCTCACACTCGGGAAAGAAAGACTCTTTGGCACTTGCTTACGAAGTAGCTTATCTAATAAAACTGTTGGAGCTACTTGAACTCTCAAGGGACTGAGAAAACAAGGCTTTACTATAGGCATCTGGAAGAAAGGCGGGATTTCGAGCAAGCATTCAACATCCTGACTTGTAAGCATCCCTTATCTATATTTTCGGGTGTCTTAACAGAATAAGATAAAAGAGAACTCTTCACTCATCGACCCTTCATTTTCTTTCTAACATACGAGCAAAAAGAAGGAACCTTGAAAGTACCACTTTCACGTTAACTGGCATAGCACATGCTTTTGGCATTTGCGATGGGAACTTACGTTCTTCCCTGTCCTGCCCACTCGTTCCCTATCTATTGAGCCTGCCCCTTACCTCCTTTTCAATGTAATCCAAACCTTCATTCTTGAAACGTTAGCTCTTCATTAAGTATATATGGACTGTGAAAAGACTCTCCTTACGTTCTTGACCCGAAAGAAAGAACCCCTATCGTTTCAAGCTTCCTCTTCGCGCCCGATTTCGGCGGCTAGGGTATAGCATGGTTAAAGGCCTCTTCGTACCCCGTAAAGTAAGAAGAGTTCGGGTAAGGGCTCTTTAAGGTCTTCACAAGAGCTAACGCTTCCAACAGGGTCTCAGTTGATTGAGTAAGGCTTACCGCAACGAATTTCTTTCTATGAGATGAGCGAGCTGCCCGGACTATACCGACACCCGGGAAGCAAGCTACTTTGCTAATTCAATCCAATATAAACTAAATAAATAAATAAAGGGTGGTCTACGCTAAAGGAAGCGCGATTACCGGTAAGCATAAAAGTCTTCAGTGTCCCCTCGATCCGGTCTTTCAATGTACCCCGTTATCTAAGTCCTAGGAGTTATCAAAGGTGGATGCCCCAGTTCAAGTGGGAAGCTCTCTTGCAAGCCAGTCGCAAGCAAGCGACCTATATTATGTCCCGAGCAGAAGTATTCATTCGTAGGGATGCCTAAGACAGCTTCAGCCCTCTTGGTTGTGCCCTATCAAAAATTTTCCACAAATAAGCCCAGCCCTACTAATCATCTAAAAAAACCTGGAAGCCTGCGCCCCCTTAGTTTTCCATGCCCTGAGAGTGATGAGTCCTTAGCCAGTAACGCCAGTGCTTCTTTTCTTGCTTCCACTGAAGATACTCTTTCTTCGCTCCTCTCCGACTCGCTTACTCGCATAAGGGTCGATGCAATTGAGTCCTTTTACTACTCTAAATGAATGCTCTCGTTACTTTTATGGAACTCGTCCTTTTTACTTTCTCTTATTAGCTTAATAACAATTGAATATCGCTTTCTTACTCTATGTTTATGTTCGCTGCGTAGCTCCAGTACTTTATTTTCGCTCTATAAGGTCTGATCGTTCAAGTTTCAAGCGCCAGAAGTAGGAATGCTACAGCCTATCTACTGCTGCAGAAGCTTTCTTATTGGGTTAAGCTACTGGGTTAGCCGACATAGCGTACAAGGTTCGATGCTTTTTTATTATTAGTTAAAAATGCAAAAGAAGGCTTTCAACGATTGGGTGGTTTACATCGACTGAATAGGATAGGGGAAATGAAATAAATCGTCTTCTTTCATATATGAATTGGAAAACTAAAGCATCAAAGGGCCCGGAAATCCAAGTATGATGGAGCAGAAGTTCTCTACCCTACCCTATCCGTTATAGTCGACTTATTGAATACCTAACCCTCTTACCATTGCCTAACAAGTTTAGCGTTCCGTTCGGGCGGCTAGTCTAGGGTGAAAAGTCTGTCTAAAAAGTCTGTTCATTAGCCCGTGCCCGTATGTCTTTCATAAGCCCCGCCCCGAAAAAGTATGCCCGAGAACTATAACTATATATAAACATCTCAATGAAAAGCATCCAACCCTTTGCCCGCTGCAAGTGCTTTCGACCGAATGTAAGGAAGCCCGGGTGCTCAACTAAAATAAAAGCAAGTTGAAAGCTAGGTTTTTCGCTGCCTCTTCCCAAAGGCCTGCCTTACCGACACGCCACCCAAAAGAATCAAACAAGAACGCGGCGAGGGAGTATCTTCTTTGAGAAATGGTTAAGTTTCCGAGTCTGTTTCCGTTCTCATCCTCCCTGGAACCATGGTCTTGTTGCTTGGCTTGCTTTCATGTCAGTACTTATTCTCTGAACTTTCAGACTGAAGCTTAAGACATGGGATTGCCTGGAAAGAAGGGGCACCTTACGCCTTGGCTCAGGGGAGATCCCCGGAAAGAAACAAAAGAATCTATTGGCAAGCTGGTATGAGAGGAATGCGAGCTTAATTTTCTTTCATTATAGTTTTCTCCTATTCTCAAGTGAAGCGAAGAAAGCTCGGCGCCATCCCGCTACTGTCTAGCTGCCCTACCGCTTTCATTGCCCGTAAAGACTCTATCTCTACAGCCGCCTTCTCTTTCCTTTTCATTACAAACAAAGCGATCCGCTTTCATAACTAATAAGGCGTAAAAGAAAGGAGTTTCGGTATTCGTTCTGACTTCCGCTCGCAAAGAAACAAGATCTGGATTTGACTAGGGCGAGCGCAGTTTACTATGCGAGTGGAGAGATTTAAGCGAGCTAATAGCGAGTGGACTTTGCCCCTTTAGACTTGCAGTAAAGCTGAACAAGTTTACTCAGCTTGCACTTGAGCTTGAAGCCTTTTTTTAATCCTAAACTAAAGTAGCATTAAAAAATCCCCAAAGCTACAAGAAAGCCGAGACTACAACAACCGCTGCCCGAGATAAGACTTTTTTGCGATGCGGCGTGATTCAAATTGCTACGCCTTCCGATCTCGCATTCGACGATCGGGAAAATAACAAGAAAAATTAGATGGGAGATTTTAGTGGGACAATGTGCCCTCGTATGCGGTCGCGGCAGATAAAGAAAAAAGAGCATTCCTGACTCGCGTCCATGATCCAGTCCATGCACGCGGTTCGGCCCATGCCTGCAAACTAGTCTACACCCACGGTCCAACCCGCGCCTGCAGTCCGACTCATGCCATCGCTCCAGCGTTAGAGCTTATCAACGACACTCTGGTCCGACCCATGAAGGCACCTACTACGAAAAAAAATGGGTACAAAAATGCTCTATACAAGAAATTAAAGAAGCAGCTATCGCGGGATTTCCGCATCCGGAAGTCTCGCACGCACTCCTCCAGCATCAAATGGAGAAATACCTTATCCGCTCCTCTCCCTATCGGGCTGGAAAACCCTTTTTCTATGGTATGGGGAAGGAAGCTGAAACCACCATTCGAATAAAGGGCGGAGGGTGACCCTATTTGTATGCGCATTCACACGAGGGGCATATTCCAAGATCTCCCGCAACGAGAACCTAACACATGGTTTATTGATAGTAAGCTGATTCAAAAAATGGATCATAGGTTGGTTTTTAATATTTAGTTCCGCTTAGGCTACGTGTTCTGTTCACGCGCTACTAAGCCGCACACAGGATCTTAGACAGGTTTCGTCCCCTTTCGGGAACACCTTCTTACTAGTAGGGGCTAAGCCTGATGCAAATATACCGAAAAAAGAAGATATCTATGGTCGATTCTACGAAGAGTAGATTCGCCCCTTATGTTATGGCTCGTCTCGCGCTTAGTCACTCGCGGGATTCGGATAGGGGAGCAGCAAGTCTTTTCTGAAAAAACTCGCAGTTCTCCCCTTTATCTATAAAATAGATATATATTTATTTTAAATACTAACTCTTTGGTTGGATCGGACAGGGACTTCTATAAAGATCTTTCCATTCATTCATCATACTCAAAGTCGAAGTCACGGCATGGGGGGCTCGGAAAAATAACGAGAATCGGTGTCGTGGTGGTGCTACGAGATGGCGATTTATCGTATAGAAGAATAGATCCGCGGACCTATTGATTGACCTGCGAACCGGTCGACTGCTATCTAAGAGAAGATAAGTAGTTCTTCTATCGTTCAAGGGCAAGGGGAGAAAATGTAGCGGCTTGCCTAGATCTCGTATTTCCCACGTAGTCCGTCGGTCAAACCAACGATTCTCTTCTCAAAGTAATAGAGAGATTCTTTTTCTGGTATGTAACTCCGCGAGCTAGGAGCGCATCATCGGGGCAGGGCGAAAACGAACATAGGATCAGCATCATGGCCCTTTTCTTGTTTCTTTTGTTTGTGTCCGGTCCGTTGTGTGTGTTTTTTTTTAAGGCTTATCCGGGGACTGCTGCTCTGGGGCATCCCTTTCCTCTTCTTTCTTTTGCTGCTGATCTCACATCTCAATTACATCGCTCCGAGGGCTAGGTTCAAGGGCTGGTCGAGTGGCTACGCTCCTTCTTGTTCAGGGTCATCAGATGAGAGATCTTCCTCCGACTCCGAGAAATCGGTCAAGCGGGAGGCTACCCTCTCCTGACAAGGGTGTGATGACTCACTCCTCACCTCTCTATCTATAAAAATCCCTCCCCAGGGGAGAGCAGAAGCTCCAGGATGAGTATGTCCTGGATTCCCGGATTCATTCTCGTCCTGATCCACCATGGAATTTTCGGAATCTACAAAAACATTCTAGGAGAGGGCTCGTAATGATCTTCTCAAAGATCAAAAGGTGCTGAAGTGGCAGGATAGGATAGGAGGGGATCTTTAGGTTTTTGTGAAAGGGATGCTCTTATCATGTTATTGCTGAAAAGAAAAACCGAATTCCTCTATTTGATGTCGATTCATCCACACTTCCATTCTTTGTAGAGGAAGGCTAACTGCTTGCTGGCTGGGAGCTGTATGAGCGGTAACGTCCACGTACGGTTCCGTGAGAAGGGCGGTGGACAGAAATGGCCTTGTTGTACCTCACTCTCGTCTTCAATGGGGTCTGCTCTTTTTTTTTTGGGAGAGTATGCCAATATGATCTTAATGAGGTGCGGGGCTTTGCATCTGACATTCGTTGGGCTTCCCTCTTCGGGAGCCTGCGTCCCGGCGTTTTTGTGCAATAAACCCTTCCGGCTGAAGA
>CANTUT010001029.1:37500-42094 GCA_947687605.1 Reutealis trisperma
GGGAACCTGAAGGGCAAGGGGAGCTTTAGCTTCAAAGGACGACTAGATTATCTCCTATCATCTTTCGCTTCTATGCCTACAGGGCTTATCCCTGGATGGAATAATGTCTAGGACCTATTGTATTGGGTACAAGAGTTACCAGATGAATCGAAAGCTCGAAAGAGCAAAAAACTTATTTAGAGAAAGAATGATTAAATTCTTTACTTAGCCTGAAGGGCAATAAACGAGAGACTGAAAAGGAAGGTACCTCGAAACAAAAAGAAGGAACTCTAGCATCGCTATTACTACGAGGGTTGTTCTACCGACCGGCCCAGATGCTGACTACCTTAGGTACGTCGCTCGGGGCCTACAAACCTCTCGTTAGCTCCATCCCTTCTTAAGCCTGTAACATATTTAGGTCAGCGGAGAAAGCGTGTCCCTCATCTGATGATGCAGGGTCGACTTTCTCCTCATTGGCTCGGGACGCTCGTAAGGTGCTTATTACAGGGGTACGGATACAACCCTTCATAGCACCTAAACTACGCTTTTTATAAAGCCATAGGCAAGTTTAAATCAATATTCAATCTAGAAGAGAACCAGCCTTAGTAAACTTACAGGAAAGAAAGGAACCTAATAACTCAATCATACAAGGAATTAAGAGCTTACTTGCTTCTACATCCACTGGAACGGTACTGAAGCCGGAAGGCTAAGGACCGAGAATAAGAAAAACCTAATAAATAAAAAAAAGGGAGTAGAACTTGCTTTTGCACCTACAGCTTTTATCCATTGAAGGAATAGAGTTGAACAACTCCTTACTTAGACTGAAGGGAAAGAAAGGGAAACTTTGAACAACACAGGGAACTCCTCTTCAGGAATTGCTTCGGTACGGGAATCAGGACGTAAGGAAGGGACCGACAACTTTACAATACGAATAAAAATAAATAAATAAAAGGGACTTCAGTCGATAACAGACCATAGGGAAGTAGAGCGTATAAAAACCATACCAATGGCACATATTCCAGATTTTCAACCTCATTGGCCCCGTTTTCCACATCCATATGCTTGAAACTTGGAAATAACTCTTTGATGGAGTCAGTAGGTAAATGCACATCCAGTCATACAACATAGAAACAGTAATTCATGTTCTTGTGGAATTACTTTGGTTATTAGTTAGGGATACAAATACAAATATAAATAAGCCAGGTAAACAGAATAGAAGTTCCCATCCAGCATCTACGTTGAGGCCTCGTTTGAACTCCCAATTACGGGTGATACGTCGGATAGACTCTATCTTAGAGATCTGGTAAATCCCCAACTACAAGCTCTCAGTTATAGAGTGACTCGGAAGTACTGCAGCTGATGATAGCTATGCTGTAATCGAAGAATCTCGATCTGTAAGAAATGCATATGAAAGCTGAATGCTGTCCTAAGCTTCGCTCAACCTGTGAAATGAGAGCAAACGGGCCGGTTGAAGCCCCCCATTCTTTCCTCTTCCACTCTGAGTTGTATGATTGGTAAAGGATCAATGGCCTCTAGCCAAAAGGGCGGAGGCTTCAATGTTGTGATGCATGGGGTTATTCATCGCAAGCTGTCTTGCTTCCTCATTGAGTAGAACTGGAAGGACGTTGTCTCTTCTTCTCAAGTTCTCATTTGCAAGGATCTGGACTTTGATCAGCTCGTATTCCGCTTCAGTCCAGCCAAAACAAAAGATGCCAGGTGTGCCAACTGCACTCAAATTTCATCCACCAACCGTCAGAGCCATTACACCTTACAGCTGCCTTCCAAGCCCTACCACTGTGATGTTAGAATTTCAATGAAATTCTTATGGCTGGTGACTTTAATGCGGTCGTTGATCCATCCGAGAAATTGGGGAGCCACGTAGACTATTCAGGGGAGGAACGCTTCATTAGCACTTTCGGCTTTCTCCTTTCTTATTGATTGAAACTACCTCTTCTTCTTCCTCTTTCTTGCTTGGCTTTCCTGTTCTATCGGATACAGACATGGCAATCTACGTATGTGAAGTATCGATTAAGCCTAGTCGTGCAAAGGAGAGGCGGGAGATCGACCAACTGACTACATTCAGTATCCTTTCTTTCCCGTGAACGCTAACTAAACTACTCCGTCCCTTCTCACTGCAGACGATAAGAAGTTGTTCGTCTTTCCCCAGCTAATAGATAAGAAGATTAGTCCCAGGGAGCAGAATACTTGGAAAACTGTGTTAGCGAGCATATAGTGGAATAGCGAGACCCGATATGATATGGATGTGCCAAAGCAGCTTATCGAAGATCAGCCCTGAGGCAAAGGTTTGCTTCTTCAAGAGTCACCCTTCATGTCCAAAGCAAAGCTTAGAGACGGAGTGCATGGCCGGGAATGAGGAAGAGCGAAGGAGAGTCAGTCCCGGACTGGCTATCGAGAAGAACAAATGTAGCTAAGGATAAAGCTAATCAACTTCAATGCAGGGGAGTCAGTCAATAGGCAGAAAAGTCACCCAAGGGAAGATCATGTCACTGAAGACCAAGCCACGAGCTAGCTCAGTTAGAACAAATTAGGACTACTATCACGACTATGGACAGGCTCCTTCCTCATTAACAGAAACTTTACTCTTACTAGACGAAAGAGAAGCCGGCAGGCAAAAGATAAAAAAAAATGGTGAAATAGCAGACTAAGCCACTCTGACTACCAGCATTCCTACCCTTTGACTGCTACCCTTGGACAGACTGAGAGGACTGATAGCAAGGGACTGAGACCAAGCAGTACCTCTTAACTAGCCAAAGAGCTTTCTAAGACGGGGATTTGTCCACTTCTTCTCGAACAAGAACAGGAGATTCTTGCTAAACAGGGGATTTTCGAACAGTAAGAGCTAAGACTGATGCCCTATATTGCGCTATCCCCCCTATTCAATGCTCTCCTTGGCCTTTTCTCATCCTTGCATAAAAAAGAGGAAATCGACAACCCCCTCGATTGTACTATAATAAGAATGATTTTTGCATCCCCTTTCACTGATAAATAAAAGAGTCGGCAACTTGCCCTTGCGTCGCAGCTTGACCTTTCTTTCCCATGCTCTGAAGTTTCAGTCTAGAGGCTAGTGAGGCTCTTTCCCTACCAGGAACAACCAAGGGTCACAGTCTGACATTAGGATCGGGCAGGAACCCAGTCCTTTCTAACAACTGCCATTAAGGTCTGCTTTTATAAGATAAGGCCACTCCCTCCTTCCCTAGGGAGGTCGGACTCTAGAAATTCCTTTTCACTGGGAACAACTCCTGGAGTTCACGGGAGCTCATTGCTTGAGCTAGATGTTCATTTGGATCGGTTCCAGTGGACGGGAGCAATTGAGGCTGCTGGATGCCCTCGAGCTGCGTCTTCCACTAGTGACCCGGAGGCTATGAAGGTACCACCACCTTCTCCAGTGATGCCTACTGAAACCAGAACTTCCCCAAGGGTAAACTTCTTACTCATCTCATTCATTCGAAGCTTTCATAAATTTCTACAACATCTGACATTCAGTAATCTGCTCAATTTCAGATTCCAACTCCTCAAGCACTCTCCCTGCCAGTATGACAGGATCCTCAATGTCTGCCCAGTCCTCCTCGAGCGTGCAGATAATGTCAAGAAATCTGATAGCAGAAATTTCAAGTAGGACTAGGACTCAGAGATCTCCTTCGATTGGTGAAATCTCGAGTTCAAGTCTAGCTCTAAGTCCTGATTTTCTGCACAACAAAGAGGAGCATTGGCAGGCTTCCTCAACATATCAATTGATCCAGCCTGCCTAACATTAAAGTCAAACCTTGAACTTCATTGTTAAAGCAAAAGCCTACTGTTCTTTCAAGTCCTGCCTTCATAGAAAACTCCTTCCTTCGGGGTACAGGTCGGTCACTCTCAGTTCTTTTTTCTATACGATGATTCTCGCACACGATTCAGTCCGCCACAGAGAGCCTTCTGATAGTTCGAGATAGACGTTTATTGTGGGAGAAGATCCCCCGTTTCATGCTGGTTATGGCTAGGCGATGGAAAGGAAGTGTTCAGCTGTGGTCAATCGAATCTGCAACTCGGCTTTATTGCCTAGTTTCTTCTTTCCGGCAGTAATGCTTGATAGAGGAAATGCCTCACCTGAGAGGTTCAAGTTCAATCCCATCACTTCATGCCAGTCTTGATCTGACCTCGATTCCGCCCTTACTTCAACTTCACTTAAAGACTATTACCATTTATCGGCCAGGGACTATGCTTCTAAGCCCGCCCTTGAATAAGCAGTAAGGCGTGGGCACGTTGAACGATCCCGCTTTGAAAGCTCAACCTCGAGAGAATAAGTTTCGCCGGTCAGTGACTTGGCATCAAAGGCGAGTAGGGTTCTCCTCTATGTGGTGCACTCCCGCTTCTTCATACCCGGAATAAGTTTGAGCTGCTCCAAGGAACAGCTTTTTGCTGCTGGATGAAGGTCTTACGTCGGCTAAGAAGACGGAAAATTCTATCTTTTTTGCGGTCCTGGAGATTGGGGAGATAAGAGTTCGCCCTCCCTTGGGTGCTCGCAAGGTCAAAGTAAAAAATTCTATTCTTCATTAATACAGGGATAGGGGGAATAAAGAGTTTAAGTGATTTACACCTCGAGTAGAGTGTGTAA
>CANTUT010001030.1:7500-50000 GCA_947687605.1 Reutealis trisperma
CATGCAAGTAAAAGACTATAATTTCACTCAATTTTCAAGTTTTCACCATTTTATTTCATATTTCATAAAAATATCATTAAATAAAAATATTTATTTAATAAATGAACAACAAAAAATAAATTTAAGGGCTATTAATATGTATTAAATTATGCTCATCAAATACCCTCAAATCTAGATTTTGCTAGTTCTCGAGCAAAAAATAAAACCTAAATTAGTCTACTTTCATAAGAAATCACGATTGCATTTAACATATGCAACAATCTTTTAAACCTCTAGGTGGCCCATAGAGAGTGAGTTGTAGTCTCGTGAGGGCTTCCAGCGGTAATATCGACAAACACCTATAAAAATCTAAACTTCCAACTATTTATCTCAGATAATAATAAGATATCGCGGCTTTGAAATCAAACAAGTATTAAATTGAATACATATCCATTCAAAAGCTAATTCATCTTGCAAAAATCATACTCAAGTGAGTGTGTGAAATAGCTAATGTTAATGTTAAATGTGATATGCATGCTTCAAACAAGTAAAATTCTCATAATCTTACAATAACAATCATTCAATTTCTAATAAAGAATTAAGTATCATAAGCTTCCCCTCTAGTAAAAATCTCCACTACTTTGAACGCATCACATGAGATCAAAAGGTCTTTAATATTAGTTGTAATGAGGCTATGGGGTATTGATGTAGTTAAAGAATGAAAGGGATAGGAGATTTCACAAATTTTAAAGACTTCATAGAGTTAAAGACATCATAGAGACACTTCTCAAAACCCATAGAAGCATATAAAATGTAGCCAACTATTATTATGTTGGCCTTTACTTTATTCTAACATTCGCTTGTAATATCTAAACTTTGGTCTTCAGACTCAAGAATTTTTTTTTACTTCTCTTTTTTATTTTTTATTTTTTTGAAATTTTCATTACTCTACAAATTTGTCTTATTATTTCTATTCCAAACTTTTAAGAAGTGTCTCTTGCTCATGAAATTTGTCTTTTTAGCTTTAATTCATCTTCAAAATAAGGGTAAAGATTTAATTGTATTGAGGCTAGGTGACAGACGTGGTTATCAAAGAAAATAGTTAATCAATGTAGGCTCAAATTGGCTCACTAAAGAAATGTTCTCCTAGAACATCAATTGGGGAGCCGACTTATTTGGCTTTGTAGTGAAAATCCTAATGCCTTAATCATTTTACAAGTGATGCTAGATCAGTCGTCCACCTTGAAAGACCTCTAGGGAAAGTTCTTCAAATTAAAATTAAAATGATCATCAAGGTAAAAGTATAAAAACACACCTATTCAAATATACTTGTCTTTCTACAGAATAATCATGGCTATTGTGAGAAAAGAGTTAAGTATAATCATTATAAAAATAAATTAACCAAAGAATGTCATCAAAATTTAAATCAATACTCATTACCAGTCAAAGCTCAATTCTCATCATTTTTTTTTGAAAACTAGAAAAGAAAATCACAAAAAATTACAAATGCGTATCAAGAGCACAAAGTAACTCTTTACTATGCCATCTGAAGTTTTAGTGAATTAGACCTAGAAACAATTGAGAAAACACAATTTTTTTTGTTTTAAAAAAAACTAGAAAAGAAAATCACAAAAAATACAGATGCATATCAAGAGCACAAAAGTAACTTTTTACTCTACCATTTGAAGTTTTAGTGAATCGGACCTTAGAAACAATTGAGAAAACATAATTTTTTTTTAAAATAATAGTTTCTCCACCCCTAAACTAAGTTAAGACATTATCCGCAATGTCTACTATAGATAAATAAGGAGTAGATGACTTCGCTTGATCAGGTGTAACACAAAAAAAAAAAAATACAATAAGAAAAACTATAAGAGGGAAGTTACAACCAAAGATTCAAATCTAGTCCATACTTCTTACTATTATTAGCCCTAGCGTGCCAAACTACCTATGCCATCAATGGGTCAGTTCGGGTACAAATTTTTGCAATTGGTCAACCAATTGATTAATAGTTGAAGTAGAGACTAGGATGCATTGACTCATTAGTGTAAAAAAACCCTGTTCCACAACATCATCAAGAAAAAATAATAAATCATTATAAAAATCATCAATATTAAGTAATCCCAATAGCTTATGAAGAACAGTTAATTAGGTCCAAGATGCAATGGTAAAGATATCTTCAAATGTTTCTAAACCACCACGTAATGCGATAAAAGCATCAACGTTGAAATTCATGTATGCCATTCGTTCGTACATGCTCATGACTTGCAACTCATTACCTATAGTTCCACCAATGAAGTGTTTATTTTGAGCCAAAGCCGTTAGAACTATTCCTAGAACTTTGCTACCTCCAATATATGTAGAACTTATGATACAACCCCATAACTCTAAACTATCTCCCTTAAACACCAAATCAATTTTTCGTTTAGCTAAAATCCTACCAAGTTTATTAGCTGCTATTAAGTACTCTCTTTTATTGCTAGAGTTTGGACTACAAAACACACAAATAGTTTTGAATTTGCATATTGAGGGTTCTGCTATTTTTTTTTTTGGTTCACAAATTTCTTGAAGGGGTTGAGTGCGTATTAAAAATAACGAATGTGCATATAAAGAAATTAACAGAGTAAAAGAATAGTTCAATAGGATAAAATAATTGTTAACAGAAAAATATAAATATAAAAAATAATAAAAATAAAAATAATCAATGTCGTGTTTACAAATGTTAAAAAGAAAATATTGAAAAGCTAAAAGTAGACTTTGAAAGACTAAAAAGCTGACTAAAATACAAAAATCTACAAGAAAAAAAAATCTAGGTGCCGAAAATTCAAAAAGTAACTGTAGAGTATTGAAAAATGCACAAAAGTCAAAAAGTTAGTGATACACCTGATCATGAATAGTAGTGGTGACTATGGCTCACATTTTCCTATGGTTTTATGCCCAATAACGGCTTAAATGCCTTATATGAGTTAAGTATACGTTTCCCATCAAGTTTTCTTATTAACTAGCAAACAGGGTCTTTTAACGCTAGATTCCCTATACTGTAATGTTCTTTCTCTTTTTTGAATAAGTTCCATAAATCTAAAAGAGTACGTTGAACTTGTCTACATGAATGCGTTGCAAGAGTCTATAGGATATCATCCAAAGACTTCTTACTCAGTTCATCCTTTATGAATTGAATTTTTTCTTCTCGATTTATGGATGCATATCCAATATTTCTACAGCATGTGTTGCAATTCCATCTTGCACACTTGTAGCAGACTCCCACTCTCTTAGTTCTCCTCTTTTTTCTGTAAGAATTTCTCCCTATACCTAGTAAACATTTAATAAATGATTCATCAAACTCACTTGCCAGTCTTTGGCTTCTATGATCTAGCAAATATCTTCAAGAAGATTCAGACGTCTAAATGCCTTCATTCTTTTTAGTATACATTCGTCAATTTTCCTGAATACATCTTAAGGAAGAGTTGGAAGCCTGTTTCTGAGTGTAGCAAGATATGCTTCCATGTCTAGCTGAAAAGTTTGTATTTTATGCTTACAATACACATAACAAATGTTAAATACAAAAAAAAAAAAAAAAATTAGTAGCACAAAGAAAAAGAAGAAAAAAAGACATAAATGAATTGAATTGATCCTAATAAATAGGATTATTTAAAAGTGCTTCTTCTACTGTTGTTGGTTCCAACTCCAAAAATAGTTTCAATCTTTGTCCATTGACTTTAAATACATCACCATTTTTTAGATTTTCAATTTCAACTGCTCATGTGGAAATGTAGTGCAAACCAAAAATGGGTTTGACCATTGAGAACGCACCTTATTAGGAAATAAATGCAAACAAGAATTGTATAAAAGGACTTTTTGACCTGGAGTAAAGACTTTCTCAAAATATTTTTATCATTGAAAATTTTCATTTTGTCCTTACACCATTTTGCACAATCATAAGTATCACTCATAATTTTCTCTAACTTATTCAATTGAAGCAATTCTTTGAGCACCAGCTTTATCTAAAGAGAAATTTAATTGTTTGATTGCCCAATATGCTTTATGTTATGATTCAATTGGTAAGTGATATAGTTTTCTGAAAATAAGTCTAAAATGAGACATTCCAATAAGGGTTTTAAATGCTATACGATAAGCCTACAATGCATCATGCCATTTCGAAGACCAATCTTTTCTAGTGGGGTTAACCATTTTCTCGAGAATGCATTTGATTTCCCTATATGAAATTTCAAATTGACCACTTATTTATATGTGATAAGGAATAGCTACTTTATGAGTAATGCCATATTTCTTCATTAAATGCTCAAAATGCCTATTATAAAAGTGCTTTCCTTCATCACTAATGATTGCTCGTAGTGTACTAAATCTAGAAAAAATGTGTTCTTCCAAAAATTTCACCACTACCCTATGATCATTTTTTCTATATGCACTTGCCTCTACCTATTTGGATATATAATCAACAACAACAAAGATGCACAAATTACTAAAGGAATTAGAAAAATGTCCAATAAAATCAATACCCTAAATATTAAATAATTCAACCACAAGAATTGGATTTAAAGGCATCATATTTATATGAGAAATACTTCCTAATTTTTGATATTGATCACAAAATTTACAATACACTTGGGTGTCTCTAAATAATATAGGCCAATAAAATCCGCATTACAAGATTTTTGCAGCAATTTTCTTTGGGCTAAAGTGGCCTCCATAAGCATGGTCATGGCAAAAGGGGATAATATTTCTTTGTTCACTTTTAGGCACACATCTCCTAATCACTTGATCTGGACAATATTTAAACAAGTATAGATCATCCTAAAAAAATTTCTTTACCTTAACTAAAAATTTTGTTTTATCTTGGTTATTCTAATGGCTTGGCATATGACCAGTAACAAGATAATTTACAATATCAGCAAACCAAGGTAATTGTGATGGATATGAGTTGTTCATCAAGAAAAGTCTCTGTGATGGGATAGTCCTTATTAAAGATTTCACTATAAGTATAGACAAATGATCAGCCAGAACATTTTTAAAACCTTTCTTGTCATGAATTTCAAGGTTAAACTCTTATATTAACAAAATTCATCGTATCAAATGAGGCTTAGCATCTTTTTTTGACAAAAAGTATTTCAATCTAGCATGATTAGTACAGATAAAGACTTTGGATCTAACAAGATAAGATCTAAATTTGTCCAAGGCAAACACTATAGCAAGCAACTCCTTCTTAGTGGTTGAATAATTGAGTTATACATTAGTAAGAGTTTTACTTACATAATAGATTACGATGGGTAGCTTATTGACTCATTGGCCTAAAACAGCACCAAGGGCATAATCAGAGGCATCACACATGATCTTAAAGGGAATACTCCAATTAGGTGGTCTAATGATAGGTGTAGATGTCAATAAGATTTTAAGCTTTTCAAAGGCTTGAAGGCATTCATTATCAAATCATTATCAAAGATAAAAAGTGTACCTTTCGCAAGTAAGTTACACAAGGGGTGGGAGATTTTACTAAAATCTTTAATGAATCTACGGTAGAAACCAGCATAACCTAAAAAGGATCGAATTTCTTTTATAGTGCGAGGTGGAGGAAGGCTACAGATTAAGTTTATCTTTGCTTTATCTACCTTAATTCCTTGTTATGACACTACATGACCCAAAATAATTCCCTTGTTAACCATAAAATGGCATTTTTCCCAATTTAACGCAAGATTTTTCTCTTTATATCTAATCAAAACTAAGGTTAAGTGATACAAATATTCACCAAAGCTAAAACGAAAGACAAAAAAATCATCCATGAATATCTTAAGAAAATGCTTAACCATATTAGAAAAATACTTATCATGCATCACTGAAATGTAGCAAGTGCATTGTATAACCCACAGGGCATACGTTGATAGGCAAAGGTTCCAAAAGGATAAGTGAAAGTGGTTTTCTCTTGATCCTCAAGTGCAATTGGGATTTGGTTATATCCAGAGTAACCATTAAGAAAACAATAGTATGCATGACTAGATAATCTCTCAAGCATTTGATCAATGAAAGGAAGTGGGAAATGATCTTTCCTTGTGACAGCATTCAACTTCCTATAATCAATACAAACACGCCATCCAGATTGGATTCGAGTGGAAATTAGTTCATTTTCATATTTTTCACTATTGTTATGCTAGATTTCTTTAGAACTACTTGCACAAGACTCACCCATGAACTATCTAAAATAGGGTAAATGACACCTACATCTAAAATTTTTATCACCTCAACTCTAACAACCTCTTTCATATTGGGATTTAGTCATCTTTGGAATTCACGACTAGGTTTAGCATTGTCTTTTAAATGAATTCTATGAATGCAAATTGAAGGACTAATACCCTTAATGTCTAAAATTGTCCACCCTATTGCTTTTTTATGATCTTTCAAAATAATAATCAGCTTGTTTTCTTGTTCAAAGTTTCTGATGGTCCTAAAAATGAATATTTCAGTGACTCAGGCAATGGTTTCAAGTCTAATTTTTGTGATTCAAGAATTGACTCTTTATATTCTGTGGGAAATAGAGGTTTAATTTTGGCTTTCCATTTGTTTGTATCCATTAGTGGAACATATTCTAATAAAGAATTCACCTCACTAATTGAATTTTCAACATCTAAATCTATGCCAAATTTAGTTAAACATTTCTCAAATTAATCATTTTTATTTATTTCCAAAAAACAATCATTGATCACACTTTCAATCATATTAACTTTATATAAATCATCATTGCCAATTGGTTGACCAGCAACATTAAACACATTAAGTTTAACAGTCATATTGCTAATGACAATGTCAAAACACCACTTCGACAATTGATGATTGCATTGGATGTGGCTAAAAATAGTCTTCCCAAGATGATAGAAATTTGATCTTTTGTGTTTTCAATAGGCTGAGTATCAAGAATAATGAAATCCATTGGAAAGTAAAACTTATCAACTTTGACCAAAACATCTTATATGAAACCTTTAGAAATTTTGATAGACCTATCAGCTAATTGGAGTATCATAGTTGTGAGTTTCAACTCTCCTAACCCAAGTTGCTAATAAATAGAATATGGCAACAAATTCACACTTGCTGTTAAATCAAGTAAAGCTCAGTTGAATTCATGATTACCAATCCTTATACTTAATAGGAGTTTTATGTTAGAGTATGGAGCTCACATGTTTAGTCAAAAATGCCTTTTTGGGAACATTTGTTTTCCTTGTTACAGTACAAAGATCTTTCAAAAATTTGGCGTAAGCAAGTACTTGTTTAATAGCATCTAAAAGAGGGATGTTAATGCTAACTTGCTTAAACACCTCTATAATGTCACTATATTAGGTATCTTTTTTCTTTGAGACAAGTCTTTATGGGTAAAGGGCTTTTGGAACATAAGGTAATGATTGATTGTTTTTTTCATCTGAATCTTTGGATGATGAAATTTCAAGATGACTCTTTTGATTCTTTTTTTGAGGTTCAAGTGTATAATTTGGTTTGACTATGCCTTTTCCAGAGCTAAGAGTAGTTATGGATTTAACTTCTTCATTAGAACTTGTTGAACCTACCTCATATTGATCTTTTGGTTTTGGAAAGAAATTTTTCTTTTTCCCTTTCAGCTACAGCAGTTGCAAGTTGGCCCAAGTGTGTTTCAAGTTTTTGAATGGATTGAGAATTTAATTATAAACTTATTAGGTTGGTTACATGAACTATTGTAAAGTATCCTCTAAAGAAGGTTTCTTTTGCTGTGGGATAGAGAATTGAGAAGCATTTTGAGGATATAGTGGATTAGAATGACCAATGTGCTTATTGGACATATTATATTGATGACTTTGATTCATTGGAGGCTAGTTCTGTCTCCATGAAAAATTGGGATGATTTCGCTAATTTGGATTATAAGTGAGGACATATGGGCTATCAGATGATTTTCCATAAAAATGGAGTGCATTTGCTTATTTAGACAATGTTTCCTAGTAATTTGGCATTGAAGGACAAAATTGAGCAATATGAGATGTATTAGAATATAAGGCACACTACTCACTCCTAGTGTTTGTTTAAGGATTCATGGATTGACTTAATACTAAGGCTTCCACTTTCCTAGAAAAACTAGCTAGAGTAGTTTTCAAATCACTTTCATCTCTCTCTCTTATCTCATAAATGCCTCCTCTCTTGATTACATGATTGGGCTTGGCTTTAGGATCTAAACAATTCTATTGCTGAGAATTTACAACTAATATTTCAAGTGACTCCCAAGTTTGACTACCTTGCAGATGCAAAAATTTTCCACCATGCATGGATTGAATCATTTGACGATTTAATGAAATTAAACCATCATAAAAATATTTCACCAATCCCCAAATTTCAAAACCATGATAGGGACACTCTAAGTTCAAATCATTTAACCTTTCCCAATACTCATAAAATTCTTCTCCTTCTTTTTGGTAGAATTCATAAATTTCTTTTTTAAGACTATTAGTTTTGGACATGGGAAAAAATTTTGATAAAAATTTATTAACTAGTTAATCCCAACTAGTAATGTTCTTACTTGAAGAGAATTTAACCAGGCTTTTGCTTTATCATTTAGTGAAAATGAAAATAGTCTAAGCTTAACTAAATCATCAGAAAAATTTTGGAAGCGAAATGTGAAACAAATATTCAAGAATTCTTTAACGTGCATATATGGATCTTCTCTCTCTAAACCATAAAAAGATGATAACAATTGAATTATAGCTGGTTTAAGCTTAAAACGAGTTGTATTAGTTTCAGGTAAAACTATGCAAGAAGGAGAATTGGCAGTGATAGGAGAAAAATATTCTATAAGAGTTTTTTCTCTTTCAATATAAACATTATTATTTATTGGATTTTCCATATTTTCACGATTTATTTCATTTTCAGATATTTTTATTGATGATTCAAATTTATTGGATTCTTTTTTAACCAAACAATATTTTGAATTACGTTCCCAAGTTAGCATAAATTAATAAAATAAAATAAACTTATTTTAATACCAACTATCAAATGAAACAAAAGAAAATAAAACAAAAAAAATAGTAATAAGAATAAAAGAAAAATTAATGAGAATGCAGTAAAAATAAAATAAAATAAAATAACAAAGTTTATAAAAATAAAAAATGTGCAACTAATAAAGCTCCAAGGAAAAATTGGAGATTCACAATGGACCACTTAAGTGCCAGTTTTCTTAGGTAGATGAGTAATTGGCCTTTGTGATAGAGCTTATTAAGTTGTGCGTGTAATCACATTTACAAACCAAAACAATGTGAATCAACTTCAAAAAAAAGAATAAAAATTCAAATGATTCAATGTAACACCAAAAAAAAAATTAATTCTAATTTTTTTTTTAAACAATAAAGATGCTAAAAATATTTTTTTAAAAAAATAATTAAAAAGAAAAAAATATATATATTTATATAAATGTAGAACTTTATGACCAAAAGCTAGAGAAAAAAATTGAAAATTAAAACAACTTTTTGCAGAAAAACAAATTGATTATCTATAATAACAAACTAACCATGCAAAAAAAATACGAGAGCATGCAAAATACATGAATAGTAACCAAGTTGCTACAGTAACCCAATTAAAATTTTTTGCAGTATTCTAACTCAACTCAGTACTATTGAAACTGAAAATTTTTTTTTTCAAATATGTAAAAAATAACAAGAATATTATTACAACAAAAACTAATATTATTTTATGACTAAGCAGATAAATAAAAATAATAAAATAAAATAAAATAAAAATTCACAATAAGTAAAATTTAACTAGTAGAAAAATTGAACCAACCTAGATTTGATAAGCTTTCTTCTTTCTTTTCGATGTCTCCTCTGCAACAATGTTAAAAACTTATTGTGAAATTTTATTTATACTCATAAGTATATGAATCACTGTTTCTATAAATAAATGATAAAGAGATCGTTTCTATGGAGAGAGTTATAAAAATAATTATAGAAAATCTTAATTAAACCACATTAATTTAATTTTAACCTAGTTCTAAATAATTTTTTTTAGATAATGATAAAGAAATGTAAAATAAAAAGTCAAAATAATACAATTAAAAGTAGTTAAACTTGTGAAATAAAATTTAGATGAAATATTATCAAGATTTCAGAATTCACCAATGTTTAATTAATAATTTTCATAATGTGTTGATTCTAATTTTCAGATGATAGTTTAGAAATCAATCTTTCTATCTTCTATTAATTTTATCATTAAGCTCAATTTTATTACATTCTCAGATAGATTTTCCTTCAGTGTAATTTCTAAGCATTATATGTATACAATTTAATGGAAGACACATAATCAAAGAAAATTACTTTTCTTTCAATAAAAACTAAGTATAGATAATTTTCCTAACAGTAAAAAATACATGATAGAATTGATGAAAGGATATTATAAAATGAAGCCAAAATCATGAACATTAAATTGCAAAATATTTAAAATCAATACAAAATAGAAATTAATAATCTAACATGATTTTATCATCCACCTTAGTAAAATTAAAACTTAGAAAGACATAATCAAAACATCAAAATAAACAAAAGAACCGATTTTAATAATTTGGATCCTTAATCTTGAAATCTCAACTTCTTTCTTATTTTCTCAATTCTTTCCTCTACAGGCTCTCCTTTTCTTAGCTATTTCCTTTTTATTTATAAGCATAAATGGCTAGATGGAGAGTTAATGATTTTGAAATGATTTTTCTTCCTTAGCATGAAATGTGTGACTTTGAACTTTGAACTATTTGTTTTCCTTAGTTGGATTGCGTATGGATGGTTGGTAAGCTCTTTAGTCTCCATTGCACACTTGAAGATTGAGTCATTTGTCAAAAGAAAAGAAAATGACTTAGTTGGTTTTGTTAAAAAATTATTTCTTTCACAAAATTTATAATAATTATTATTATTATTATTCATGTAAGTAAAAAACTATAATTTAACTCAATTTTTAAGCTTTCACCATTTTATTTCTTATTTCATAAAAATATCATTAAATAAAAATATTTATTTAATAAATGAATAACAAATAATAAATTTAAGGGCTATTAATATGTATTAAATTATGCTCATCAAATACCTCCAAACCTAGATTTTGCTAGTCCTCGAGCAAAAAATAAAACCTAAACTAGTCTATTTTCATAAGAAATCACGATTGTATTTAGCATATATAACAAGCCTTTAAACTTCTAGGTGGCCCATAGAGAATGAGTTGTAGTCTCATGAGGCCTTCCAACAGTGATACCCACAAACACTTGTAAAAATCTAAACTTCCAACTACTTATTTCAGAGAACAATAAGATATCGCAGCTTTGAAATCAAACAAGTATTAAATTGAATACATATCCATTCAAAAGCTTATTCATCTTACAATAATCATACTCAAGTGAGTGTGTGAAATAGCCAATATTAATGGTAAATGTGATATCCATGCTTCAAACAAGTAAAATTCTCATAATCTTACAATAACAATCATTCAATTTCTAATAAAGAATTCAATATCATACGCTTGCCCTTTGGTGCAAATCTCTACTACTTTGAAGGCATCACATGAGATCAAAAGGTTTTTAATATTGATTGTAAAAAGGCCATGAGGTATTGATGTGGTTAAAGAATGAAAGGGATAGGAGATTTCACAAGTTCTAAAGACTTCATAGAGTTAAAGACATTATAGTATTTTATAAAAGACACATCTCAAAACCTATAGAAGCATATAAAACGTAGCCAACTATTATTATGTTGGCCTTTACTTTATTCTAACCTCCGCTTGTAATATTTAAGGTTTGATATTCAGACTCAAGATTTTTTTTTCTTCTCTTTTTTTTTTTGAAATTTTCATTACTTTATAAATTTGTCTTATTATTTCTATCCCAACTTTTAAGAAGTGTTTTTTGCTTATGAAATTTGTCTTTTTAGCTCTAATTCATCTTTAGAATAAGGGTACAATTATAATCATGTTTAGGCTAGGTGAGAGATGTGGTTATCAAAGAAAACAGTTAATCAGTGTAGGCTCAAATTGGCTCACTAAAGGAATGTTCTCCTGGAACATCAATTGGGGAACCAAGTTCTTTGGCTTTGTGGTGAAAATCCTAATGGCTTAATCATTTCACAAGTGATGCTCGATCAGTCGTTCACTTCGAAAGACTTTTAGGGAAAGTTCTAATATATAATTCTTCCAAATCAAAATTAAAATGATCATCAAGGTAAAGGTATAAGAACATACCTATTCTAGCATACTTGTCTTTTTATAAAATAATCATGGCTATTGTGAGAAAAGAGTTGAATATAATCATTGTGAAAATAAATTAACCAAAGATTGTCATCAAAACCAAATCAATACTCATTACCAGTCAAAGCTATGACATTAAAGTTCAATTCTCATCATAATAATTGAAATTTTTTTTTTTTTTGAAAACTAGAAAAGAAAATCACAAAAAATTATATATGTGTATCAAGAGCACAAAACTAACTCTTTACTCTGCCATTTTAAGTTTTAATGAATCGAACCTTAGAAATAATTGAGAAAACACAATTTTTTTTTAAACTAGAAAAGAAAATTACAAAAAATACATATGCATATCAAGGGCACAAAAGTAATTCTTTACTCTATCATATAAAGTTTTAGTGAATCGAACCTTAGAAATAATTGAAAAAACACAATTTTTTTTAAATAACAGTTTCTCCACCCCTAAACTTAGCTGAGACATTGTCCCCAATGTCTACTATAAATAAATAAGGAGTAGAGGACTTCGCATGATAAGATGTAACATAAAAAAAATGCAATAAGAAAAACTATAAGAGTTAGAGAAGTTACAACTAAAGATTCAAATCTAGTCCATGCTTCTTGCTACTACTGGCCTTAGGGTGCCAAACCACCTGCGCCATTAATGGATCAGGTTCGGGTACAAATTTTTGTAGTTGGTTATTTAATTGATCAATAGTTAAAGCAAAGACTAGGATGCATCGACTAGCTAGTTTCATAAAACCCTGTTTCACAGCATGATCGAGAAAATATAACAAACCATTATAAAAATCATCAACATTAAGTAAACCCAATAGCTTCTGAAGAACAGTTAATTGGGTCCAAGATGCAACGGTGAAGATATCTTCAAATGTTTCTAAACCACCAAGTAATACGATAAAAGCATCAGCATTGAGATTCATGTATGCCATTCGTTCGAACATGCTCATGACTTGTGACTCATTACTCATAGTTCCACCGGTGATGTGTTTATTTTGAGCCAAATCCTTTAGAACTATTCTTAGGATTTGCTACCTCCAATATATGCAGATCTTACGACACAACCCCTTAACCCTAAACTACCTCTCTCAAACACCAAATCAATTTTTCGTTTAGCTAAAATCCTACAAAGTTCATTAGCTACTATCAAGTACTTTCTTTTCTTGCTAGAGTTTGGACTACAAAAGACACAAATAGTTTTGAATTTGCATGCTGAGGGTTCTGCCATTTTTTTTTTCATAGATTTCTTCAAGGGGTTGAGTGCATATTGAAAATAATGAATGTGCATATAAAGAAACTAATAGAGTAAAAGAACAGTTCAATGGGGTAAAATAATTGTTGACAGAAAAATATAAAAATAAAAAAAATAATAAAAAACAAAAATAATCAATGTTCTGTGTACAAATATAAAAAAAATATTGAAAAGCTAAAAGCAGAAATTGAAAGACTAAAAAGCTGACTAAAATATAAAAATCTGCAGGAAAAGAAAATCTAAGTGCTAAAAATTCAAAAAGTAACTGTAGAGTATTGAAAAATGCACAAAATTCAAAAGTTAGTGGTACACCTAATCATGAACAGTATTTGTGACTGTGGCTCACATCATTCTCTGGTTTTATGTCCAGTAATGGCTTAAACGCCTTCTATGAGTCGAAGATACACTTCCCATCCAGTTTTCTTATTAATTGGCAAACAGGGTCTTTTAACGTCAGATTCCCTAAACTGTAATGTTGTTTCTCTTCTTTTAATAAGTTTCATAAATCTAAAAAAATATATTGAACTTGTCCCCACGAATGTGTCTTAAGAGTTTGTAGGGTATTATCCAAAGACTCTTTACTCAGTCTATCCTTCATGAATTGAATTTTGTCTTCTCAATTTATGGATGCATATCCAATATTTCTACAACGTGTGTTGCAATTCCATCTTGTACACTTGTAGCAAACTCCCATTCTCTTAGCTCTCCTCTTCTTTGAGTAAGAACTTCTCCCCGTACCTGACAAATATTTAATAAATGATTCATTAAACTCATTTACCGATTGTACTTCGGCTTCTATGATCCAATGAATATCTTTAGGAAGATTCAGATGTCTAAATGCCTTCGTTTTTTCTAGTATGTATTTATCAATTTTCTTGAGTACATCTTGGGGAAGAGTTGGAAACTGTTTCTGAGTGTAGCAAGAGATGCTTCCATGTCTAGCTGAAAATTTTATATTCTATACTTACAAAACAAAGAACAAATGTTAAAGATAGACAAAAATTAGTCACACAAAAAAAAAAGAAGAAAAAAAATGACATAAATGAATTAAATTGATCCTAATAAATTAGATCATTAAAAGTGCTTCTTCCATTGTTGTTGGCTCCAGCTCCAGAAATGGTTTTAATCTTTGTCTATTGACTTTAAATACGTCACCATTTTTTAGATTTTCAATTTCAACTGATAATGTGGAAATGTAGTGAAAACCAAAAATGGGCCAGACCATCGAGAACATGCAACTTACTAGGAAATAGATGCAAACAAGAATTATATAAAAGGACTTTTTGACCAGGAGTAAAAAACTTTCTCAAAATATTTTTATCATGGGAAATTTTCATTTTGTCCTTATACCATTTTGCACAATCATAAACATCACTTCTAATTTTCTCTAACTCATTCAATGGAAGCATCCTTTGAGCACTAGCTTTATTTAAAGAGAAATTTGATTGTTTGATTGCCCAATATGCTTTATGTTCCAAATTAACTGGTAAGTGACATGGTTTTCCATAAACAAGTCTAAAAAGGGACATTCCAATAGGGTTTTAAATGTTGTACAATAAGCCCACAATGCATCATGCCATTTCAAAGATCAATATTTTCTAGTGGGGTTAACTATTTTCTCAACAATGTATTTAATTTCCCTATTTGAAATTTCAAATTGACCACTTGTTTGTGGGTGATAAGGCGTAGCTACTTTATGAGTAATGCCATATTTTCTCATCAAATGTTCAAAATGCCTATTACAAAAGTGCTTTCCTCCATCCCTAATGATTGCTCATGGTGTACCAAATCTAGAAAAAATGTGTTCTTTGAAAAGTTTAACCACAACCCTATGATCATTTGTTCTACATGCCCATTTGGATACATAATCAACAGTAACAAGGATGTACAAATTACCAAAGGAATTAGAAAAAAAGTACCATAAAATCAATACCTTAAAAATCAAATAATTCAACCACAAGAATTGGATTTAAAGTCATCATATTTCTATAGGAAATACTTCTTAATTTTTGGCATCGATCACAAGACTTACAATACACATGGTGTCTCTAAATAATGTAGGCCAATAAAATATGCATTGTAAGATTTTTGCAATAGTTTTCTTTGCGCTAAAGTGGCCTCCATAAGCATAGTCATGATAAAAGAAGATAATATTTCTTTGTTCACTTTCAGGCATACATCTCCTAATCACTTGATCTGGACAATATTTAAACAAGTATGGATCATCCCAAAAAAAAATTTTTACCTCAGCTAAAAATTTTATTTTATCTTGGTTACTCCATTGGCTTGGCATTTGACCAATAAAAAGATAATTTACAATATTAGCAAACCAAGGTGACTATGATATGGACATGACTTGTTCATAAGGAAAAGTCTCACCTTGATGAGGTTTTCGGGTAGCTTCTTATAGGGGACTTAATGCTTTATCTTAGGGGAGGCATTGGCCTTGCTTTGACAAGGGCTTCATATTCGCCCTAGCGAAGAAAAATGTAAAGAGTAGAATATGCGAAAAAGTACTTCATTTCTAAATTGTTTATAATACACGTTGAGGTGTTGAATATTCCAAGTGTGAGGAACTTCAAATCCTTTTAGTATTACAAGCTTATATATAGCATGACCTATCACTTTTTGTACTTGATATGGCCCTTCCCATGTTGGTGCTAATTTACCCATCACTTCTTGAAGGCTAGTGGCTTTGAGGTGTCTTAGGACAATGTCTCCTTCAATGAATACCCAAGTTCTAACTTTTTTATTGAAGTAATTGGCTGCTTTAGTCTTGTAAGCCTCTAAGTGGATAGCTGCTTTATCATGAAGCTCTTGTATAAGATCTAGATCAATTCTTCTTTCTTGGTCATTTGGTTCTTTGCCAAGAAAATTGATCCCTCCATTTGATATGCCAATCTCAACTAGAACGTTAACTTTAGTGCCATAAGTTAGACTAAAATGAGTTTCGCCTGTTGTTTCTCTCAGTATGGTTCGATATGCCCAAAGGACATGTTAGAGTTCATCTGCCCAACCTTTATCATATCCATCTAGCCATTTCTTCAGTCCTTGGAGGATAGTTCAATTAACTACTTCTAATTGCCCATTTGATTATGGATGAGCAATAGATGAGAAGTGTTGTCTAATATGAAGATCTTCATAAAAAGCTTGAACCTTTGAATTATCAAATTGTTTTCTATTATCATTGACAAGTTGATATGGAACACCTAATCTGTTATGTTGTTAGAGTGCATTGGCTTTAAGCATACTTTTAATAAACGGGATAGTTTTGAACCATCTTAATGGCATCTTGAACCATTTTAATGGCATCTTGTTTAATTATTAGCCAAAAGTATCCTTGTCTGATCACTTTTGAGGCCAGTGCTTTTCCTACTATATGCATTCCACAAGACTCTTTATGTATCTCTTACAACACATAATTTGCTTCAATTGGCTTGAGACACTTTAGCCATAGCAAAGAATAGGCTCTTTTATAAAGTGTTTCATCATGTAATGAAAAATGAGCACTTTGATATCGAACTTTTCTAGCCATCTTTGGGTTTGAAGGTAGTTCTCCCTTATCCAAATAGGCTTTGATAAGATCCATTTAGCTAGGTTCTTTGCCTGCTTACATGACCTCTTTACCATCTTAAATGCTTGGATAAGGAAGCAATCCTACAAAGATTCTTTGAGGTAGTTCAGATAATTATGTGGCTGCTAATCTATTGAGACTGTCTGCTCTACAATTATCAATTTGAGGAACTTTATTGAATTATATGTCCATATTTTTGTCTTTCATTTTTTGAATGAAGGCTTTGGCCTTTTCTAAGTACTTTAGAATAGTTCATCTTTTGCCTCAAACTCTCTTATGATCTAAACTGCTATCAATTGAGAATTGCTAAAGACTTTCCAAGTTTCAAGCCTTAAATAATTAGAAAGCAACAATCCTTGGATCAGTGCTTTATACTCAGCTTTGTTATTCATGGTCAAAAAATCCAATCGCAAGGCATACTCAAGTAGAAAACCATTCTCTTTTTTTAGCACTACGCTCATACCACTACTTCCTATGCTACTTACCTCATCCACATGGAGTTCCTATAAAGAACTATCGAGAACTAGCAAAGAACTTGATTTAGCTTGTTGGATAGCTTCATTCAATACTACTGATTCTACTGAAGATAATGGATTTGAGAAAGAGCACTCAAAAATGAAATAAGCTAAGGCTTGTGCTTTAATAGCTAACTATGGCTTGTATTGTAATCCATGCTAACCCAATTCAATTGACTAGCATAACATTTGTCTTAAGGTCTTTGGGTGATGAAGAACTTTTTGGAGTAGTTGATCCGTGACCACCACTCATTGATGTGCTTAAAGATAGACTTTGTATTTCCTTACTAATAAGAGTAAAGCATAAGCTAATTTTTCTATAGGAAGATAATTCAGTTTGGCTCCTTGCAAGACTCTGCTAAAGTAATAAATTGGCTTTTGCATCGAGCCTTCTTTGGGAATAAAAACATAACTTATTGCTTGATGTGAAGTAGAAAGGTAGATTAGAACTTATTCTCCAGGCAAAGGTTTATTTAGAATCTACTCATGACTGAAAAAAGCTTTAAGATGTTTAAAGGCCACTTCACATTCAGGCGTCCACTCGAAAGTATTTGTCTTCCTTAATTTTCTAAAGAAAGGCATATACATTTCAGTGGATCGAGATAGAAATCAATTAAGCTGCTATTTTTCTTATTAGTCTTTATACTTTTTTTAACATTTGTTAGTGGCAGCATATTGGGGATTACTCTAACTTTAGTTGGATTTGGCTCTATTCCTTATTCACTAACCATAAAGCCAAGGAACTTTGCACCATTGATGAAGAATGAGCACTTATCAAGGTTTAGTTTCATCCATAATCGTCCGTTACTGTGAAGACTTTCATGAGGTCTCTTATATGATCTTCAAAATTTTTGCTTTTAAATATCATGTCATAAATATAAACTTCCACATTCTTACCTAGGAGATCTTTAAATATCATGTTGATAAGCCACTGATAGGTTGCACCAATATTTTTTAGACCAAAGGGCATGGAAATGTAATAATAGGTACCTTTCTC
Organism: Reutealis trisperma; assembly: GCA_947687605.1. NCBI lineage: Eukaryota > Viridiplantae > Streptophyta > Magnoliopsida > Malpighiales > Euphorbiaceae > Reutealis > Reutealis trisperma. The sequence continues at coordinate 26,064 of CANTUT010001030.1, forward strand.
TATGATGAAGGATATCTTTTCTTCATCATCTGGGTGCATACTTATCCGGTGGTACCCTTGCTTCGCATCTAATGATGATAGAAAGTCATGGCCAGCTATTGAATCTACTAGGTTATCTATCATTAGTAATGGGAATGAGTCCTTTGGGTAAGCCTTGTTGAGGTTAGTGAAATCTACACACATTTTGTAGGTGTCGTTTGGCTTCTTAACTGGGATAACATTGGCCAACTGTTCAGGATAGTGTACTTCTCTAATAAACCCTATTGCCATGAGCTTGTCAACTTCTTCTTCAATAATTGCTTTTCTTTCTATTCTGAGGCATCTCTTCTTCTATTTGATTAGTTTAAAGTCGGATCAACACCAAGTTGATGGGTGATGATCTCAGAACTTACTCCTGGCATCTCTACTAAAGTCTAAGCAAAGTTAAACATATTTTATCTGAGAAAATGTTGTCTTCTCTCTTTCAATCTTCACTTAATGAAGAGTTAATCAATAGAAATCTCTTCAGTTCCTCTTGCTGGATGAAGACCTACTATAATTTGCCCACCAGTTTAGTTCTCTAAGATGGCTTTGATTTTGCAAATTGACTTCTACCATTGCCACCTCTTATGAGGACTGCTTTCTCTTCTTGGATTCTCTGATTGAATGATTCACTTTGTTGGTGGGGCTCGCATTGACATAGAACTCTCCATTTGATAGTCTTATAATGGTCATTCTTAATATTCAAATATTAACTAAAGCATCAAATGTGTATAGCAGTGCTCTTCCCATCAATATATTATAGGTTAAAGGTGTTTGCACAACAACAAAGGTTGCCATTGTGGTAACACAATATGGTGAAATGCTTATAGTAAAAGGCAACCTTATGACTCCCCTTGATGGGACTTTTAAGCCATCAAGCATACAAACAGGATTGTTCAATTCTTTTAAGTCCTTCTCTTTTAATCCTATTTTCTTGTATGCTTCTAATGTGATTAAACTAATTAAACTGCCATTATCAACCAAAATCCTCTTTACCATAAAGTTGGTAACTACAACTTGAATCACCATTAGACTTGTATGGAAACTTCTGATGTGTTTCCATCATCCCACATCTTTGTTCCATTGCAAAAGACAAATTCAGGTGACTCTTGTTTTCTCGCCAAAGACTTGGCCTTAGATTTACTGAGAGGTACTTCAGTAGGCCCCCCAGTAAGACAATGAATGATACTTGATGTGCCTTCATTAGCAGGTTGCTTACCTTAATCTAGATTAGCTTTTGATTCTTTCCTTCCTACTCTTTTTTCTTTTATAAACTTTCTAAGATAACCTTATTGAATTAATCTCTCTATATCCTTCATCAAAGATCTACACTCATTGGTGTTGTGGTCATATGTGCTATAGAAAAGACAATATCTAGTTTTGTCTCTTAACTCTATAGATCTTTGCATATTTCTTAGCCTCATCTAGATGTTTTGGTTTTGAGAGGCTGCAAAGACCTCAGCTAGAATGGCATTAAGAGGTGTAAGTTTTGAAACATCAAAATGAGGTTGCCTTGGCCTTCTTGGGCCTCTTTGCTAAGATGTGTCTCATTGTTGTTGTTGACTCTTTTTAATTATTAGTGTGGCTTTCGACTTCCTACTTTTGTTTCTTCACCACTTCTTATGGTATTGATATTTCTAATCATCTCTTCTTTGAAATTTAACTGTAGCCATAGGCATCATCTTACCTGATGTACTTTTGGACTATGGCCATGGTCTCTTCTAGAGTCTATAGGGCATGCCTACTCAAGGCTTTGAAATAGTCTCAATGAGTTGTATCATTTTAGAGTGCTTCAATAGTTCTTGATTGGTCTAGCTTTATTACCTTTATGGCTTCTTTGTTAAAGTAGGCCACATAACTTTGAAGAGATTCTCTTTCTTCTTGGATTATCTACTTTAAGAATTGGATCTTTTTTTCAGTTAGGATGCTTGCTGTGAATCGATAAATGAAGTTTACAGCAACTTGTTTAAAAGAAAAAATACTATCTTCTTCCAAATTGTCAAACCACCTAGTAACTGCCCTTTCTAAAGATCCATAAAAGGCTCGGCATAAAATCACATCGCTCATGGTTTAGAGTTCTACAGAGTGCTTATAGCCCATAACGTGAGTCTTTAGATCTGATTCTCCATTATGTCTTATAATTGATGGTGGTTTGAACTTTTTTGGCATCTGATAATAACTTTTCTTTTAATGAAGGGTGATTTCAAGGTAAGTGCTAGATTTTTATCCATTACTTTCTTGCTTTGATCTATCTCCATTTCTTTAGTGAGCTTCTTCACCTTGTCCATCGTGTCCTCTAGATCATGCTAACTAGCAGCCTCTTGGCTTTACCGATTATTGTGTCTCTTATGATGAGAGGAAACGAATTAGGATCATTCTGCTTTTCTTTTAGAATGTCCTTGACAGCTATGAGTTGGGTTATTCTTCTCTTTATCATGAGAGTCACATCTCCCTTCATCTGTATGTTATGATAGTCCTTTGCCTCATTGTGATCTTTCATCATTCACATACAAACTCTTTCAATGCTCAAACCTCTTTTCCTTTTGTGGTGAAAGGATCCTTCCATCATCTTTTTCAATTCTGGCCATTTTGTCTCTATCAACACTGACCACCTTAGATTTTAACCTTTGTCCTTAGCTCTTTTGAGTCCTTACATCACTAGGAACTCCATATTGATGTGATAGGGGTTGATTCATGTCATCCCTTATTGCATGTTCTGTGGTTGTAACAATTTCACATGTAAAGGATATGGGTGTTTGATTTTATGTAGCAACCAAGGCTTGAATAGTGAAGGATAAATGTGATGCCATAGTGTTCATTATAATGATGCTAGAACATCTATTTGAGATGTAGACGTGACGGTTGAAGGTATTTGAGTAGGGTATGGAATCATATTGCTCAAATATTGCATAGAAGGTGGCAGATCAATGGTGTAATACCCAAGGATCTTATAGCTCATTCTAGTCACTAATGATACTAGAGGATAAGGTTTTTGAATGTTACATAGTATAGAGATGAAAGGAAATCGATTAGGAACCTTATGACATCATATGTAATGTTTGCCTAGTTTATGATATTATTATGATAAATTATACTCTAGTGAATTAAATAGAGTTCATATGATAACTTATAACTTATGGGGTATATAAAGAAACCTAAGGTGAGAAATCATGTTCATCCTTTCCTTTCTATGTTCTAAATATGATTTTGGCATTTAAATTGCATAAATTCCCCCTACACCATATATATATATATATATATATATATATATATATATATATATATATATATATATATATATATATATATATATATATATATATATATATATATATATATATATATATATATATATATATGTTTCAGCCATATGAGAGAGTATATACATGAGATGTAGTTTTAGATGTTCTTAGGTGAAATATGGAGATTTGGCTAAAGAATTAAAGGATCAATGTGAAGATAGGTAAAGAAAGCATGAAAGTCACCTAAATATTACTAGGTGTTGAATTTGGCCAATATGAGAAATGAGGAAAGATGTTCAAAATTCTAATTGAAAGCATCTAAGTTTATTTTAGATAGAGAAAAATGATATAAAAGTGTCAAAATGAATTTTGGGAAAACTTAGTTTAAGACTTAAAAATCTTAGTAGCATGAATTTAGTTTAAAAGGAAACTTTGTGTTCTAATGCTACATATTGATAATTGAATGATCACATAGGTTTTATGTTATGTTAATTTCATATTTCTACAACTAATTTGAAGACTTAATGAGAAATTATAAGTTTCCCCAAATATGACCTAAGTGGGACAAGTTAGGATTCTTATGAATACGAGTAAATTAATTCAAAATAATTGGTGAGAATTGATTACCTAAGTGTTAATTTGATGAATCTATGATTAATTTGAGGTTTGGAAGGGAAATTAATAGTTTTCCGCAAATTCTAGAGTTTATGGATCAATTTGGAAATTATGAGATTTAAACTTGAATTCATGGAATTGAATAAGGAATTAAGCTTGGAAATGATTGGAAATGGGAATATGCATAAATGTAGCATTATTAGTTGTGAGGCCTCACCCGAGCATCGGTCTGATCGGCTAAATGGGATCGAAATGCTCATTTGGGTTTGAACTCACGATGGAACCCTCAGGTTTAGATTGGTTGATTTTGAAAAGAGTCGCCACCTTAATTTTATTTTATTTAGGAAAAGATTGAGGGAAAAATCCAAATTGACTCTAATTAATATCCCGAAAGAAAATATCACTAGCCTTGAAACCAAAGAGGATTTAGGGACTAGGTTTTTAGTTTATTTTAAGAAAATTAGTTTGGCAAATTTAATGCAAAATGACTTAAAATAAATTTCATGAACAATTTACATAATGCATGAAAAATTACATAATGAATGAATAAACAAATAAATAAACATTCATTCAAAGCGATAAAGCAATAGAATAAAGGAATTAACTTTATAATTTAGAACCACAATAAGAGATATTTCCTCTAGCCCTTATGGATTCTAGGAAAGCCAAACGTTCTCCAAAATAATTCTAAAGCAATAAATAAAGAAAAAGAGAAACAAAACTAACATCATAACAAAGAAAACAAACTAAAATCAAATATCACAAAGAAAAAAACTAATTCATAAAAACAATATATAAGAGAAGGATTATTTCTTATTTAAATTGGATTTGATGCTTTAAACAAGCAAGCCTACGTATCCCTTTGAATGGAAATCAAAATCTATGTAGTTCACCCTTCTTGCAGATGGGTTAGTTTAACTTAGCCATTTTATCATGTTTCAATTCATTGATTGAAAGGTGGATTGATTGATTAGATCAAATTGATTGATTACCGAGTTGTTAATTAGGTCAGGTTTTAATTAACAAGTAGATATATCAACTCAAATTGCTTACAAGTTAATTAAATTAGATTCTAATCAACATACCTCAAAATAATAAAAGAAATGATAAAACATGTAAAGCAAAGAAATAATAAATGAAAAGAACAATCTAAGTAATCTTAAAGAAAAGTAACAAAACAAACAAACAATATAAAGTAAAAGAAACACTAAAACAAAACAAAACAAAACAATATACAAATAATATAATAATAAAAAAGAAAATAGATACCTTATGAAGACGAGGCTTGGGGACATAAAGCGGATGAAGCGGGCGACCGGATCACAATTCCACCTTCTCAACTAAGCGGAATGACAACCTTCGAGAGGTGACTCGGACGGCATTATTGGGCCTTCCTCGAACTGATTTGAGGAGAGATCCCTCGAAATGACCACCCAAATTATATAAAATTTTAAACTAAAAAGTTCATTCCTTTCATTCTAAACTTTAAAAATATTGATTGCTTTAAAATCAATTAGTTTGATTAAGCAATTCTGAGTGTGGAAATAAGGTAGGGAGGTGTAGCTTTTACAGGGAGAGAGTTAGGAGCAAAAATGGTAAACTTTCAATGTGGGATTCACTTCCTAAGGATGAAACCACATAAGAGGCTTTAGGAACTGCACATGGAGACTTCTAGATAGCGCGGAATGCAAGCGACAGCATAGTGGCAAATGTGCAGTTTCGCATAGGGCCTTTGTGGTTTCGCACAAGCTCTGTGCAATTTTGCACAAGGTCTATGTGGTCACTGTGGGTCTGTACGCCATTTTTTACTCCATTCTCGCCTATTTCATATCCAATTTAAGCCCAGTTTGATTATATAGGTTCGTAATCGAGTGCTAGTTGTCTAGAAGTACAAATTTTAGGGTTCGCACTTACAACTTGTTCTGTTATGAAATGCATCTGACTATGCAATGATTGGATACCTTGAACCTGTGAAGGGTCAATTTGGTAGGAGAGTGCTGAGCTTTTGGCAGAAAGATGCCCCAACTTTGGAAGGTAGCTTGGTTTATTTAGTCTTCGATTATTCAGTTTAGGAAGAAGTCACTTTGGGAGGTTAAGCCAGGTATAGCTAAAAGAGGTCTGGTTGGGCTTAGGTGGGTTTGGCTTGGGAGAAGATCTAGTTTAAGGTTGAATTGGAAAGCTTGATCAGAGGGGTCAAGTCCTTAGAGACGATAAGGTTAAGTCAAGTCTAGTTTTGGGGAAGGTAAGTTTATCGGGCTTGTCTCCAAAGAAGTTCATACATAAGTCTTTGGTCAGGTCTGACAATTGGCTTGATCAATTATTACCTTCTAGTGAGTTCATTCAGAAGGCTTGGTCAAATTTAAGACTATGTCAGAGAGATCAGGATGGGATGTTAGACCTAGGAGGCTAATATTGGCTAAAAGGAAAGGTCAAGCTCGAAAATCTAGCTCAGGAAAGCTCGGTCAAATTTGGCCTTGGAGGAGATCTTGGGCTTTATGGTAAATGATTTTTGGTTTAGGCTTCATGGTGAAGGCTTTTTAATTTGGGCATTATAGTGAAGGCTTCTTAGTTTAGGCTTTATTGTGAAGGTTTTTTTGATTTGGGCTCCATGGTAAAGGCTTATTGGTTTAGGCTTTGAGCTTCTTGGTTTGGGCTTTGATCTTGGCCTTTAGGCTTCATGATGAAGGCTTCTCAGTTTGGGCTTCACTGTGAAGGTTTTTTGTGAGTGGGCTTTAAGAATTTTTGGGAGTGGGCTTCATAGTGAAGGCTTCATAATTTGTCAGCTTAGGTTTTTCCGTAAGGGTGCTTTAGACCTCTTTAGAAGATGGTAGGTTTTATCTCAAGTATGGTGCTCCAGGTTTCGGTCATAAGTATATCACTATGAGGCCTCACCTGAGGAATGATCCGATCCTCTAAAGGGAATCAAAATGCTCATTTGGGAAAAAACTCACGGGGAAGCCCTCGGGCTTATCTTTGATAGGTTTGAAAATTATTTCTTGGAGTCGCCACCTTAATTTATTTTTATTTGGAAAAATATAAGGAAAAAACCCATTTGACTCTAATTGTTACCCAAAGGGAAAAGATCACTAGCCTCGAAACCAAAGAGGATTCGGGGACTAGGTTTTCAATTTATTTTAACAAAATAAGTTTGACCAATATATTTCATGAACAAATTAAAATGCATGAATAATTTATAATATGCATGATCATTCTATTCATTTATTTCAACAATAAAGTAAAAACATAGTTAAGTTTCAAAATAAAAGAAAGTTAATATTACAAGAAAATCCCAAACTCAAAAGATACCTCCTCTAGGCCTTGTGGGTTTTAAGGAAGTCACATATTCCCCAAATTAAACCTAATATCAAAGTAAAGAAAAGTAAAATAAAAGCAAGTGAAGAAAGTGACTGGGGGGGAGAGTTGGTTAGTTTTAATTGGATTCTATGCCTAAACCAAGTTTGCCTATGTATCCCTTTGAATGAGAATCAGAACCCACGCAGTTCTCCATTTTTGCGAAGAGGTTAGTTTAGCCTAGCCACTTTATCGTGTTTTGATTGATTAATTAAAAAAGAGTTGAGTTAGTTAATTAATTTAATTGATTACTAAGTTAATTAGCTAGCAACCTAGATTAATCAATTTAATTAACTAACCAAAAAAGGCAAAGAAACTTAAACAAAAGAAAATTAAAGGAGAAAAAGTTTACCTCAAACGGCGGGCAATGACTGACCTTAGGATGGCAAGCGACAGCTAACCTTAGATGGCAGGTGGAAGCTAGCCTTAGATGGCATTACTGCTCACCTTGGATGGCTAGCCTCGGATAGCCTCAGATGACGAGCGGCGGCTGGCCTCAGATGGCAAATGGTGGCTGGCTTCAGATGGTGGCTGGCTACTAGCCTCAGATGGCATAGTGGCTCACCTTAGATGGCATGGCAACTAGCCTTAGATGGCTGGCGATGGCTGACTTAAGATGGCGAGCGACAACTAGCCTTAGGCAATAGACTTGCCTCAAATAGGCGGGCAGATTGCCTTTAACTAGTTGAATAAGAATCAAGGATAAACCCCCCAACTTGCTTTGCAAAGCAATGAGCAAATGCAAAGTGGTTTGCTTGAAGTTAATGCTTTTCAAGCTCTAGAAGTTGGTATTTTAAAATGTGGAGAGGCCCTCTATATATAGAAAGAGGATTAGAGCATAGAAGGCATCAAATTCTAATGTGAGATTGCAAAAAATAGGGTTTTCACCAGAGTTGTCATAGAGAGCTTTGTGGTGCCGCAAAGCTCTCTATGGCAATATCATATAAGCCTCTACAATTCCATAGAGGCCTCTGTGGCAATGTCGCAAGCCTTTGCGGTAACGAGCCTATTTTGGCCCATTTTGCCGTTTTCACCCATTCTTACTCATTTCTCGTCCGTTTTTCACAATTCCAGCTGCGTTGTACTCTTTACTCAGTCTTGGATGATTTAAAAGGGTTTAAATATCAAAAAGAAATGTTTTTATTTTTCCATTTTGAGAGTTTTTGACTTTTGAAGGTTTGTTTACCAAGCCTAAGTGCTTCTAAGGTTCAAACAAATACTAGAAGGTGCAAAATTAAGGGTTCACAACCGCAGGCTTATGTATAAGGGCTTGCCCTTTGTCATGGTTGCATAAAATTTTCTTGCCCATCATACAGTCGGCAAACCTTGACTCAATTAGACTTTATGGGTGATGTAATTTGCCAAAAAGGCTTGGTCTTTTCAAGGATGATGAGATTTTGCCAATGAGACATGGAATGATTTGTGTGGTTTGAGCCCTTCTTAAGCTTTGCAAGATTTGATTTTGGCTAGAGAAAGCTGGCTTTAAGGATGATGACTCTTGAAAGACTTAGGATCTTTAGTTTTACCCATAGGCTTGGCCCTTAGAAAATGATGAAACTTGACCAAAAAAAGGATGATATGAGGCTTGAGCTTACAAGGATAGTATGAGTTTTGAAGTTTAGGAATGGTTCAAATATAGGTTAAAAGGATTAGGGTAGTTGTATAATTTTGCTATTTGTAGCATGATTCATGGAAAAGAACAAGCCAAGCTAATCTTGTTGTTTTGAGATTGAAAAGACATTTAGGGTGACCCTTTATTGGCTTGAACGTAGATGACATACTGGCTGAAAGGAAGTGCCCTAAGGAGTGGTTGAAGGACTAACGAGAAAAGAGAACATGGGAATCATGCTCCTAATGAGAGATAGGAACTTAACAGACTAGTAATATGAGAGATTGTGCCTAAGCTCTTTGAGCTAAGCGACATGACAGATTAACAAAAGATGATGACTATGACCTAGAAGGATATGCCCTCAAAGTGAGATAAGGGCATAGAAGACATATCACTTTAGAGAATGAGACTCTAATGAGGAAGGATAATTTTGGAATACATGAGATAGACAGATTGATTGAAGACAACTTTGGTCACAAAGGGAGATGACTGGGATGAGCTTTTTCTCTCTTTCTCTCTATCTTCCTTTTTTTTTTTTTAGCTCTAACTTTTGCCTAAGCTGCCCTTTTGGGTTTTCAACTTAGTGAGCTTGGATTAATGAAATTTAGGAGAAAACATTACACCATGATTTGCTGCTTTTCTAAGAGGCTCGGTCTTTGAATTCTAGATTTAACAAAGATCTTTTCTGAACTTGTTGCCCCTTGTTGAGGTGTATCATTTGATTACACAATGTGCAATATGTAATTATATATAGTTGCTTTTTGTGCTTCAACTATTTGATAAGAGGTCCTTTTTTGGTTAGGAGCTGATGAAGCGATTGTTGATTTGAGAGAATGAGGACACCTCAAATTCTGATCTATGCTAATTGTGGTGGATTAGATCTCTATCCCTCTTTTTTTTCTTCATCATTTTTTCTTTTCTCTTTTTTTTTTATTCATTTTCTTCTCTCTCTTTTTTTTTCATTCATTTTTTTAAGGCTCATCTATGTCGGACTAAACAAGGAAGATAAGAAAAATTAATGCACAAATAATGAAAAGAAAAGATGTATTACTATAAAAGAAACTTTATTACAAGATGACAAAAATAAACCGCTATAGTTGATGGGAATACATAAAAATAAGACGATAGACTCAGACTCAAACTCAGACTTTGAGATTCGGACTTAGACTCAGGTTTAGACTTGGAATTCAATTTCAGATAGATTAGATTAGCTGAACTTGAACTACTTCATGACATACCTTCTGGGGCTAAGGTGAGATGGGGTTGAGTCAAATCTAGATTCCTAATCACTATTTAGGTTGGTGGTGGCAAATTTAGCTTGAAATGATTTACCTTAGATGCAATCTTCAACCCTTGATGTAGTTGCAACCAAAGCTCTGAAGGTGGGTAGGTATTGTGTTAACAAGTAGGCTCGATAGGTCGAGAGTGAATTCTTGACAACGATATCTACCTATTCTTACTCATTTGGCTTATTTATCATATAAGCAGCTTTAGCCCTCTACCTTATAAGAAACATAGAGAATAACTCATCTGGAAGTTGCTTTGTGGTTTCCAAATCACGCCTAGTGACATCTACTTCAGTGTTGTAATGATACTATCTAACAAAGATATGACAAATATCATCCCATATTCTTTTTTGGCTCTTGTCCAGTGAAAGAAACCATCTCCTAACAACTCTAGTTAGCGATTCTTAAAACATTTGAGCAACAAGCTCATCGCTAAGTCCCATAGGTTTCATTACTCCCATATACATCTTTATATGAGTTTTGGGGCATGTAGTTCCATCAAATCTATCCAACTCAGGCATTCTAAATTTAAGAGGAAGCTTGGCATTAGGGAATAAGATCAAGCTATCCATACCTATTAAGTCATTGTGGTGCTTCTCGGATTTGATGGTTTTCTCTATAACTTTAAGTTTATCTATAAGCAATTTGGTATCTTGAGAGAAAACTTCCCCACCATGAAAAAGGATCTATGAGAGAGGAAGAGCTAGAGTGGGTAGTAGTGTTTAGGGCTTGAGTATTGGTAGGTTTCCCAAGATAGGTCTGGTTTGGATTATGGTTGAGATTATTTTTATTGAGGTTTGCTTAGTTAATTAGGGCTCGAACTTCCTCAATGATGGCTTTCCTTTGTTCCTTCATTTTTTCTTAAAATTGGACCTATTGAGTAGCTAAGACAACTTGAAAATGCTCTTCATGCTTTTTAAGAAGGCTAGTCATAAGTGTGGTCAGGGCATCCATGTTAACCTGGTTGGCCATTGGTATCTCACGAACCAAATCAAAGAATTGAGGTAAGTGTTTGGTGAAGAGGTAGGAATATGGGCATGCAAACTTTGAAGAGAAAGACTCCCTTTAATGTTGTGAGCTAACTGCATTTTAGGCTTTTGAGGATTTCCTATGGTTGCCTAGGTTAAAGTCTTAAGCTTAAGGTATCGGGTTAAACCAAAGGTACTGGGCTTAGGGTAATGTGTTGGGCCAAAGATATTGGGCTTAAGGTAGTGTGTTAGGCCAAAAATATTAGGCTTAATATAGTGTGTTGGGCCAAAGGTATTAGGCTTAATATAATGTGTTGGGCTAAAGGTATTGGGCTTAGGGTAGTGTCTTGATGATTAGGTTGGTCGGGTATGGGTAAAAAGGAGGGTAAAGGTGTTTTTAGGTTAAAATTTTGGGTGAAGACATTTTGGGTAAGGTTAAGATAACAGTGTTTAAGGTTAAAGGTGTTTGAGGCCAAGGTTAGGGAAATGAGGTTTTAGGTTTAGGGCTAGGGTATTGGGGTAAGGCTTAAGGTTTGTCAGGGCAAAGGTGATTGGGATAGAGGTGAGAGTGTTTAAGGTTTATAAGTGAAGGTGTTTGGATAGAAGTGAGTATGTGACCCTTCTTCCATTCAAGGTATAACGTAGACTAGAGATGAACGCATGTTTTGTTATATAATATGGATGAATGACATGCATGAGGAAAATATTTTATGAGAATACAAAGATGCTAGGTTTTAATTATGGTACACACAACCTAAGGTCAAGATCTAGGTTCATTACATGAAAAGGGTAAGGGTAGCTTATACAGGGGGTACCTGTCACACTAGAGTAGTGATATACCTAACCACATGTGAGTTAAGGAGCCTGGCATGGGTCTAGCAGTACGTGCATGCTCGTTACACGTTTGAAAGCATCAAAGGATTCGTCGCAGGATGGATGATTTGACTATCAGTGAATAAACCCAAGAAGGGTTATCCATTTGATGTTACTTTCTATCCATTGTTTTCCTAAGAAATCTAGGTTGAAAGGCAAAGAGCCAATACAAATGATGCATGAAAGTCATTTATATATTAAAAGTGTCAAACTTTGATTTAAACCAATTGGTAGTGCTCTTATTTCTTTTATTAAAAAAAAAAAAAAAAGTGGTCCCTAGTGGAGTTGCCAGCTGTGAGGCCTCGCCTGAGCACTGGTCCTATCCGCTAAATGGGATTGAAATGCTCATTTGGGTTTGAACTCACAATGGAACCCTCGGGTTTAGATTGGTTGATTTTGAAAAGAGTCGCCACCTTAATTTTATTTTATTTGGGAAAAGATTAAGGGAAAAACCCAAATTGACTCCAATTAATATCCTAAAAGAAAAAATCACTAGCCTCAAAATCAAAGAGAATTCAGGGACTAGGTTTTCAGTTTATTTTAAGAAAATTAGTTTGGCAAATTTAATACAAAATGACTTAAAATAAATTTCATGAACAATTTACATGATGCATGAAAAATTACATAATGAATGAATAAACAAATAAATAAACATTCATTCAAAACGATAAAGCAATAGAATAAAGAAATTAACTTTACAATTCAAAACCACAATAAGAGATACTTCCTCTAGCCCTTATGGGTTCTAAGAAAGCCACACATTCCCCAAAATAATTCTAAAGCAATAAATAAAGAAAAAGAGAAATAAAACCAACATCATAACAAAGAAAACAAACTAAAAGCAAATATCACAAAGAAAAGAACTAATTCATGAAAACAATATACAAGAGAAGGATTATTTCTTATTTAAATTAGATTTGATGCTTTAAACAAGTAAGCCCACGTATCTCTTTGAATGGGAATCAAAATCCACGTAATTTGCCCTTCTTGCGAAGGGGTTAGTTTAGCCTAGCCATTTTATCATATTTCAGTTCATTGATTGAAAAGTGGATTGATTGATTAAATCAGATTGATTGATTACCGAGTTGTTAATTAGGTCATGTTTTAATTAACAAATAGATGCATCAATTCAAATCGCTTACCAAGTTAATTAAATCAAATTATAATCAATAAGCCTCAAAATAATGAAAGAAAAATGATAAAACATGCAAAAAAATAAATAAAAAACAAAAAGAACAAACTAAGTAATCCTAAGGAAAAAATAACAAAACAAATAAAACAATATAAAGCTAAAGAAAAATTAAAACAAAACAAAACAAAACAAGAAAATAATTAAAAAAAAAGAAAATAAATACCTTACGAGGACGAAACTTGGGGATGTAGGGCTGATGAAGCAGATGACCGGATCGCAATTCTAACTCTCAATTTTGCATCCTCATCTTCTAACCGCAGCCTTAGTACTTGCTGTGTTTAATGAGCTATAGAGAGCCGTTACGGTAGTCCCGCTAGTCGATTAGCGGGCAGTAGCCTTCAATTACATTGTCACCTGACATCCAAATTTCCTAAACACCATATCAACCAATCTCAAAAAAAAAAAAAAAAAAGCCACCACATCAGCTACCATGCAGCAGCCCTGCGGCGCCGCACCATCCCTATGTGGCACTGCAAGTCCAACTTGCAGCTTGCAGCACTATTCTAGTGCTATGTCGCACCTGTTTGATGCTAATGGACTCCTTTTCTGAGCAAAAAATGACCCTTTTACCCCTCCACCCCAATTTTCAGCCCTTTCTAGCCCTACCCCTCATTGTCTTTTCATATTTTCACTACCTAAACTACCCTCAACCCCATTTGCCTATAAATAGGCCCCCCATTTCCTCATTTCTCTTTACTTCTTAAATTAGTATTGATGGTTATCTACTAATTTCTCTCTTCTTCTCCCTCCAACCACTCTCCAATTAATTAATTAATCTTTTTAATTAATAAATTAATTAATTATCTCACCCTAACCAAGTTAATTAATCTTTTTAATTAACTAAAACTCTTTCTTTAAATTAAAATTAATCACTCAATTAATTAATTAATTAATCTTTTTAATTAATTAATTAATCACTTTTTTTCAAAATTAAATTAATCTTTTTTCTTAATCCACTTTTCATTCAAATTAATTAATTAATCATTTTAATTAGTTAATTAATCCATTCATCCTTTTCATCATATTAATTAGTTAATTAATCTTTTTAATTAATTAATCTACCAATCAGTCCAATCACCTGGTCCCGATAAAACGGAACTTTGGTCATGTAAAATCCTCCATCCACCGAAAACAAAGGTATCAGTCTTTTTCCTCACTCTCAACACTCCTAAATCAAAATTAATTCGATCAACTCTTAAACCTTTCTACTTAATCATGGAATGAACTACGTGAGTTTTCATCCCCATTCAATGGGGTACGTAGGCACGTTTGGAATCTAAATCCAAATTTCAATCAATCCCCTTTCCCCTTTTTAATTAATGCAATTTGTCGATGTTTTATTTTAGTTTTCTCCTTACACTCATGCTATATTCATGCTTCTTATTTACAATTATCATCCTATAAATGTCATTCATGAAATCAATTTTTTCTAAGTCAAATTAAACTTAAGAGCCTAATTTAGATTATTTAACTAAAAACCTAGTCTCCAAGCTCAACCTGGTTTGAAGACTAGTGATTTTATCTATGAGTAAATTAATTAAAAATTAATTAATTGGAGTTAAATTGGGTTTTTTCCTAATTTTTTCATTTAAAAATAAATTTGGATGGCGACTCCCAAAATTATTTTCAAAATCAACCAATCTAAACTAAAGGGTTCCATCAAGAGTCTGAACCCGAATAAGCATTTGATTCCCTCTAGTAGATCGGGCTGGTGCTCGGACAAGACCTCACACTTAGCTCTACAAAATGACAACCTTTGAACGGTGACTCGGACAGCATTTTTGGGACCTCCTCAGACTGATTTGAGGAGAGCTATCTCGAAACAACCACCTAAATAAAATAAATTTTTAAACTAAAAAGTTTATTCCTTTCAGACGAAACTTTAAAAATATTGATTGCTTTGAAATCAATTAGTTTGATTAAGTAATTCTGAGTGTCGAAATGAGGTAGGCAGGTGTAGCTTTTATAAGGAGAGAGTTGGGAGTAAAAATGGTGAACTTTCGATATGGTATTCACTTCCCAAGGCAGGAAACCGCATAAGAGGCTTTAGGAACCGCACACGGAGGCTTTTAGACCGCACAGAATGCACATGACTACACAGTGACAAATGGTAACTGTACAGGGCCTTTGCAGTTCTTCATAAGGTTTGTGTGGTTCTGCACAAGGTTTGTGCGGTCATAAATTGCCTTGTGCGATCCCTATGGGTTCGTATGCCATTTTTTACTCTATTCTTGACTGTTTCTGATCCGATTTAAGCCCGATTTAATTCTACATGTTCATAATCAAGTGCTGGTTGTCTGAAGGTGCAAATTTAAAGGTTCACATTAGTATACATCCATTGTGAGTTGAAGTAGTACAACAAGTGTAGAATAGATAAATTATGACTAGTAACATTATTAGTTACTAATTAATATGTAATTAAAATAACATAAATGTAGAATCTCAAGGCAAGGGCAAAATCACTACTCAAGATCGTGAAGAATACTATTATAATCAAAAGTGAACACTAATAGGAGCAAAGGAGTTTAAGGTGAGTACTTAATAATATGATGTAATTGTGCCATATTGTTTGCAAACTATTGCTTAAACTACCATCCTTTGACATGTACATTAAAGTGAGATTGAATGTTTGTTTGCCCATTAATTATTGAGCCTTTGGAAATTCATATCCTTCTTATACGATATTTGACCATGAAGAACCTTCTACATTGGTTCTATGTTGTGCCCAATGATGAGAATGATTGATATGCCAAACCATTTTCCATTAAATTCCTACTATAGACATTGTATATGTCTTTTATTGATACCCATAATTAAGCAGAAATCCTCTCTAGTGTGAGGAAATAAATCAGACCTTACGCACTTGGTATAAGCTCGTGGGTAGGGTGAGAGTACTCAACCTTTGTTAAGGGGGAAAGCCTAACCACAAGGCCTAATTAGTCTTGCATAGTGTGACGCATGTGAGTGAGCAAGCTTAGGCCGCTACTCTTTAATATTCATTTGTGGGAAGCTTACCGCTTCCAAGATATTATTATTTCTGCTAAATTGTATTCTAAAATTAAAATGTCCAATTTTGATTAACAGCACTCTATTGCCATCTTGAACTTATCCAAGTGATAGCATCTTATATTGCCATCATATTATGTTATATTATTATGTACTCACTGAACTTGTCTCATTCTGTAGTTGTTTAAAATTTTTCAGGTGAGGGTGACTCATTAGCAAGGTAAATTATAAGCTATGCTTCTCCACTTAGGAATTACTCTGATAAATTACCATGTTTTGAGTTCTATATATGTTACTCTAAGGAAAATTGATCTAGAGCTCCATGGTGTTTAAAGCTTTAGTACTAAAATGTAATGAGTTGAAAAGTATTGTAAATGAACAGTAGTAATTGTTATATACATATTTATAATAGTAAATAAGAAATGTATAAATAGTATTTATTAATATTTGAGAATGATACTTCAATTTATGATTATGAAATGGCATTAAAGTATAATGGCTATAAGTGAATGGATAAAGCAATAATGGGAATGGTAAAGAGTAAATGGGGTTTTGATCATGGAATAAGTTATAATATGGAATATGCTAAATAATGATAAGTTTGATGGGATTCTATGGATTTAGATGACCTTATATCTCCTTAAGCTCTAGGACCATCATTGCTTAGAATTTGGGTTGTGATAAGTGGAGGTGGCTTGAGAACCTTGTAGAGAAAGTGATTGATGTGCTAGTGTCCTTAAGGGTGATAGCCCTAACGAGCCTTGACTCATAGAAGTATGAGGAACCCCTTATGTGGACATTCCTGGATCTTGAGGCTATAAAGAAGGCGGTTGTTCATCATGTTGAGTCATTTTTCTTGTAAGTTTGCATGTTTGATATATTTAGTGAGTTTTTGAGGATTTTCAAGTATTTATGACAAGAACATAGAGAGGAAAGCTATGGTAGCTATCCTTTAAGAGGAAGGGAAACCATAAGTTTACAAAATCTAGCTACTCGTTCCCTACAAACAGTGCTAATATGATATGCTCAGATTTTGTTTAAGAGGAAATGAACTAGATCTTTGATGGAGATGTGTTGCTTAAGCTTAGATCAACCTATAAAATAAGAAGAGAATAGTGAAGGAGCCTAGGCCTTAGCCTGGAAGGGAAGCTCCGACACTTAAGTTAACCATGGACAAGTTAAGAAAATTTTTAGTAAAGAATGAAAGTAAAGGGTGAAGAAGTAGCTGGCCTTGCATGAACTGCATATCTATTATTTATATTTAGAGGTTCCTTCTGAATGAGGGTGGAACACGTTTCATACATTCATAGTGACAAGGAGGAGGACTTGTCCTCACAAGTGTCATTTGGAGAAGTTTTTCTTATCATGAGACATGTGGAGCAGGTAAAGGAGATTGCTCTGTTATGCTGGAAAGTGCTAGGTCATGCTTGGATGGCTTAGCTTGGCGAAGAGCTGAGGAGGTGGAGTCATCTTGTGACTCCTTGGTGCAAAGATGACCTGGCGAAGGGGTCCTTCGAAGGCCCGATAGCAAGCAATGAAGATGGTGAAGATGATGAAAAGGGGAACATTCTAGCAAAGGAAAGGGTGCTCTTTGGGTGTTAGTGTACTCTATGCACTTGTTGACCATCTCCTTGGGCCTTAGGTGAAATCCATCAAATTCCTTGAGAAATTGCATTCTTAGGGTTCTTAGGGCTCATAGCCCAAGTTCTCTTAAGATGCATTTTTTCTTTATCACCTAAAAATTATGAAAATTAAAATTTAAAATGTTAACTTTATTTAATAAATAAAATACCCTCAAAATCAATAATTATAGTAACTTAAAAATTCAAAATGTTACACTCTTTTTCCTCTTTTGAGAGCGAAAAGGAAATGAGTCGTTAGTTGACTTAGTTATATAACCTATATAAAATAAAATAAAATACTATCTTGTATTATTTATGCCAATCAGGAGTGAAAAAATTGACTTCTATGTTCATTGTTTCATTAGGGTAAAATTGCAACAAAGTTTGTCTTAAAAAAATGTGGAATAAAATTGGGACAAGGTGTTAGGTGGAAAATTGCGTATTAGACCTATAAATAAATAATATATATATATATATATATATATATATATATATATATATATATATATATATATATATATATATATATATATATATATATATATATATATATATATATATATATATATATATATATATATATATATATATATATTAAAGCAAAGATTTTGGGGATTTCTACAAAAATATCCAAAAAAAAAAAGAGTGATTTATAATTATACACACATTTTCCAACTCTTACTTTCATTCGCACAATCCCTTGTTTTTAACTTTTGCACGCTCCACTGTAATTTCTTTAAAAAGGAATGAGTTAATAGTCCTCTAGTACAGGTGGCTATTATTTCATGTATGTCACTCACACAATACTCACAAATAATTAACAGTCTTACAAAACATTTGATAAATACTTACTTTAAAGTGATTACAACAAATAATACCTCTTTTCAAATATAATAATATATATAATTTAATATCATATAAACACCTGCAACTAGAGGTGAGCACGGTTTGATTCGGCTCAGTTATTGAAAAAGAACCGAACCGAACCAAAAATTCCAATTCCTTAAAATTAAAGAACCAGAACCAAACTGAATTTATTAAAGAACTATATTGTACCGAATTGAAAATTCAGTACAATACAATTCGGATCTTTGGTTCTTTCGGGACAAACAATTCAATTCGGTTCAATACAGTACTTTGGTACTTCTTGTTAAAACCAATTCATTTTGTTTTCAATTTTCAAAGCTAAAAATTTCATTTTTAAAGTTAAAAAGAACAATAAAACAATATTGAAAAGTAAATTTAATAATTATAAATAACACAAACATTAATAATAATTTCTAATTATCATTTCTCAAAACATCCAACAAATTTCACCATCAAACAACCTAACAAAACATCCAATAAATCATCAAACAGAAATGCTTCTTTGCTTCCTATTTATTATATGTTCATTCATAGCAATATACTTGCTAAAATAAAAAGAAAAATTCTCAACCAAAGTTTCATCCAACATATCAATCTGAATCTAACATACAATCCAACAATTTAAACCAAGTAAATAATATTACAATCCAACAAAAATTAATATTACAACCCAATACAAAACACTTTCTATTACCAAAATGTTGATTCTAGTCATAAAAATAATTGACAATAGTAAAAATTCTCATATTCAACTAAGCAGGAGCCAGCTTAGGTAATGATTGAATCCATCCAATGAAAAGAAGTGCAGCAAGTGTCACCTACAAGAAGATATAATTCACCAAAGATTAAATAAGTGGCATTATTAAACTAACTAATTAACCTATATTACATCTAAACCACATTAATAAAACAACATAATAACCACACGTTTCTTTGAACAAATCAAAAACTATGCAAAATTTTAAACATCAAACCTAGCAGATTTAATTTAACCTAAACAGCAGATTTAGTAGACCAAATGCAGCTTTTATATAATGAAAATGCAGGTTTAATAACCTACCATATTTAATTCAACTTAAACAATATATTTAACAAACAAATGCAGCAAAACAAACTAATGCAGCTTTTAGGTAAGAAAATGCAAGTTTAACAATCTACCATATTTAATTCAACTTAAATAGTAGACTTAACAAACCAAACGCAACAAAACAAACCAAATGCAGCTTTTACGTAATGAAAATGTAGGTTTAATAACCTACCATATTTAACTCAACTAACCAGCATTTTAACAAACCAAATGCAACAAAACAATTAACAATTTTATATAACCTACCATATTTAATTCAACTCAAATAGTAGATTTAATAAATAAACGCAGGTTTATATAACTACAAACGCAGGTTTATATAACTTAATAAATGTAGCAGATTATATAAAATATATTATAATTCAACTTACAGTAGTTTTATATTTTCACACTGGCTCTTGGGAGCATATGTTCTCTGAATTAAGGATCTGTTGTGATTTCTAAAAAGAATAAACATCAAAATAATTAGCAAATACCAATAAAACTAAAAGAATATATCAGTTATATACAAATACAATAAACAGTGAAAGAAATCAACTTGATTCAAGACTCTTCATATCTTTGAAATCCTCTTCAATCTGGACTGGTATAGGTGAATTTTTCAACCAGTCTTGGCTACAAACTAAAATCTCTGCAGTTGTGGCATTTAAAGAGCTCCTGAATTTGTCTAATGTCCTGCCTCCAATGCTAAAAGCAAACTCGAAGGCCACTGTGGAGCATTGAATTACAAAGACATCTCTTGCAACCTTAGCTAGGATAGGGTATCTAACTAAATTTAATTTCCACCAAAGAAGGAGATCAAACTCAATGGAGTATTCCTCCGGATACTCATCTAAATACTTTTCTAATTCATATTTTTCAGATCTCCTCCTTTCGTTTGCTGGCCTTAAGAAATATTTATCAATTTCTTCATCTTGCAAGCTACTATCAATAGATGTCCTCATATTACCTAATGCCATAGAATTAGAAACCTTGTACTCATCAATCATGTCATTAAGGGCCTTAGTCACTCTTCTAACCAAATTTTCAGCCTCTTCTTCCCTATAATATTATATGTATTTATCCCTAAGATAATCCATTTTATACCTAGGATCTAAACACACAGCTACAAACAACATCACATTCATTTTACTTAGGGACCCCCAGTATTTATCAAACTTAGCCCTCATTTGCTTACCCATTTCATACAAGGAAGAATCTGTGCTATTTTGGCAGTTATCAAGCTCTCTCAATATTATAATGATTTCAGGGAAATAAATATTAGTAGTGGAATACAATGAACCAGAAAGTTTAATAGTCACATCATAAAATTTCTTTAAAAACCTACATAAGATAGCAACATTTTGCCAATCTCTATCACATGTCAAATCATCCCCAAAATGCTCTACAAACCTGCTGTCCACATCCTCTAGCTTATCAAATACCTTTTGATGAGCTAAGGCAGTATCCAACATCAAATATGTTGAATTCCACCAAATTGGACAGTCTAACCATTTATGCCTAAATCCACACAAATTTGCTTAAAAACTTGCAATCTTTGAGGGCTATACTTGACAAATTTAACGATAGACCTAATTCTACTGACAGCTCCTTTGATGACATCAAAGCCATCCCTAACAACAAGTTAGATAATATGAGCACAACACCTCATATGGAATGACTCACCCCCCAAAACAAAGGAATCCTTTTTCATCAATTTTTTTTTAATTATTGGACTGTTGTGTCATTTGATGATGCATTATCAACTGTAATGCACATCAACTTACTAATTCCCCACTCATTCATGCAAAACTCAATGGCATTTCCCATATTAACCCCTTTGTGACTCTTAACTAGACAGAAATTAAGAATTTTTTTTTTATGTAAAACCCATTCAAAATCAATGAAATGCACATTTAAACATAAATAAGACAAATTTTGTAAACTAGTCCAAGTGTCAGTGGTGAATGAGACTCTTTGACATTGAGTTTTAATTATGCTTATAAGTTTCTTTTTTTCTTCTAAAAACAATGAATAACAATCTCTAACAATTGTAAATCTAGAAGGAATTTGAAATTGAGGACAACATACACTCATAAACTCCCTAAACCCCTCTCTTTCAACTGTCCTAAATGGCATTTCATCTTTAATGATCATCCTAGCTAAGGGTAGCCTACGTTGTTCCTGATTAAAAGCCCAACAAGATATTTCCCCTTCCGCTTCTAAACCAACTTGACCCTTGCTAAAATTTAGTATTTTTTGCCCTGTTGTTTTATTTTTCCTAAAGGCCTCAACTAACTCTTTTTTGTGAGGAAATTTCTTGAAATTTTCTCTCAAATGTTTCCATAAACCTGAAGTACCCCCCCTCACTTGAACCTTGGTATACTTTATGACACCACAAGCACCTAGCCCTTCCTGTTTTTCTACCCTCACTATCAACAACCTTCTCAAAATGAATCCAAACATCCGACTTAATATTTTTCTTAACATGGACAGTAGGTACTGGACTACTACTACTATGCCTAGGATTACAATTATAAGATGGAAGAGAACTTGTTATACCTTTAATGTTGTCAACAACTAAACCAGTAGCACTTGCAGTAGTTTCACTTGGTAGAGGACCGCCTCCAGAAATTGCTTTACATCTTGAAGTAGGAGTGGCAGCAGGGGAGGTACTATTTGCAGCAGCAGAACTTCACCCGGATGCAAAGAATGACTTGCATAGAAAGGGTGGAAGCATTGGAATCTGCACCTTTGGTTTAGGTGTAGATCTTTTCTTCACAGAACCACTCCCTACAATCTTTGTTGAACCTTCTGCAACATCTTTAATTTTGTTGCTGGAATCTTTTCCTTGCTTTACCATGATTAGTGATTCTATAAATAACAATAGAAATTAGAAAGTGAAACCAAATAAGAAACAAACAAAATTTAACATATAAAATGTCAATTGCATAATTATAGTTTTTTATAAAGCACATATAAATAGATTTCCAATAAGCAATAAACAAAAATTTATTTACAAGTTATTTATAAACCACTCATTAATAGAATTCAAATGAGCAATAAAAAGAAAACAACTTACAACTTATTTATAAACCACTAATTTATACATGTAATTAGATTGAAGAAAATAAGGCTTATGTAAAAGAAATTCATCAAAGACACTACAAACTCAGTTGCCAAACAGAAAATAGTTGATCATATTCAAAGGAAATTCATTGAAGCAACCCTAAATTCAGTTTTTAGAAAAAGAAGTCTTGTTCAAAGCATAAACAAATTTCAAGGCATTTGAGCAAACAAATTAATATCAAATTAACTCAAACATCAAAACCAACCAAAGAATCATGAATTATTAGTCACTTGAGAAATTGGATAAATAAGGAAACATCAATTGGACAGAAAAGGAAACATCAATTAGACAGAAAATAAAACATCAACTGGATTTTGTTCACAATTGGACAAAAAAGGAAACATCAAGCACACCATAAACTCAGTTATCAAACAAAAAATATTTGGAAGTATTCAGAGGAAATTCATAAAAGAAATCTTAAATTCAATTTTTAGAAAATAAATCTCATTCAAACCATAAGCATATTTTAAGTCATTTTGCAACCAAATTAATATCAAATTAACTCAAACATTGAAACAAACCAAAGAACCATCAACTATAAGTCATTTGTAAATGAACTTAATCATATTAAATTGACCCAACTGAAATTTCTAAATTACAATGGCATTCATTTTAAGATTAACAATATAAGTAAAATTACAATTAAAAACAAGCACAATATAACGAAAAAGTTATTCATCTTCATCATCAAATCAACATCACTAGATATTTCATAAGACATACTGTGATTACTATTTCTTAAATTAACATAATTCCTAAAGTCATTCAGAGAATCATAACTAATTTCATCTTCAGTTGGATTACAAAATCTAAAATAATCACATGTGCTGTAGTGAAAATAAAGTTTATTTGGATTAGAAGATAACTCAGAAATCTTTACAAGAGCCTTCTTACCACAACCACACCTATGATTCTTAAACTTAATTAATCCCCTATTTATTCCCCTATCAACTCTCACATTTAGATCTCTCCTAAATTAGAAGTGGCACTGGACCTACAGCTAAACTCCATATTTTTTGAATTGAATGAAGAAACGTAACAATATTTTACAGTGAGGAAAGTAACATTGGCATATATTAATAGAAGACC
>CANTUT010001030.1:55000-150000 GCA_947687605.1 Reutealis trisperma
TCAAATTACATTATTTTAGAAATATTAATACTAAAATACACAAAAATCAATAATCAATATGCAATCAATTATAAATCAACCTCTAATTAATAAAAAACAACCAGTATTATAGCAATACTAATAGTAAAATATGCAAAAACTAATAATCAACTTATAATCAACCTGAAACTAATCTATTATCAACTAACAAACAACCTATAATCAACTACAAATCAACCAAAGGAGAACCTAATTCTCAACCTATTCTATCATCTCTCTTAAATTAAAATAGTTTAGCAATACTAACATTGATTCTTAATTTACAAATGAAAAAAAAAAAAACTAAAAACACATGCAAAAAGTTCAAAACTTATCTGTGAAATGATAATCAACGCAAAATAATAGTACCATGTCTCACTAAGCTTTGTAAATAACCAGGTCACTCCCTTAAAGCATAAAACATAACTAATCACAACCTTTTATTCACCAAAATAAAGAAATAATAAATAAAGGCTGCAGTCTAATAACATTCATGAAACCAATTCAAGTTTTGATACAAAATCAACCAAACATCAACCAAAATGATACAAAATCAGCCAAACATATACATAAAATCAACCAAACATCAACCAAATATATAAATAAAATAAACCAAATGTACACCCCAAATATTCATTTGTATCTAACATTCATTTTCATTTTCTTTAAATTTAAATGTGTTATATTTAAATTTAATAAATTATCATTAGTAACAACAAAGACTAGAAATATTAATTAATGTAATATTAACACACCCCTCCCACTACCTGACCTTAACTTAGTAATAATATCATTAGTAACTTATTACCACTATTTTTTTTTATAATTTTAAATAATGCAATTGAGTTTAAATAAATTAAGGGTAGTTATATAATTTTTTTTTTATCAAATGATGGGTTTGAATTATTTTTGTTAATATTTTTAATGTATGATGTGCTCAAATTATGTTGATTTGTATTAATTTTTTATACAATTTGTGATGTACAATTATTTGTACATCACAATGGACATAGGAAAGAAAATATAAATTAAATTGAGTTGTAATACTAATGCTAAAATACGCAAAATCCAACAATCAATAACAAATTAGATATTCAAAATAATCGAATAAATATTTTTGTTAAAATATTTTATTTATTGTTCAAAGAAAATTTTATAAGTTTTATTTTAAATTTTGTTTATTGATTTGAATTTTTGTTATCTTTTATATGATTTTAAATTGTGTGAGAATTTATTTTGTAAATTGAACAATAAAATTAAAAAATTAAAAAATAAAAATTTAAAATTGAAATGTGAAAATGAATTAGTATTGACAAAACAAAAATTTATAAGTTGAAAATCATTTTTAAAAAAATATTAATATTGTATTTTAATTTATAAAAAAATATTTTTAATAATACACACTAAAGAGTATATTTTAAATATGTTCTGAATATTTGTAAACTATATGATAATACAATTCTTACTCACTTCTATATATTTTGATTTGAAATCCATTTTTTTCCCTTACCCTATACAAATATAAAAATAGAACAATAATCAATCAACTTCTAATCTACTAACAATCGATAACAAATCAACCTCTATCTACTAAAAACAACCAGTATTTTAGCAATACTAATGCTAAATATACAAAAACCAACAATCAACCTGTAATATGCCTAAAATTAACTTGCTATCAATCAACAATCAACCTATAATCAATCACAAATCTGCAAAAAACTCAAAAATAACCAATATATTAGCAATACTAAAGATAAAATATGCAAAAACAAACAATCAACTTGCAATTAACTTGTTACCAACTAACAATCAACATGTAATTAACGACAAATCAACATTTGATTAATCAAAATACAACCTAATAAATATAAAATACTAATGTTGTAAAATCCATATCAATTGAGTAATACAAAGAATATGTAATATGTGTAACTAAGGTTGTGATTAATAGACACATGTCAAATGGGTATTTTTCAAAATTTGTATCTTTGACATGTGGTAATTAATTAGATAATTACTAACATGTGTAATTAGAGTTATGCTATCAATTGACACATATTCAAATGGGTATTTTTTAAAACTTCAATATTTGACATGTAGTGTAATTATATAATTTTTAATTAACAAAATTTTCAATTATTCTATAACATAATTTTCAATTATTCTAATGTGCAAATCAGCATGTGTAACTAGAGTTATATCCAATCGATACATGTTCAAATGGATTCTTTTTAAAGCTTGAATCTTTGACATATAGTGATTAATTAAATAATTTTCAATTACCATAATTTCTAATTATTCTAATGTGCAAATAGTAAACCAAACATATGCTCAAAATTAAAAAAAATTATTTACTTTTATTATATGAACTAAAAAATTATGATATAAAAAAAAATAGAATTTAGAATTCACAGTAAATGGTATATAACGAGTGTATTTTAGGTTTATTTTAAGTATATAATGAGTATATTTTAGGTATATCTTAAATATATACTATTATTATATGCTTTCATCTTTCTTGAAAGACTTAATAACCTTAACTTTTTTCTTTTTGAAGAAGCATAATCAACATTCTTTTTTCTTTTTTTTTTTTTTTTTATAGTGAGAATCATCATCAAAATTAACATTAAAATATAAACAAAAATAATAAAACAATGTTTAAATTAAAAAAGATTATTCCTATAATTTATTGGCTCTTTTGATTTGATATATATTTTCAAAAATTTTTGGATATTGAATATTACATGAATATAAGTATATAAAAGGAATATATCAAGTATATATCATATAAAAGAAATTATACTTCAAAAATAATAAACAATTTTCAAGATTCACAGTAAACAGTATATAATGAGTATATTTTAGGTGCATTTTTGGTTTATTTCAAGCATATAACAAATATATTTTAGGTATATTTTAAATATATATAAGAAATATATGTTTTCTTCTTTTTTGGAGACTTAACATCCTCAATCTTTTTCTTTGATAATATTATTTTTACTCAAGTTTGCCTATTTAGATTTAAAAATATTTTCTTTTTAACTCAAATGCCAACCAAATATATAAATAAAATTGACCAAACATATAAACTATAAGTATGTTAAAATCAAAAATGGTAAAAGAAAATTAAATTAATAAGAAATTCAATACCATCTAATTTCAAAAAATGTAAATACAAATGTAAAAAGCATATAAAAGAAAAAATGAAAAAGCAGAAAAGTAAAATTTCAAAAGAGAGCTTGTAAAGGTAAATGAAATAAAAAAATAAGTAGATGGTGTAATTTTCTCGAGATTTTGGGAGAATATGGGTACTCGATTAAGAGGAAAAGCTCACTCTTAAGAGTTGGGCCCTAAGAAGTGCGAAATACGGGTATTGTAGATTGAATGAAATTGGGTTTTGACAAATTAGTGGGCAGGATTCGTTGGAAAGAAGATGAGGATTGAGCTGGCCCACTGCCTAACTCATTTTATCCTCTGTATGCAAAATTTGCAAATTCCTGCATTAATTAATAAACAAAATATAAATATAAATAATTAATTAATATACACACCCATCGCAAAATGTACAGAGAGACACGCACACGTTGAGATATAGATAGATACATAGATAGGGTTTTGAATCTAATCCTCAAACCCAAAAAAAAAGTCTCTTGTTTGTCCACTGCCATCCTCAGGTTTGCGTTGATTATGTTGATTCATCATCATCATCATCATCATCATTATTATTTTTTCTAATTATTGCTAAATTCTCTGTTTTCTCTCTTCGATTCAGCTTAGCTCTCATGGCTTCCAATTCGAACAAAGATGTTCCTTCCGGTAACAATTTTCCTTTTTTTCCTAATCTTTAATGAGATCTATTGATTTAGGATTTGATTGAGGTCAAAATTAAATCCTTCGATTTGAGACTTAATTCTAGCATTTGAACCCTAAATTCATCCTTTTAAGTCATATAGTTGGAGTTTATTTAGCATAATAAGAAATTCAGTTAAGCTTCACATCTTAAATTTGGAACTCTTAAATCTTTTAACATCTTTCTATGAAAAACAATAATATTTTATTATTTGTTGACACATATGATAACTGACTTTATCTGCTTCATTAATTTTTCTCAGATGAGAAAACAGAAACGTCTTCTGGAGAGTCTCAGTCAGGACAAAGAAGATCTCCCACTTCTGCAGGAGCTGGATTTGCGCCTCCCAATGCTTTTGATTTCTCAGCCATGAGTGGACTTCTTAACGTATGTCATTTCATTTCATATTATTGTGTTTGACGTTGTCTTCTGAATTTAACAAACAATATATCATTCATGGCTTTTCTATTTCATTATGTTTTGCTACCTTAGTTGCTTCTTTTAATTCTTGCTGGTTTAATTGCAGAGTACTTTTGCTTTTCACTATCTTCTTTCAATGGTTGAAACTTGATGAGAGAAATGAGTTTTTATAATTTGAAGTAGTTGAATAGAAAGTTGTGTTTGAGAAAATCAGGGAATATTGTCTTTTATTTTGCTCAAATTTCCCGGTCAAGCTATTTGTTGTTCTCAATTTATACTAAAAAAAAGGGAAGGGTTGGGGCAGGGGTCGATTCTGACATAGAAAAGACTTGAGAGATCTTCCTAGTGTTTCCATTTGCTGGCCTAGCACGGGTTTTAGGGATTTGCTGTGTTAGGAGGAAAAGAAGTGAAAGGAAGAATTCTCCTGGGCCATTGGATAATAGCCCTTTTTTTTTTTTTTTTGTGAGCCCAACATTGATTTTGGATAAAATTTCAAATATGAGTTTTGTCATAAAATCAATTTTAGATTCGTAAAAACCAAGTGACAAGTAGCCATTGTCCATTGGTTTAGGAGAATTGTTCCTTATTCTTGGTCCAAAATCTTTTTGCACAAGTAATGGCAAACTGGCTCTTAGTTTCTTGTGGCTCTACCTGTTTATTAATTACCTTTATCCATTTTTGGTCCATTGTGATGATGGGTAGTCAACAATTTAGCCTCCACCCTCCTTAAATGGCCTTCATATATTTGTGCTTTTGGTTTAAATTTTGTCTCATATGATTCAACAAGTTGAAGATTTGTTATATGTAGGATCCAAGCATCAAGGAATTGGCTGAGCAAATAGCAAAAGATCCTGCATTTAATCAAATGGCAGAGCAACTCCACAAAACTCTTCAGGGTGTAGGAGCTGATGATGGGATCCCCCAGTTTGATTCGCAGCAATACTATTCAACCATGCACCAAGTTATGCAAAATCCTCAATTTATGACTATGGCTGAACGCCTTGGGAATGCGTTGATGCAGGTATACTTGAATTTTAGCTTCATTTAACTGCTTTTTTTTTGGGGTGTGTATTTGCTTGCAAGCTCATCTGTTTTAATGCTGCAAAATTGGCTAAACCCATTTCTGAGACCTTGAACTCATCATTGAGTTTTTGTTTGTTGAGCCTTTATTCTTTTGTTATAAGAGTCCACGAACTTCCCAAATTAAGGACAATGAGAAATTGCTAACATAAGTTAAAAAATGAGAAATTCATTAGCAGCAATTTAGAAAACATAAACTGAAAATGAATTTCTTTCTAACATAAGTTTAAAAATGAGAAATTCATTAGCAGCAATTTAGAAAACATAAATTGAACGTGGAAGTTACTGAAGTTAGGAGAAAAGGAAAAAATTAACCAATTTTTGGACCATTGAACTTGAATTTTGTTTATTAAGCAATACAATGTTTCAAAAAGTAGGTGTAATTTGTATATTTTTTTTTGAGCTGTGGTTATTGAATTTCATTCTTCTAACCTGTCAAACAAGTCCTCAATATTTTTAAATTGGAAAGTTTGGGAGCTGAACAACACACAATTGCAGACAAGGAGGCAAGTAGATAAAACATAAAAAATTAAAGGGCTTGGCTTATTTTTTTATTTTTATTTTTTGAAAATGGGTTAATATTGACCCTTCCCAAACCAAATACATTTTACATCCCTGGTATGATTTTCTTTTCTTTTGGCTTATGCATTATTTAAGAATCTAAATGCTAGATTGAAATTATAGTTTTCTTTCCTTAGGATCCGTCAATGTCCCAAATGCTTGAGAGTTTGACAAATCCATCACAAAAAGATCAAATTGAGGAGCGGATGGCGAGAATCAAAGAAGACCCTTCTTTAAAGCCTATTTTAGAAGAGATAGAGACTGGTGGTCCAGCAGCCATGATGAGGTTTGGATTGTAATAGCTTGAGATTAATATGACATTGTAACCTGTTTACTCAAATGTGACAAAAATTAGGATAAATTGCACCATTTGATATTGAATCTTGGGCTAAATTTCATGTTGGTAACTAATAATTATGGTTAGTGATGGAAAATAAAAATCTACATCTTTGCTTTGATTTGTAACTATGATAAATCTCCCTTTTTTTTTTTTCCTCCCTTTAATTGTACAGTCTTTCATATTGGTTTTAATTGTAACCAAAACTAAAAGGACACACATCATAACTCTTCAATTGGTGGCATAGCACATGTTTTATCAAGAAAAAATCAGATAAATACATACTAAGAGGTGACACATTTTTTTTTTTTAAGTGTTCAGAAATACTTGATGGTTTTAAAAAGATAATTAATATTTTATTTTGAGGTTTTACACTCAAATATGTTATCTGTTACTGCTATTTTGTCCATTACTGACACCAATATGAAAGGTCGTGTATTTAATTGAAAGGTAATGATTGATCACAATTGCAAATCTGTGTAAATTTTGTATCTTGTTGGTAATTCTTCCTAATGATGATTTTGTCCCATTTTTATCAACAAACTTCTAATTGTAAATGATTTGGTCATGGTTGCTAGAATTGCAAAGGTCCTTGTAAATTACCTCGATGGTTTTATTAATTGGTACTTACACATGCCTCTAGATCTATTTGGGTGTTACTGATAACGTTCTTGTTATATTTAAGGGAAAATAGCACCCAACACTAAGTTTAGGTTGGGGGGCTTTATTACAAATTGAACATCGTACTTAAAATATTACAATGTCAATCATGAGCTTAACTATTGCAATTGATGTCCTCATTAGATTTTCTTTTCTACAATTATCACTCATTTGTTCATGAGATTTTAATAATAAGGGTTTTAAATTACATTTTTGTTAAGTAGAATTTGTGTTTATGTTCAATTTCTACCAATGATAATAATAATTTGTCTTTGAATTATTGGTAAAAAGATACAACCTTTCTATGAGATTTTTCACATGGAACTTAATTATTCTGTATAAATTGTTTCCAATTAAAATTTATTTCAAAGAACTACCATTTGTATCAACACTTCTTGTGCAACTTATATTATATTGCTCGATGTGGCACTGTAGTAATGGTACATGTCACTTGTACCAAGAAGCAAACACATTTGAGAAGGATTGTGATAAATAAAATAATCTCACATGAGGCATATAATATGTTGGTACAAATAGCATTTTCCTTTATTCTACGGCTATTTGAAACTCTTAATCAATTTTATCAAACATAAAATGGATTGAGAGAAATTTTAGATTGGAAATTTGTTGGGTATTGAAAGCTAACTAAATTTAAGGTAGACATTATTTATATCGTTTTAAAGTATGAGGTTTATTTTCTAATAACCCAAAGGTTAAGAGTGCTAAGGTATTACCTGCATATGTATTTATCTAATTATTGAAGGAATGTAATGCTTGTGCAGGTATTGGAATGACAAAGAGGTTTTGCAAAAGTTGGGTGAAGCAATGGGTCTTGCAGTTGGAGAAGGGGCAACTTCTGTAGAAAATTCAGGACAGGATGAAGCAGAAGAAGCGGGAAATGAGGATGAATCAGTTGTTCATAACTGTGCTAGTGTTGGTGATGTTGAGGTAGAGTACAGTTTAATTTTACACTTGCTTAACTTTTTTGGGTTCTTGTGATTTTGGAATAAGATTGACTGATTCTTGGGATTTGGCGGACATAAGCTGATTTCCTTTTTCTAAATTTAATTTAACTGTATCATCCTTTTCTTGCTTATTCTTTTGATTTAAGATCGAGATTGACTAATTCATGTCATGAATTGGCTTTTCTATTTGTAGTTTTGCATTTATTCTAATTTTGATGAATTAGACTTTCCTTTTTCCAAATTTATTTCAACATCCCCTTCCCCCTTTACTTCTCTCATTTCTCACTTGTTATTTTCCTTTCCTGGAAGCCTATAGAACCCTTTTTTTCTAGATGATTTTTTTTCCCAATTTTTCTTGGATGCAAAAGCTTTTTAGCTTAATTTTGATTGAATATTTGCTACCCATTAATCTATCTTGCTTGAATTGATGTCAAGTGTTAATTTGTGACTATAAGCAATATGCAATTAAGGGGGAAAAAAGAGATTAGATCTTTTATCATGATGAGCTGTCACTTTTGATGGTGAGTACTGGGTAATCGTCTTACGGTTGTTTTAGGAATTATTATTGTTTAATAGGAATAATAAGCTTAGTTTTAAAGACATTTTACCATCATTAGTTTTATTTTATTTGGATTCAAGGCACTGAAGCTCCAATTCTAAATATTTTTAGTTATTTATAAATGTGAAGTTGTCTTACACAATGTTAGTTAGCTTGTTTTATTTCTTTTGTGCCTCATCTCATTTAGGCACCCTACACATTGTGCCTAGGCTATAGGACCCCTTTGTGCCTTCTGTAACTCAACTTATTGCTTGTCCTTTAACTTCATTTTGGTGCTAGAGAAAATGACATGTTGGTTTTGAATGTGGTTATCTAAATTCTTCTTGCAATGAGTGTTTTTTTCAATTTGGTGCTAGAGAAAATGACATGTTGATTTTGAATGTGGTTATCTAAATTCTTGCAATGAGACTGTTTTTTTCAATATTATTGATATACATGTAATTTTCCTGTGAAATTGTCGGTGTTGTCATATTTTACGGGACTCAACCATTTATCCTGAGGTGCTTGGGTTTGCATGGCGGAACCCAAGGTTATAGGTACTAAGTGCATGGTACAAGATGTAAATGTGCTTTAGAAGGGGATTTTAAGGTATGCATTTATTAGAATATACAATACGCACTGGGGTCTTGAGTAAACTAAAATTTTTGACCTTCAAGAATGGTTTCATTTTTGATCGTATAGTTTTGAACCTTGTCAATTCTAGCCATAAAAGTGCTTCTTAGTCCTTTCGGCTGTTGCGGGTGAATCAAAGCTTGAGAATCTAGCTAGGTCCCTTCTCCCGACAGCAGATCAAGGACCACATTCTCTTTAGAAGAAGAAAGAATAGGAAAATCGTGATACAAGAGAATATGGAGTCTCAGCTGAATTGTTCCATGAACTAATTGCCATCTTAGCAGGTGGAAGAGCATCAAAACCATATTTTTTTCCACTTGACCAAGAAAATAATCTGCTTAACATGATAATTGACAATAAAATAAAATTCGTATATAAATTAGGACAAGTAGTTTATACTTTTGTGACTTCTTGTTTTCCCTTGGTTTGTGTACTGTTTTAAGTGCCAAATATAGCAATTATTGTGTCTAGCAAATCATTGACAGACGTGCAGTTTACATGTCTATTTTGTTGATGGTAATTTTATGGTTTGATTTGATATAATTTATAGTTTAAATTGAAACTAGAAGGGTTTTTCTATACTTAAGCCAAACACTTGTGTTTCATTTGGAAGTGTAGGAAATCCATGGGCCTTGAGAGTGTTGGGCCAAACAATATCAATGGCCATATAAGTGGGGTTGGAACCTCATATTGTACAAAACCAATTGGCTTATGCTAAGGCCCAATCTACACTTATATTCCACTTTATATTCTTATACTTTTCCCATGTGGGATTATATTTTCTAACACTCCCCCTCAAGTGTAACTGGGCCTGGACTAGTTATCACTTTCCAAAGATGGGTCTACTCTTTGAGGCCCATCACAAACACACCTAAGCCTACTCTTGGAGGCCCTAAGTCAACAAACGGGTCTAGACTCCTCTGGCTAGCCCAAACTCCATGTCTTTAAATACGAGCCCAGGATCATCTAACTATTAGGCCATTTTCGGCTCTGATACCATGTAGGAAATCCATGGGCCTTGAGAGTGTTGGGCCAAACAATATCAATGGCCATATAAGTGGGGTTGGAACCTCATATTGCACAAAACCAATTGGCTTGTGCTAAGGCCCAATCTACTCACTTATATTCCACTTTATATTCTTATACTTTTCCCATGTGGGATTATATTTTCCAACAGGAAGTAATTATATTTTGCATGTGAAAGCATCCAAATTGTAATAAAACATGATAATTATTTGGAAGATAACCGCTAAGACATTCAACAAAAGTAATGTGTAAAAGAAATCACAATACACAGAATGTCCCTTTTAATGTTTTGGGTACATAAATTCTAGAATGAATACTGCTAAAATTTGTGTAAAAGAAATCACAATACACAGAATGTCCCTTTTAATATTTTGGGTACATAAATTCTAGAATGAATACTGCTAAAATTTGTTAAACAAAAGTCATTTGCACATTAGAATGTGAAAGAAAATAGCAACCACCAGTTAGCATAGCTCAACAAAACTATAAAAGATTGTAATTGCAATTGGTTTCAAAGCTAGTTCTAGAGCTAATCATTATCTTCATCATTTTTTCCCCTAAAGTAGATTTAAAACCTTATCTGTTTTCTTCCTCTTCATTTGTTTCCTCCAAATTGATCTTTCTCATATAATCTCCACCAGAGTAATGCTAAATCTGGGAGTACTTGCATTTGTGTTGCTCAAGATAGTCAGGTTAACTGGGAGGAATAACGGAAGGACACTGGGTTGTATTATGATATTCACCTTTTAAGAGATGATATTCACCTTTTAAGAGTTGATGTCATGTGATGAGACTTATTATTAACATGGACAATAGCATTCAATGGTTTAGCCAAATGCAAAAAGGCATGAAGTAAAAACCCTTCAAAGTTGAGCAAAAAACTAGTAAAGTAAGTTTTCTTGGAAAAAAAAAAAAAAAAAACTTGCATAATCCCAAGGTGCTCTCCTTGGCACCCCCATAAATGTGTGTGCCTAGGTGCCTAGACATGCATAGGTCATTATATGGTAGCTTGTAGTGCTAGGGTAAAATATCGTTGTTGTATTCTTAACAAACATTTTGTCAAAATTTTTGGTCCTTATCTAGATCTGTAATGTCCTAATTTTAAGAAATAACTGTCTAATATTAATTGAAGTTATGCTTTGCAAATAGAGTTTGAAGTTCTCTTTGTCGAGTTTGAAGTTCTCTTTGTCAATCAATTAGGGTTTGAAAAATGCATTGGCATCTGGTGCTGACAAGGATGAAGAAGATTCAGAGGGAAGAACAGCTTTGCATTTTGCTTGTGGATATGGAGAGGTATGATCATTTGTTAACACTGGCATTTTTTTTCTTGTGTGCATGGTGTACATTTGGGATTTTATTTAATATTAGCATTTGGGACAGTTCAATAGATATATTAATGGAAGACTGAATTTATAGCTTGAAGTTGTTTGATGATAAAACTTCTATTGACCATCAAATGAGTTACTAAACAAAAAGAATATGCCGTTTTAGTCATACCCCTAGTTGGAACTTCAATTGTACCAAAATTCCAAAAGCTAGTGTCATTATACCTCAGGTTAAAGATCAGAGAATTTTTATTATTTTATTACTCTGCTTACAAATAGTTTTCTATTTTTCCTTGTTAGAATGTTTAAAAAAAAAATAAAAATTGTCCACTACTTTTTAAGTTAATTTTATTATTATGTTTTCAATTATGCCCTTTAGTATACTAATAACCAATCGCCTCATTTTAGAAAAAGTAATTCAATTAGTGGACATGGTAATGGTAAAATAGTAAAAGAAATACAAATCCTTAATCTTTGTGCTAACAAAAGTGGACAATTTTTTGTGGTTGGGGGGGTATTAATTGAAAGCCATAATATTACTATACCAGGTTGCCAATTTAGTTTTTAAATACCAATTGGGGTTAATTTGACTTTACGACTTTACAAATTTAGTAATTGAACTAGTAATAGTTTAACAAATTCTTAGTGTTTAAGATCCCAATTAACTCTGAAATTGAAATTTAGAACCTAAGTTGAAAAAGGATATTGAGTTCAAAGGCCGATTTGATCTTTTGCACTTCTAATTCATATAATATAACATTAATTTTTATCAATTTTGATTTGGGGTGCATAAAAAAAAAAAAAAAAAAATACAAGGTACAATTGAAAAAAACAAAAATGTTGGGGTAAATTTGGCTGTCAAGCCTAATGATATTGGCTATTGTTCAAGCAACTTGTTGCTTTTTTGTTGCATATTGATGTGCTGTCAGAAAGATCTGGAATTGCAGACAAATTATCCTTTGTGATGGAAGTAAGCAGCCTTTAAATTTGTCTTTTCAGGTGAAGTGTGCTCAAATCCTTGTCGAGGCAGGAGCAACTGTTGATGCACTGGATAAGAATAAGAACACTGCACTTCATTATGCAGCTGGTTATGGAAGGAAAGAGTGTGTGGCCCTTCTGCTAGAGAACGGAGCTGCTGTGTAAGTCAATAGCAACTGTTAGGGATGACCTTATATGATATTATTTTTCTGTTGAAAATTCTAATGTTTCTATGATCATTCTGCAGTACTCTCCAGAACCTGGATGGCAAGACTCCCATTGATGTTGCCAAACTAAACAACCAGAATGAAGTATTGAAGTTGCTTGAGAAGGATGCCTTCCTGTAACTTTTATGTTGTAATAATTAAGATCGATATGTCATTTGTGCCTTCTTTGGTGCAATGGATTGCTACATCTTAAGGTGTTATAGTCGGTAACATAATGAGTCTGTAATTTTTTTTTTTTAAACTTTTTATTTATTTTTTAAGATATATTTGTGGGATTGCTAGGGCATGCCATTTTTTCATGTTTTTCTCTTCCCTGGTCCCAATTTAGTAATTAACTGCCGTAAACTTGTCTGTCTTTATACATGGTATTTGTTTGGAAATAGTCTGTCTATTGCTTTTATCACTTGAGTGCCTTGCCGCTGATGCGTTACTTTAAGAGCAGTTCGCCAGCATTTAGCTTCTATAGATTGATTGCATGTTATGCTATTAGTCTAAATGCTGAACGTAAATTAAGAGTTAGTAAATCTAATTGTGAATATCAGAAGCCTCGTTGCATTATTAATTTGTTATTTATTTTTGTGCGTACTTGGCTGCTCTACATTTGAGGTATCCATATTGAACTTGAAATTATTATTTATCACGCCATCGATAGTGCTGGCAAATAAATAAACGTGACATTTTTTTTTTAAAAAGAGGGTAAGATTAGAATGGCTGTTCCAATATTTTGAATTAGTTGGATGGAGGGATGCCAATATTATCTAATGTTTGTGTATACTTACCTGACAAGATAAGATGTTATGTAGTTTCATTTGCCATTTCATCCATACTTCTTTCGTTAATGGGCAGAAAATGACAGCAATTGTGCATATAGTATGACGTTTTCAAATTTTAAATTTAAACTCATTTTTTGTACAATATATGCATGCAGGTAAATCACTAGCATTAATTTATTACATATATATATATATATATATATATATATATATAAAATACACGCACACGAGATTAATCAACTAGTATATGTATAATAATAGTGAAAAGGAAGCAAAGCAAAACATATATTTATTAGCAGTGAAAGAAGTGAAGAAGGAACTTAAAAGTCGAGAAAAGTGAGAGATTATCCCATTCTCACTTAAAATGGCAACATGTAGGTAACATGGCCTTGCTGAGAAAGACAGCAAGAAAGGAATATCAAGCCAAAAAATACACTAATAATTAATACAACAATGGACAACCCATCACATGAACTAATTAATTCTCTCCTTCTCTCTCTCTCTCTCTATATGTATATATACACTAATAATTAGCTGCCTTGCCTTGTCTTGATGATCATACATAATTAATCAGTGAAAAGAAGCTGATTAATTACAAATCTCATCTTTGTTGTTGTGAATAAAATGGAGGAGAAAAAACTGTCCTCATCTGTGTCAGACATTGGAGCTTGGGCCATGAACATTATTAGTTCCATTGGAATCATAATGGCCAACAAGCAACTCATGTCTCCTACTGGTTTTGCTTTTGCCTTTGGTGAGCTTTTCTCACTTTCTTGTTTATTTTCTGTATGCATGTTATTGTTTCATTAAGATATTCAATTTGCAGCAACAACTTTGACTGGCTTACACTTTTGTATGACCGCATTGGTTGGGTTGGTATCGAATGCTGCCGGTTATTCTGCGTCTAAGCACATTCCCTTGTGGGAACTTGTTTGGTTCTCGGTTGTTGCAAATGTTTCAATCACTGGGATGAACTTGAGCCTCATGCTCAACTCTGTTGGATTTTATCAGGTAACAAATAATAATTTTTTTTTTCTTTCATTCGATCATATACAGTGATTCGATTTTTCTCTGTAGATTTCAAAGTTAAGTATGATTCCAGTAGTTTGTGTAATGGAATGGATTCTTCATGGGAAACACTACTCAAGGGAAGTCAAGATGGCTGTGATGGTGGTAGTTGTGGGCGTTGGTGTCTGCACTGTTACCGATGTCAAAGTTAATGCCAAAGGATTTCTCTCTGCTTCTGTCGCAGTCTTGTCTTCATCTTTACAACAAATTGTAAGCTTTTTTTTTTTTTTTTTCCTTTCTTTCTGGGTTTGAAATCGCAATCTCTCATCCCAATCTTGTTGATGAAT
The DNA here is from genome assembly GCA_947687605.1 of Reutealis trisperma. Taxonomy (NCBI): domain Eukaryota; kingdom Viridiplantae; phylum Streptophyta; class Magnoliopsida; order Malpighiales; family Euphorbiaceae; genus Reutealis; species Reutealis trisperma. Next base: position 69,750 of record CANTUT010001030.1, read on the forward strand.
TAATTAATTACTTCTACGCAACAGTCCATTGGCTCCTTGCAGAACAAGTATTCAGTAGGCTCTTTTGAACTGCTAAGCAAGACTGCTCCGATACAAGCTCTATCTCTTCTAGTAACAGGTCCATTCTTTGATTACTATCTCACTGGTAAACTTCTATCAGACTATACATTGTCTCCTGCAGCATTTGTAAGTATTGGCTAATTATTAATTTGCTTATATTCTCTTGAACATTTTAATTTTTTTTTTAATGTTTCTTATTTGATTGTTATTTATGCAGTTTTTCATAATACTGTCTTGCTTATTGGCTGTATTCTGCAATGTAAGTCAATACCTATGCATCGGACGTTTCTCAGCAGTCTCTTTCCAGGTTTTAGGACACATGAAAACTGTATGTGTCCTTATATTGGGGTGGATACTTTTTGACTCACAACTTACACTTAAAAATATAATTGGGATGGCCCTTGCTGTTGTTGGGATGGTAGTATATAGCTGGGCAGTTGAGATTGACAAGCAAATGAAATCCAACTTCAAAGAAGAGGATATCAAGCTTTTGACTCATCAAAGACAGGAAATTCCATTGATTAAGGATACTGAACTTGCCCAATCTAAAGTATAAATCAAATTGATTCCTTAATTGGCCTCTATGGCACTGCAAGATGTGAATCAACTGCCTATTTTTTTTTTTGTCAATATTAAATTCTCTGTTACTCGTTTCAGCGGTCATTTAAGTCATAGGATGAATACATTGATAATTTATTATAAAATGTATTAATGTGTGAATAACTTTTAATTACTTGAGATCAATTGGTGCAATCATGTTTTTTACCAAAAAAATTGTAGATTGAAATTGTTCATTTCCACGTCCTCCTAATAATTGGGCTATTAATACTTTCAAAGATCAGTAGAGTTTTGATGTAAATGAACCACTGCTGATGTAAAACTATGCCATATTTCTATGATAGAGCGTAAGACCCAGGATTTTAGAGGCATATTGTTCCTTTCACAAAAAAAAAAAAAAAAAAAAAAAAAAAAAAAAAAGGGGCAATGTCTAAGATAAGTAGGATTAAATTTAGCCACACTAGGTACATACATTACCTCTAATTTAAGCATAACATGTAAAGATAAATAGGATATTTTTTTCTTGAAATATTTCAAGGTTATTATTTATAAGGTGGCTTAGTCTTACTTATATTGGGTCATACACCAATTATAAGAATATATCGAGTGAAAAAAGATATCGGCATCTTTTAACTGAGAAATAAAAAAATAAAAGTTATATTGCTAAAATATCTTATTACTTATTAATTTAGTATATGATTACACTAGGTGTAAGAGAAGAATTTTTCCTTTATAATAGAGTCAAGGTACAAATAGACAAACTCATAAATATCAAGTAAACATTATAACTGATAGGCTTACACAATTATTTTTTAATCCAATTTATACCCAATTTTGACCCGACTCAATTAGTTATAAATTTTAGTCTAAGTTAAGAGAAGAACCGAGTTGAGTTATATACTTGTTTTTGCAAATTATGCTTGTAATCCTTTTACAAACTTGGTTTTCACTTTTCATTAAAAAAAGATACGTAATAGGTCTATTTACCCAAATTATGTGCAGTTTTGCAATTTAAAATTTTGATTGCAATTGTATGGAATCCCATAATTTCCATGGAGATAAATTAACATTACTAGTGATCCAAACAATTGCATTTGTTGAATCAGACTCGATGATCAGATTTGCAAGCCTCTGCTTCAATCCAATCACAAATCCCAATTGGATAAAAAAAAAAAAAAACCCAAATTGATTGCAGAGTACTCCCCCAATTCCAGCATGGGCCTTCTAGCTTTTAATGAAGGTTGAAGAACTAATAACATTAGTGGTAGAAAACGGAAAAGATGGTTCCAAGGTAATGATCCAGGCTGAGAGTCCTTTTTTTTTTTTTTTTGGGTCAAAACACCAAAGGGAAATCTATATTGCAAACTCAACCAAATGAAACAAAAAATTTTGCAACTAATTACATTAGTAAAGTGGTTGCCATTTCCTATACAATTCCAAGAATCTCAAATTGTTACTTCTTTTAGAATACATTTTCAACAAAATGACATTCCTAATTTTCCTAAGAATGCCCCCAGCTGCATCATGATAATGTCATGTACTTGATTCATGATCAGTAGGTTAATGAACCAAAACTGAAGAATTGTAGCTTATAGAATTAAGCTTGAAGAAATAGGATAAGATTAATAGAGATAAGAAGGGAGAAGCAAAAGAAATAGAGGAAGAGAGAGAGAGTGAGAGGGAAGGAGAGGGAGAGGAAGAGAGAGAGAGAGAGAGAGAGAGAGAGGGAGAAAGAAAGGGAGAGGAAGAGAGAGAGAGAGAGAGAGAGAGAGAGAAATTGAGGAAATTTTTTGGTTAATGCACTAATGATTTACGTATCCTTACATTCTGCATAATAAAGGATCTTTCTAAATATTTCTCATTCTATGACAATACTAAAAGACAAATCCAACTGTGACAATAAAAATGAACTGCAACTATAGAAACTAAATGACAAAAAATACAAATAAGAACGTTGCATTGTTGAGATTGAGAGTTGGTTATGTTGCTACTCTTATTCATTTAGCTGAATAGGCTGTTAGTCCCCAATTCTTCTGCTTAGTTCTCCCTTGGTTCCCCCTTGGGTCTTCCTTGGTTCTCCAAATTCGTCTTGTCTTGAAAGCTAGTCCATCATCCATAACAACTGATGATCTTGAGTCTATTACAGGCCTATCTATAAGCCCAATCTTCTTATTGTTTCTGACATTACCACCTTCTTGGACAATTTCTTGTCCTTAAGGAAAAATTCTGGAAATGGAGACTTAAGGAAAGAGAGGTCTTCTCATGTAGCTTCCTCCTTGGTCATGTTCACCCATTGAACCAATACTTGAATAGTCTTCACTGTTTTCTAGTAATCTCTTTGGTTTGCAGGATAGCCAGGAGTTCAATCTTGACTTATCCAAACTTATGGAGCTTAGGCAATTGAGAAGAAGTTACAAAATGCTTCCCAATGAATCCCTTGAGCAAGGATACACAGAATACTCGATTGATTGAGGATTCAAGAGGTAATTCCAGTTTATAAGCTATTGGACCAACCTTAGCTAAGATTTTGTATGGACCAAAATACTTAGCTGAGAGTTTCACATATTTTCTTATAGCCACAGAGTCTTACCTGTAGACTTGAAGCTTTAATAGGAGTGACTTATAACTTCTTTTACCATCTGTAATTTGTTTCTGCCTATTTTGAGCTATAAGTAACTATTCTTTCAATAACTTAGTGTTGCTTTTATTCTAGGAATTCTTTTAAAAATACCACTGAGATTTTTAGAGTAGAAGGTAGAGGAACTTCAACTAGAGGTAACCCATACATTGCTTGAAAGGGAGTCATCTTCAAGCTTGTGTGGTAGTTTGTATTATAGCACCACTCAGCTAAGGATACCTATTTACTCCACACACCTGGCTTTTGAAAACATATACACCTAAGGTAGTTTTCTAGGCACATGTTTACTCTTTCAGTCTACCCATCAGGCTAAGGATGATACGCAGTACTAAGATTTAATTTCACACCAACTAATTTAAAAAATTCTTGCCAAAAGAGACTAGTAAATACCTTGTCTCCGTCAGAGGTAATGTCCCTTGGCATGCCATGTAATTTTAGGTATTGTTGAGGGAAATTTAGGTATTTTGGAGGCTATAAATGGATGAGCTATTGGCAAAAAGTGAGCATATTTTGTGAATCTGTCTACTACCAACAAGATGGTGTCTTTGCCCTCATATTTAGGTAACTATTCACTAAAATCCATTGAAATAGATTCTTGAGCTTGGCAGGGAATTGGTAACTATTGCAACAAACCAAGATAGGGAACATTCTTACCCTTGCACTTTTGACAAACCTCACATTGCATTACCCAATTATGCATATCATTCTTCATCCCATGCCAGAAAAAAATTGCTTTCAACCTATCATGAGACCCTCTAATGCCAAAATGTCCACCTAATGCAAAATCATGAGTAGCTTGCATTAATATTAGTTTCAATTCCCATTTATCTCCAATGTAAATCCTATTTTTGTACCTTAGGATACCTTGGAGATATGTGAAGTATGGCTTCACACCAGGTTCAAGCATTAGAGATTATATAAGTTGCTAGCTGTGAGTGTCTCCTTTGTAGCTCTCAGTAATCTCCTGCAACCGTAATGGCAATAATGTTGTTGCTAAGCTATAACAATCTCCTTTTTCTTCATCTATAAACACTCTTTTTGACAATGCATTTGCTACCTTGTTTTCCATCCCTTTTCTGTACAAAATACCATAGTCTAGACTAAGCAACTTAGTCAACCCTTTCTTTTGCACATAAGTAGTTATTTTCTACTACAAGAAGTGTTTAATGCTTTTCATGATTAGTCTTGATTATGAAATATGCATCTCTAGGTAGTGCCTCCATTCAATATAGCAAAAAAGGTGGCCATGAATTCTTTCTCATATATAGAATTATATATATATATATGTGTGTGTGTGTGTGTGTGTGTGTATACATATATGCAAGCATTTGTTTCAAGAATAAAGGATTGGTCAAAGTTTGGAAAAGCCAAAATAGGACTAGGTACACATGGCTTCCTTCAATTTGAGAAAAGCTGCTTGAGCTTTTGAACTCCGTATAAAAGCATCTTTCTTCAATAGATCAATTAACAATCTACTAATGATGCCATAATTCTTAATTCTTCACAAATCCTCTGTAATATTAGTTAAACTAAAATCCCCTTAGGCTTTTGATATTAGCAGGTTTGGGCCAAGATTTCATTGCTGCAATCTTGGTTTCATTAGTACTGACTCCTTCAATAGTGATAACATGCCCCAAATATTCAACCCTCTCTTCAGCAAAAGAGCACTTAGAAAACCTGACAAACAGTTGGTTTGCTCGTAGCACTTGGAGGGCTATTTCTAAGTGTTGAATATGATCATTTAGTGTCTTATTGTAGACCAATCTATCATCAAAGAAAACTAGTATAGACTTTCTTATATAAGGTTCAAACACCTTGTTCATAAGAGATTGAAAGATTGTAAGGGCTCTGGTCAAGCCAAATGGCATAACTAAGAATTCATAGTGGCCATGGTGAGTTTTAAAAGCTATTTTATGTGTATTTGAAGGAACCATCCTGATTTAGTGATATCCAGCTCTCAAATCAAGGTTAGAGAAATACATTGCCTTATGTAGTTCATCCAATAGGTCCTCTATAAAGGGAATAGGAAATTTGTTCTTAATAGTGATAGAGTTTAATTATCTGTAGTCTACATAGAACCTCTATGTGCCATCCTTCTTTTTCACCAAAGGAACTAGTGATGCAAAAGGGCTGCTACTAGGTTGAATGAAAGAGTTTGAGAGCATCTCAGTCACTTGCTTCTCAATTTTAGTTTTTTGGTAGTGAGGGTATTTATAAGGCTTGAGGTTAATTGGTTAGGCTCTTTCTTTGAGAGGAATAACATAATTTTAATTTTTGTGTGGTGGTAAGGTTTTTGGTTCATAAAAAATAGATATGTAATGTTGTAGAAAAGAGTTGATTGGTTTAGGCATAGTGTAACAACCCATACCCGGGCTAGGAGTTTTCGTGACAAATTGCTTGATTTTAGAGCTATTATGACCAAATGTGTGCTTTTATGAAATTTCATGTGCTAAGTGATTTATGAGTAAGTGGCATGTTAGATTAGTTCTACTATGCATAATATAAATTTTGAACATGAAATGTGCGATTTATGTGAAGTGCAAAAGCATAAAATGATTTATTGCATAGAAAGTGAATTTTCATGCACAAAATGATTTTTAAGCATAAAATAATTTTTATGAGCATTTTTAAAGTATTTTTAATTAAATATTTTTAGGGTGATTTTAATGAATATAAGAAGAAAAATATTTATTTTTAATTATTTATAATCAAGCCATAAATTAGATTAAAGGCCCAATTCACCAAAGGTCCAATACACTAAAACACTCCTAACCTAGCTCATTAATGGCAATCTTGTAATTTTGCATCCAAAACCCTAAAATTAACCTAGAATTCAGCCTCCTCTTATTGAGGCAACCTCCATTATGTTATTCATCATATTTTTTTATAGAAAATTCTCTCAAAAACTCTCTCTCAACTAAAATTTACAAGGTGCCTCTAAGCCTTGCAATTTTGTGATCTTTTTCGTAAGTTTTCCTCTTCTTTCAAGCTACTATTTGATTTTTATGAAACTAACCATGAATAATCTATATGGGGCTGTATATTTACTATTTTTCTTCTTATTAAATTCAGCTTAGGTTGTGTTTTTTGAAGGAGAAACTAATTTCCAACCATAAACGTAACTCTTTCTTCGCAAATCTATCAAAGGTGAACCCTAAAATCTAAAAGTTGGAATTTTCATGCATATGTTCTTCAAGGGGGGCGATTGTATGTTGTTGCATCCTAAACTTATTTTTTCCATGTTTCTATAAAAAATATTGGTTTAAATAATGCATTTACATATTACTGTAATGATTGAAAAGTGTGAAAAGCAAGAAAAATCCATAGTTTCCATGGTTAGGAGGATTCGACCAAGGCTTGGGGTTTTGATCCCACTGCCTATAATTTTTGTAAGGTATATTTTAATGATTTTTGACATGTGTATATGACTTATGCATGATTTAATTGCATGATGATTGAACAAGTAACTCTAGGAAACATCTAGAGTGATCGGCCATACCTAGGGTTTCCGAACCCTAATTGACATGTTTGGCTAATATGTGTACATGATTAAGTGATATGTGAATTAAGTTTTATGATGTGCTAATTGTGAATTAATGATATTAAATTGACTATGAGATTGAGTGTATGATTCGATAAAAAGAGATAAGTATAACTCTTTTGAGGTTTACTTGTTAAGTTGATATATATGGAAAGCATTAAGTGTACCAAGTTGGAAGTTAAATTGAATTGATATTAAGATTATGATTTATTGTGTTTGGCTTTAGAAAAGTCTTGGTATGAGTTATTATGTGATTTCATGTGAGCTTAAGCAGGCAAAGTGTGCAAGACCTAAAAGTCAACATGTTATATGCAAGTGATGAGTGCATTTCTAAGTGTAACTCCAAGTATATGTGAATGACATATGTGCATGGGGTAGTTATAGGATAAGATAGCATGATGTTAAGCAAATGCTAAGTATTGAATTATAATGTTATATTAGAGCTTGAGGATTGTTAGAAATGCAAGGGCTACAGGTATTAGGAGCTAAGAAACCACAAGGTGAGTAAACATTATGTTCATGTTTCTGTGAGGCCTAGCTTGCACCGGTCCGATCCGCTGAGGAATCGAAATGCTCTTTGGGAGACACTCCATGATTGGAACTCACTGTGAGTTCAAAAAATTGATTTTTTGTGATTTTGAAGTTGTGAAAGGGAGTCGCCACTTTAATTTACTTATTTTAATTGGGAAAATTAAAGAAAACCCAAATTGATTGACTCCAAAAATGTTTTGATTTTGTCCCAATGGAAAATGCACTAATCCATGAATGAACAAAGAGGGTTTGGGGATCAGGTTTTGGTAATTACACAATTTGAGAAAATATAATTTTCTTTAGTTTGGCAAAAGTTTGCAAAATAACTCTTGAAAGAGGAATTTTCATGTATGTATGAACAGGAATATAATGATACATGAAATAGATATATATGATAAAATGAAATGAAATGGCAATAAATAAGTAAAAGAATAATCCTACTTAATTATTACAAAGTCAAAATGATTAAAATAAAGAGGATCTTTCCTCTAGCCCTTATGGGTACTAGGAAAAGCACACATTCCTCAACTAAAGTAACATAGAATCAGAAATAAAATATTAACACAAATAAATCAAAGTAAAAGGAAAAAAAATGTTAATAAAAAGATTTTAGAGTTGATGCCTTTTTAAAATGACAGCTTGCATATCCTATTGAATAGGAATCAAACCCCACGCAGTTCTTCCTTCTTGCGAAGGAGGGTTCTAGAAAGAAGTGTTGGTTTGTTTATTAATTTAATTCTAATTCTTAAATTAATAAATTTTAAATCTTTTCTGTTTTAGACCTAAAGAGAATTCTAGATCTGAGTTTAGAATTTTGAAAATGGACAAAAGAAATTATACCTTTGCTTTCCTTGATTTTTGGATGAATAGGACGAGCTTAACTTCGGATCTAAGCTCCACTTTGGATTTAGGACCTTGAAGTTGAACCTTAATAATAAAAGGTTAGCAAAATAGTGTGATGAAATGTATTAGAGAGAATTTCTATCATTGGAATTCCCCCTAAATGAGCTGGAAGGAGGCTCTATTTATAGAGCTAGTGAAGGGGGTGCCGGCGGTACCGGTGGCGGCACCGGCAACATGCCAGCTGCCAACGTGCCGCCTTACCACTGGCATGAATTTTGTGCCACCTATGAGGCGACACGGCAGGCGTGCCTCCTAGAGCGGCAGCATGGCAAGTGTGCCGCCCAGAGCGGCAGCGCGTCTCTTGCACACTGGCCTGCTGGTTCGACCTGTTTCCTGCTTTTTCGTCAGTTTTGAATCCGTTTCAGTTCTGATTTGAGCTCAGTTTGATTCTATGAGTTCATGATTGAAAACAGTTGACTGGAGGTGAAAGATTTAGAAAATTTATTTTTCAACGGGGTGCTGCCCCGCACCCCGCAAGGGGTACCGCCCCCTTGACCTCTACCCTTTAACCAGCTAGTGGGACTGCTGTATGCATAGTGCACTATTCTTAGTAGGTGTCAAGCTGCAGTCGAATCATAAGGGTGCAAATTTGAGGTCACGACCCATCTTTGAGCCATGACTGTCCTAGGGTATAGGGAGACATAAGGTCACCTAAACTCATAGAACCCTCTTATAAGTTATTAATTGTCAAAGAAAACTATGCTACCTTTATCCCAAGATCAGAACCAAAATAACCATTCCTTATCACCGATTATCATATTAATCATCTATATAATAAACATTTACCATTTTAAATCTATTTTCCTGCTTATCGCTTTTGAACTCCATTTTCCAGTATTTTAGTTACAACTCGTTCATATACTGCTTCAGTGCTTGGACTAAAATAAAATAATACCAAACCGTACACATACTAAGAATATTCTAAATTATATCATTATTATAGACCTTAACAATCCATGGAGCTCTAGAGTGAAACTTTTAAAATACAACATAGTATATACAACATAATACCAAAAGTAGCAATGTAATTTCCAAGTGAAGACGCAGAACTTGGAATTTATCTTGCTGATCTATCAGCTGGTCTTGAAAATAAATAACAACTATGGTATGGGACAAAGCTCAGTAAGTATAGAATAATATCATAAAGATTAAATAATGATGTATGCTCAAAGGTGATTCCTTATAGCAATAAAGTAAAGTGGGTCAGAAATTATTCTTATGGAATAATTTCCTATATATATATATATATATATATATATATATATATATATATATAATAGATATTATATTTTTAGCAGAACAATTCCTTTCTTGGAAATGGTATGTTTTCCCTATAATCAATCGAATGCAGGCATACACCTTGTTCACTCCCATATACCTCGTCACACGTACAACTGATCAGGCTATATGTACTAGAGACTTTAAACCCTTCCCAGCTAAGGTTTGAATATTCTTTACCCTATCCGCGGGTCCATTACCATTGTGCACAATGTCTGATGTATTGCCCCACATCAAAGGGGTATTCTGCTTATCATGGTATCATTATCACGTTTTTCCTTTTTATCCATGAATGATTCAATGGATAATATATCAATAAACAATTAGGTTCCCACCATTGATCACATTATAAGATCAAAGCAATATAGGTTCATTTGGCCAAGTGCCATAAAGGAATATTTTTATTCAATTTAGCTTAAAAATAAAAAAGGCAAGTAATGCTTACCAAAGAATTGCAATGCATTTCAGATAGGTAATAATTGAACTTTAATGCTCATATTTAAGGCATAAGTTGTGGTATATTATTAAGTACTCACCTCTTACTCCTTAGCTCTTATATCGATAAACTTAATGCAAATTATAGCGAGGCTTCTCGGTATCCCGAGCAATGCTTTTGCCTTTCGATTCTACAAATACATCCAAACAATGTACATCAATTTCTATTCCTTTAACTTTCTAACCAAACTCTGACTATTTCATATAAACATATCATTCATCAATGTCTCATATCATCTACCCCTTGTTTACACATGTCATAATCTAATTCAATATCTTTTAAATATCCCCCATAACATAATTAAGGAAACACATATAACACTAACATCTAATTACATCTCAATGATCTTATTATAGGATCATGAATGAAGAAATTCATAAAAATGTTAAATAAAATAATCTAGCAATAAATCACAAACACTAGGACAACTATCCCAATATGGCTAGAAATATAACTACCCACGGGTGGAATCCCAGCTGTGCCTCCACCTGTGGGAGGATAGTAGAAGAATTTCTAGATTTTCCTTATCACACGGTTGGAACCCTAGTGGTGTGGTCACCCGTGTCTGCCCAACTCCCATTGATCTTCTCATGCTTTCTTTGTCATCTCTTACTTATTAAACCCCAAATTTTCTCCCATCCTTATATTCCCTCAACTATCATGCAAAACTAGTCCTTCCTTAAATCCCTCTACCAAAAATCAAACCATATAAATCAAAGGAAAGACATATAATTATTAGCAATCTATCATTCTTAGGCTAGAACCAAGAAAGAATCATTTAAGTACAAAACCTTACTTTGAATGCTTGAAATTTGATTCTAGGTTGAAGAACAAGTTGAGAGGTTTTAATCTTTGGTGAGAATATGATTTTGATGCTAGGTTACAAATGAAAAGAATTTACATATTTTCACTTTATATGTAAATGAAATCAATGGTGGTGATTTAATCTCACAAGATCAATGGTCACATTTTTTGCCTAAGATGGATGATTATGATTGACCAAAATAGATAGTTAAGATTGCCTTTAGGTGTATGGTGACTTGGCACCATAATGATGAGTTCAATAATCATCAAAATGCTTATGGATATGGTGATGGGAAAGTGGATTAGCTTAGGTGTTAAAATTGACAAAAGTCAACAAAGGTGGCTATCACCCAAAATGGTGACTAACCTAACTTAACCTCACCCTAACCTTTAGTTAACTTATTCTAACCTTAGTTTAGTTAAGTCCCACCAAATTTGAACCTTGGTGGGCTGGCCATTCCATGAGCTTGGGCCTTGAGTCCAAAGCCCATTATTAAGCCCATTCGAGCATGTTTTCCGAACTCAAAAATTTTCTGTGACTTTTTCCCTTTCCTTTCACTTAGCGTTTTAAATTCTATCTTCCCATATCATAATAAACTCAAAAAAAGACATATTGCCTTAAATTAATTTAATAAAATATACATGAACATTCACACTTTATAAAAATATACAATTATGCACTTAGCACCAAAAAGGGTTTCTTTCATCCCGTCACTATATCATTGGTACTATACTCATAAAAATTTATATTTTATGGTATTATTATAACTCTAATGAGCTATGAAAACCTTGGGTATTACAATATTGAACCTTTGAAATTCTTGAAACCCAAGTTCCTTTCTATCATAAATTATAATTATAAGAATTCTTTATTAAGCTTAGGCTGCCAAAGGACAATTGGTCTGAAACTATTATTATTTATTAATTGATAAGAAAGAACCTTTGTGAATGTTGCCTTACCTTACATTCTTTTTGGAACCACACTGTTGTTTATCCTTTGCTCAATAAGCTAAACATCTATTGTTATTATACTACATATGATTGCATTCTTCAATGCTATTGTTACAAGTGATTGCCATTAGTTTTAGCTATAGTACCCTTGAACCTTTTTATGTAGAAATCCTCTTACCAATGCGGGAAATCATCAGAACCTGTGCATATAGTCTTAACCCGATGGATAGGGGCAGAATATCCACCTCAGCTAGAAGGGGCGATTCTAGCTGTGGGGCCTGATTAGCTTCACTCTTCTTATGTGATAGGAGTTGGAATTTGGTATGATGCTACCTCTCCTTAATGTGTTCGAGTGAATAAGGCAACAACCTTCACTTTATGTGTTATGAGTTATAAGTGTGATTTTTGCAAAGCCTGCTAAATTGCAGACTATGAGCCATGATCTATGAACCCTTTCTAAGGGATATGTGTTATTGTATAAGTGTAATAACCCACATCCACCCTAGAAATTTTCGTGATAAATTGCTTGAATTAGAATCTATAAGGTTAAGTGTGTTCTTGTGTGAATGTTTGTGATCTAAAGTGATTGATGAGTATGTAGCATATTAAATTAATTTTAACATGCATAAAATGCATTGCTATTGTGAAATAAGTGATTTACATGAAGTGCATTTGCATAAAAGAATTTATTTTAAAATAAAATGAATTTTCATGCATAAAATAATTTTTAAGCATAAAATAATTTTATGGGTATTTTTAAAATATTTTTAAATAAATATTTTGAGGGAAATATTTCAGAATTAAAAAGAAAAATATTATTTTTATTTCTAAACACTTCGGCCGAAATTTTTAAAGAAAAAGGCCCAATACCCAAAAGCCCATTACACAAAAATGCTCCTAACTTATTTCATTAAGGGTAATAGTGGAAATTCCACTCCAACCCTAATATATATTCAAATTTTTGGCCAGTAAGGGTTTTCCAGCAGCCACTCCCTCATTCTTTCTGTATTCTGACAGAAAAACCTCTCAAAATAATTCTCTCTACCAAAATATCGAAAACACCTTACCGTTTTGCGATTTCGTGACCGTAATCATTCAATTCTGTTTGAGTGAATTTTTGGGAGAGAAAATTTGTTTTCTACCGAAAACACGATTCTTTCCGCAAGATTTCTCGAAAGGTGAATTCTATAACTTAAAATCACAATTTTATTGCATAGACATCATAAGGGGGGGGGGGGGGGGGGGGGGCGGGGGAGATTTGTGTTTATTTGCATTCTAAACTGATTTTTGATTTGTTTTGATGAAAAATATTGCATATTTCTACAATGACCGAAAAGTTTCGAAAAATAAAGGAATTCAAGGTTTTCGTGTTAGGATTTGGAAATTGGAAAATTCTATTCTTTCATGAATACATGGCTGCCGATTTGTGTGAATTGGTGTTCGAATGTGATATTTGTTTTGTTTAGATGAAAAATAATGGTTTGAATCATGAGTCTGTTTATTGCTGAAATAAACGAAATGCGCAGAAAGTGCGGAAACTCATGGTTTGTCATCTAAGCCTTTGAACTTGGAATTTTTTTTGTATAAACCTTACCTATGGCTGCTGATTTGTGAGATAATGTGTTCTAAACTAATATTTTCAATGATTGAATGGAAAATAATGGTTTAAACAACCTGTTTGCATATTTCTGAAATGACCGGAAAATACCGAAAATAAGAAAACTCATGTTTTGTGCACTATAATGCAAAAGATTGAATTTTTATATATCAATGGCACCAATAGTGGCCGATTCTTATGGATTTGAGTTATAAAAAGATTTTTTTTATGTTTACATGAAAAATCTTGGTTTAAACCATATTTTTACATATTTCTGAAATAGACGGAAAGTACGAAAAGAAGAAGAATTTGGTTTTCACCTTAAAGATGCATTCGGCCTACATGGACCATTGTGTCCAAATGTTTATAAATTTAATGTGATGTGTTTTGATGATTATTGACATGTATATATGTATAATGAATGATAAAATTGCATGTTAGTTGAAGGTATGATCCTAGATAAGCTTAAATACATTTTGGTATACTTAAGGTATACTTAAGGTATCTTAACCTTATATTGTTATTAGAATGCAAATGTGGTTGAAAAATATGGAACTAGATGCTACGATGACTTGATGATGAACATATGGTTATGAGTTGATGAAGTGAAAGGGAATCATAAGAGTTAAGCATGATGTTTGAAGGATTAATTGCCAAATTGACATGTATAGAAGTGTAAAGTGAACTAAGATAATTAATAAGCGAATTGATATTGAGGTAATGATAATGTGATGACCTTAAAAAGGTATTGATATGATTGCAATGTGTTTTCATGTGAGCCTATAAGGCCTAAGTATGCAAGACTTTTAAGTCAACGTGATATGTGCAAGTGATGAGTACACCTATGAGTGAACTCTAATGTGTATGCTATATGTGTATGGGTAGTTATGGGATAGGAACATCATGAGTAAATAAATAATAAGTATTAAATCAAATATTATGTTAGAGTTTGAGGGGCCTTAGAAGTGCAAAGGGGACTACGAGTATTAGGAGCAAAGGAATCCCAAGGTGAGTAAACACAATGTCCATGCTACATGCATGAGTAAATGCAATGTTCGTGTTACAAATGTGAACAACATCATGTTGTGCTTTAAGAATGTGATATATTGATATGTGAACCTTTGTGAGCTTTGAAACCTAAGTTCTTTCCATTTTCATTTTATAACATGATTTCTTTGTTAAGCTTGGGTTGCCAAAGGACATTTGGTCCAAAACTATTTTGTTTATCCAATGAGAACTTTTTTTTTTTTTGTGAAAAACACCCTAACTTGTATTTTTTCTGGAACTACACTTTCATTGTATTATTGTTGAAAGCCCAACTACTATTGTTATTGAAATACATGTTATTGTTGCCATATGTGATATTGTTAATTGTGTTTTCCAATAGCTCTAGCTATGGTACCTTTACCCTTTATGCAGAATCCTCGTGCCGATGCGAGTAATCATCGGAACCTGTGCACATGGTCTTAACCCGATGGATAGGCGTAGTGTATCCACCTCAGCTAGAAGGGGCGGTTCTAGCCATGGAGCCTGATCAGCTTCACGCTTTATAAGTGACGGGAGTTGGAATTTGGCAAAGGCCACCTCTCCTCGATGTGTTAGACTGGATTGAGTAGTGTCTCCACTCTATAAGTGTTATAAGTGTGATTTCTGCAAACTTGCTAAATTGAACCTTGCTTAAATTGCAACCTGATTCATGAGTTATAAACCATGAACTATGTGTATTAGCTATGTGTTTCCTTTCAAAGGAATATGTGATAATGTATGAGCCCTTTTTGTTTACTCATTGAGATCATCTATCTCACCCCTTTTCCTTGTGTGGTTCCAGGTGAGCAAATGTGAGGAGGCAAGGTGATGGCTCAAGCATCCTACTTCGCTTGGGGAATTCCTTGTCCGAGTTATCAATAATGCTATGTTATGAAGTCTTGTCTTAGATGCTCCGGGAATGTTAATTGTTACTTATAGAGATTTATATTATTTTTCCTTATGGATTTTATATGTAATGATTTACTTTAAGTCTTTCACAAATTATGGTATTTTATCTAAATGTTTTAAATGAGTTAATGAAAGAGGTTCAGTAAGATCCTAGGCATGATTGTTATATATTAATGGGTTCTACAGGCATGGGTGACCTTATGTCTCCCCATGTTCTAGGACCGTCGTATCTCATAAGGTTGGGATGTGACAATAAGCTATATTGTTTACTCATTGAGATCATCTATCTTACCCTCTTCTTATGTGGTTTCTACGTGAGCATTATGAGGAGACAAGGTGATAGCTCAAGCAATTTACTTTGTTTGGGGGATTTTCTTGTCCAAGTTTATTATTGTACTTTGATATGAAGAATCACTTTTATATGCTCCGAGAGTTCTTGTTTGGAAATTTATTTGGAAACATTATTTATGTGATGAACAATTTGGAGTCTTAATTAATCTTTTCTTATGGATTGTATTCAAAGTTTATTAAACTATTCTTTTGCTAGATAAAGATTTCCTTTATTACTAGTTATTCAAGTTAATGTATGAGGTTTTTGTATGATCATAGGCAGTGTTTATATATGCATGAGTGGGTTCTATAGGTGTGGGTGACCTTATGTCTCTCCATGTTCTAGGACCATCATATCTCTGAAGTTAGGATATGACACATACTATTTGGAATTGTTTGGCTAGGTGGTTATAAAGAGTTCTCCAACTATTCATCAATTGGCACATAAGTAACTGCAAACAGTTGAGAGGTAGCATGCTACCATCCTTCTCTCAGAAAGCTCTGCAATCTTTTGGCTGACATAAATTTCTTCCAGACTCCTTAATTCTAATGAGTTCTATAAGTTTCCCCTCTCTAGTGAATGAGAGGGGAAACTTATATGGCCAACAAAATACTTGTCACCACATTTGAAATATTGACCAAGGTTTCTTTTTATTATTGGAATTAAAGGTATTGGGTTTAGTTATTTTATAGGATTGGGTAGCTGGTTCAAGTTTCTTGGTGGAAATTTCTAATTTAGTATTAGGCTTGGTAGGTGTTTTGGAATAGTAAGGAGTAGATACCAAGAGTGTTTAAGGTTGGAGGTGCTTGGGCTACTAGTTGAGGTAGGTTTAATTGGATTTCTTTGCTTTTTGAACATTGCACTAATAGATTATTCCTATAACTTAGCCTACTTATAGGCTTGGAGAAGGGTATTAGGCATGAAAATCTTGACCATTGGCCTTAGCTCTTTGCTTAACCCCTTAACAAAATTGGACACAAAATAGATTTCATCTAACCAAGGATGGTGCCTAAGCATTAAGGACTTAATCTTCTCAAACTTTTCTTAGTGTTCAGTCACATTGCCCTTTTGTTTCATTTTATTAAACTCCACCACATCTTCAACACTCAGTTCCTCAAACCTCTTACACAAGTCCTCAGCAAACATATCCCAATTCTTATTAACATTTTGCATTTGCCAACCTTGAAACTAAACATCAGCCTTCTCCTCCAAGTAAAGAGAGGTAATATCAATCTTTTATTTCTCAGCAATTCCATACAATTGAAAGTCCTCTGGCACTTTCTAATATAGGTTCTAGGGTTATTGCCATTAAAAATGAATAACTTTATTTTTGGCATTCTATTCGTAGATCCCAAATTAGAAAAAGATTTATTGGATTCACTAGAATTTATAACTCTAGTAAGACCAATATTGGGGTTGAGGTAGAATTCCCTTACTTATAACCTCTAATATTAATTACTCTTAGGGATTATTCAGTGGTTCTGGTGGGAGGTTGAGCAATGGCGGTAGAGGTTAAAGGATTGGGATTCAGTACTTTAACCATATCCATCAATTGAGTCATTTGAGTATGTAATGTTTGTTGGCCACATTGGATATTCTAAACCACTACTTGATGATTTTGAAGCTTTTCATTTTAAAACTCTAAGTTCTCATACATCTCTTTAAGGAATTCTTAAGTAGTTGAATCAATTTGGTTTAATCTTTCCTCTAAACTCTGCATCTAGTTGGCTTCATTCATAGCAACTTTGTTTTTCTTAGCATAATAATTTGAGATATGGTTTCTTCAAATTTGTGCTGCTTTAATACCAAACTGTCGTGTACCTAATTCATGAAAATTAGGTTAGTGAACCAAAACTAAAGAATTATAGCTTTTAGAATTAAGATTGAAGAAATAGGATATGAATAATAAAGATAAAAAGGGAGAAGCAGAAGAAATAGAGGAAGAGGAAGAGAGAGAGAAAGAGAGAGAAATTGACAAAATACTTTGATAATTCACTGATGATTTTCATATTCTTACATTCTACATACTTATTCTTTTACAATACTAAAAGACAAATCCAGCTATGACAATAAAAACAAATTATAGCTATAAAAAACTAATTGATAAGAAATAAAAATAAGAAAGTTGCGTTGTTGAAATAAAGAGTTGGTTATGTTACTAATCTCATTCATTTTGATGACATAGGCTACGGGTCCCTAATTCTTTTGCTTGGTTCTCTCTTGGTTCCCCCTTGGTTCTCCTTTGGTTCCCCTTAGGTCTCCCTTAGTTCTCCAAATTCGTCTTGGGCTTGGAGGCTAGTCCATCATCCATAACAGTTGATGATCTTAAGTCTATGATAATTGCAGGCCTATCCATAAGCCCAATCTTCTTCTAGTTCCTGATAGAGAATGCTAAAAAAATGATAAGGTTACTATCCTTTTAGATGAAGTAAATAACATCAACAAAAGAAATTCTTGCTACTTGATTGAGAATACTTCTGCCTTTATCTTTCCTGTTGCACTACTTCATTCTCTTCTCCAACTAAGAACCTCTTATTATACAAATAAGCTTCTAGCACTTTACACAAAAATTACATAAGCAAAGGACATTGGAAGAATAAGTGCTCAGTATATTCACTTTCCATATTACAAAACACATAAAGGTCATCTTAAGTGACTCCTTAATTCTTCAATTTAGTTTCCAATTGAAGTTTGTTCTTCATGGCCATCTAGGCAAAAAGCTGTGTCTTGGAATGTGGTTATATCCCCACAATACATGCAACAAAGAAATAGTAGGTTTTGTATACCAAAAGAAAGCCCATTTAGTGGTTATAGAAAAACTACCAGAAGGTGACAGTTTCCAAGAAATAATATCCTCCTTACTACTATCTATGACCACTTATTGCTAAATATAATCCTAAGCTTGAACAATAGTTTGATTTAAAGGTTCATGTAGATTCCAAGCATTATGAACCCATACTTCCTTGACTTTAGCTTGTTTACGTATATCAGCATCCAAAGGAGAAACTAAGGGAAATCTTTTAGTAACTGAGCTGCCTTGCAACCAAAGATCATGCTAGAATGAAAATTCCCCTTTCCCAAGAGAATAATCAAAGCAAGGTTTAATTTTAGGCCTCAATTTTAGTAGACTCCTCTAACTCCAGGTAGGCTTAATGTCACAACCTACTTATTAAGCTGTGATGGTCCTAGGGCATAGGGAGACATAAAGTCACCTAAACCCGTAGAATCCTAATTAACTTATAAACCTTTACCATACATCATGTAGGACCTTATCCCAAGATCATAACCTGATTTCCTTTCCTTATTATCCATTATTTGCTTATCATTTCCCAATTAACTTATAATACCATTAACAAGCACACTTGTAAAATTTCTCGAATTTTGTTTCATATCATTAGCCAAATTTACATTATTTCATACATTATTGTAATAGTAGTTATAGTATAATTTACAACACATGAAAACCCAATAATGCTTTTGTATTAAACCTTTTATGACCCTGAAGCTCTAGAACAATAGTCTTCATAGTAAAAAATTGCTATACTTGAATTTAGCAGAGCGACTTCCAAGCGGAAGAATATAGCTTGGAATTTACCTTGCAGACATGTTGACTTTGGCTAAAAAATTTAAACCATTGAACAATGAGACAAAGCTCAGTGAGTACATAATAATACAAAATATATATCTATATATATGGTGAGCATAAGGACCATTTTTAGGAAGGGCTTTTTATAGCCATGGGACGATTTTAATCAATATTATCACTTTGGTTCAATTTCTCATTTAAGATGAAAATGGTATCTTTAGCAGAAATAACATTTTCTTGGGAGCAAGATGCTTCCCACACATATGAATTCAAGAGTGGCAGCCTAAGCCTTGCTCACTCACATGTATCACATTACATAAGACTAATAAGATCTTACAGTTAGGCGTTCCCCCCTAACAGAGGTTGGGTACTCTTACCCTACCTGCAGGCTTATATCAAGTGCATATGGTCTGATGTATTATCCCACATCAGAAGGGGATATCTGCTTATCAATATGCATTCAATGAAAGGTTTATTAGGAGTTCACAATAAGGAATTCAATGGAAAATATGCTAATACAAGAATAATTCTCATCAAAGGTCACATTATGAAATCAATGCAGAAGGCTCACAATGGCCGAATGCCATGGAGAAATATCGTATTCAATAGCTCAATACTCAATAGGCAATTCATGAGAAATTCATGATCATTATGGAATTGAAGTATTTAATGAAAATAGTTTCATCAACAATGGTTCATATGGGGTTTACAATAAAGGGATCAATGATTCACATTTTGCATTTAACATGAAAGTTTCACAATAGTTAAATATCATTAAGAAGGACAATATCTATGGACTCATTGTTCAATAGACAATTCATGCTCATCAAGGAATTGAAATATTTCAATGTTTATGGTCTGAACAACAATGGTTCAAAGCATATAACACAAGTCATATCATATTATTAAGTGCTCACCTTGGACTCCTTTGCTCCTATTTACATATTAACTCTAATGCTAGTAGTTCTCCTCATACTTCTTGATAATATCCTTGTTCTTGTCTTTAGACTCTACATATTTGCAATTTAATTGCACATCAATCATTTTCTTATTATAACATTTATTTAATTTAGTTTAAGTTGTTAACATTTCTATCTTGTTCATTAAAGCACAACTTATTACTATTAAGGTCAAGATATACTATACATATATTGTTACTAATCTTAATACTTTTCCTTAGTTGTTTTCTAAATGGCCCAAGCTATTTATTTGAGGAAGGATAATTCCTTTCCTTTCAATTTCACCTTTCAACTTTGAGCAACATCAATTTAAACAATTTCTAATGTTCAATAGAACTAATTCTACTTCCACCATCAAATTCCATAAATGAACCTAATTCATTAATTTTGGGAAAAATCACTTCTTTTAATCGAATTTCAAAATTAACATTATACAAATCATGTGATTCTATTCTTAAGTTTAATTTTCGTTTCACTTTCATGAATTCAAATTCAATACTCAAAATCCCCAATTTTTCCATAAACCCTAGAATTTGAGGAAAATTATTAATTTCTCATCAAATCTTCAAATTGATCATGGAATTATGAAATTAGCATAACGTAAAACCTATATGATCATTCAATTGCCAATACCTCGCATTAGAACATCAACTTCCCTTTTAAAGCAAATTCATACTACTAAGACTTTCAAGTCTTGAATCAAGCTTTCCTAATTCATTTTAACACTTCTAAATCATTGTTCTTCATCTAAAATAACCTTAGATATCTTCAAGCAAAATTTAGAATACTTCTTTCATAATTCTGTCAAAGTGGCCGAACCCTCCTCTTATGTTCTCCTAGGTGGGTTCCATGCTTTCCTTGCATATCTTTCACTTGTTAAACTTCTTGTTTCCAAGTCTAAATCTCATATTTAACTAAAGAACATATACAAAAAATATTTTCTAGTTATACTTCCTTTTGGATGAATCATATAGATGGAAGAAAAGAACTATAACACTAAGGTCTTACTTAAAACACATAAGGAAGAGATGAGTATAATTTCTTACCTTGGAAAACCTTGGCTTGTATTTCTATGAAGGGCCAAAATTTAGAGGTTTTCTTCCTCTTGAACTTGATTTTTGTGTTAAGTTTGCAAAAATGGTGAAAATTTGCACATCTTATTATTTATATATGAAAGTTGGATGGTGAGGATTTAGTTAGTTCTAATCCAATGGCTATGATTTAATTTTTATGGATGGCTATGATTTAATCAACTTGGATGTCTAGGATTTTCTCTACAATTGTAGTGCTCATCATATGGTTTTGGAAGTAGCAAAAATGAATGTAGACTTAGGTGTGGGTGAAGTAAGAATTCAAATTGGAAAAGGAATTGACTTAGTAAAAAAATGGTGACTAGCTTTTCCAACATCTAACTTAATCTTAGTTATCTATTTCTAACTCTACTTAAGTATATATTCATCCACCTTTGGGCCTTATGGGCCAGGCATTTAATGGGCTTAGGTTTTTGAGTCCAAAAGCCCATTAACAAATTTATATATGCACATTTTAAGTTCGGTAACTCAATACATTTTTTATTTCATTTCTTTGACTTTGATGTACATAATTCTACCTTCCAATACCACTACATGTTCTATTCATTGCTAGATAAATTCTATACATATCATAATATATATTTACTAGCCCTTCCATGGCATTGTTCAAGTATGTATATCATGTAAGCTTATTGGATCAAACTAAGTTTGACGTCCATTATACCATTATAACTTTGATTGAATTTAACTTATCATATTACTATCATCATCTCCCAATGTCTTAGGAGATGTGAACACTCATTCATTAGCACTTTAGATTCATATTTCAAATAATTTATTAACATAGTCACATTAAGTCAAACTCGGTTTGACTTTCACTTTGTTATAAGGGTGCTTATCAAGATTGATTGCATTGTTTACTTGTTGTCACATTATCTATTAAAATCACTTTTTTGTGATATTCTTATGGTTCCTACGGTGTCAGAAAGGCCTAGAATAGCATGATATATGGATATTATATTGTCTCCATTACTAACTCTAATAGGTTAGGGAAACCTTGGGTATTACATTTAAGAGGCTTTGTCAAACCACAAAAACTCAACATCTTTGGTTTGTTTGAACTAAACTATTTAGCCGATAGAGACTGTTTCACAATAATCAATTCCAAGATATGTTTTGTTATTGCAGCCTTATTCCCCCTAAGCCACATTCTTGCTTTCTGTTATAGGCTTCTTCTAAGACTTTAAATAACCATGTCTATACTCAACAACGCCTTTCCATAACAAGTTTCTATAAATACTTTCAATAGTATGAATCATAGACTTAGGTAGAAGAAAAGCCTGACACTATAAGCTCTTTATGCTCATCAGAATATAATTTATGAGTTGTAGCCTTCTCGCATATGGAAGGAACTTGACAACCTAACTATTAACCCTATAGATCATCAACTTTATTAGACTTTAACAATAAGCTTTTGAGAGTTTATGACTAAAAATAGTCAGCCTTAGGTATTTAATAGGCAAATGATCCTCTAAGAAACCCAACACTTCTAGGATAAAACCTTTACTAGTATTGTCTACCCCACTAAAATGCACTAAACTCTTTTGAGGATCAATTATAAGCTAGACACATTAAAGAAATGAGATAACACATTTTGCAATTAAGTCACTGTTGCTACCTGTACTTTGCAAAAAAGAAATATGTCATTAGCAAAACATATGTTATTAATTCTCAAATTTTTGCACCTAGAATGGAATTGAAAATCATTAGTACACAACACCTTGAAAATTTTAGAGAGATATTTCATCACAATTACAAATAAGAGTGGGGATATTGATCTCATTGCCTAACCCCTCTAGCTTCATGAATTTCCCTTTAAGGTTCCTATTAATAAGGATTGAGTAAATTGGAGATCTAACGCATTACATCACCCATTTTCTAAACATGTTAGGAAATTGGAAACCTATTAAAATTTCCTCCACACAATCTCAATGAATGGAATCATATGCCTTTTTGAGATCAATTTTGAGAGCATAATCACCTTCCCCTTTTTCCCCATGTCATCTCACGAGCTAAAAGGTTATTGTCCATGATTCTTATACTTGGCACAAAAGTAGATTGTGCCTCATTA
This sequence comes from Reutealis trisperma, assembly GCA_947687605.1. NCBI lineage: Eukaryota > Viridiplantae > Streptophyta > Magnoliopsida > Malpighiales > Euphorbiaceae > Reutealis > Reutealis trisperma. The sequence continues at coordinate 93,080 of CANTUT010001030.1, forward strand.
ATCAATGATGGAAAGACACTTTGCAACCTATTAGATAGTACATTTGTAATGCATTTATATAAAACATATAATAAGCAATTGGTTTATAGTCTCTAGGCCTTGCTAGATTGGGAATCTTAGGAATAAGGGTGACAAGAGTTGTATTTAACTCAGAAGGCATCCTTCTACAAGGAAAAACTCACTTACTGCCTCTATCACATCTCTCCCCATAATTCCCCAAGTTTTCTTAAAAAATAAGCTATTATAGCCATCAGGCCCAAGAGCTTTATCATTGCCTATAGAGAATACAGCTTGTCTAAGTTCATCATGAGTGACATCAGTATAAAGACCATTTGGTTGAGATTTAGTAAGCAAAGTACCAGCATTGCAAACTATAGGATCCACATGATGAATTCTACTAGCTGCAGTACCTAATTGCTCCTTGTAAAAACACATAAACCTATCAACAACTTCATTCTTTTGATTAATCATCTCCCCATTTATAGTCACACTATCAATTCTATTTCTAATCACCCTCTGCTTAACAGAATGATGGAAGAACTTTGTATTTTGACCACTAAGTTCAATCCATTGAACTCTAGTCTTTCATTTACAAAACTCTCCTGCCATCTTAGTAATTTCTTCAAATGAGAAACATAAACCCTCATCTAAAAGAAAGCCATTTAGAGGATCAAATTGGAGTTGCATTTGAACCTCTTTAGTTTCCTTTTGGTACTAGTGAATTCTCTTTAAAATATCTAAAAAATGCTCCCTGTTTATTTTTCTCAAGGTAGTCCTAAGAAAAGCTAGCTTTTTGTATACCTAAACCATCTTGCAGTTACTCATTTCCTGTCTTTATTGGTCACCCACTATATTCATAAATTGAGGATGCTCCATTTATATGTTGAAAAACCTAAAACATTTTTTCATAGGTTCATGTGAAGAACCTATGGATACAAGCATAGGAGAATGATATGAAATACCTGCAGGTAAGTTTTTACTCTTAAAACTAGGAAATTGATCTACCCATTTGCTATTAATGAACACTCTACCTATTCTCCTCTAAATTCTCTCATCACCATCTTAGTTGTTGGTCCAAGAGAACCTACAATTAGACCATCTAAACTCTTATAACTCGGCATTTCTAATATAAGTCCTAAAATCATCACAAATGTCCACCTGTATAGGATTCCCACCACATCTATTAAAATAAGCTAACGAGGCATTAAAATCACCTTGCACTAACCCATGCACCTACACCCTGTAAGCCACCTCAACTATGTTATCCCAAACTATTCTTCTATTAAGACTATCATTCATGGCATACATTGTAGACCACTAGAAAGTGATACTAGCCATCCTTACTTCATAATGAATAGCCTGGTCCATCATACGAAGCACTGACACACTCACAACTTGAGGATTATAACAAATCCGCTCCCTGCACAACTCATAATAACTTTCATTTGAAATCATACACCATCATTTATGCAATACCCAAGGATTTCATAGCTCATTATAACTACTAATAATACTAGAGGACAAGATTTTTGAATGTTAGTATAGTATAGAAATGATAAAGAATCGGGTAGGAATCTTGTGACTTAATATGCAATATTTGCTTAGTTTATAACATAAGTATGACTGATTGTGTTCTAATGGATTAAATAGAATTTATATGATAACCAATGATGTATATAAAGAAGTTAGAGAACATAAATTTGAAAGTTACAGTGAAAGGAAAGAAAGGAATTTAAAAGAAAAATTTCTAAGTATGTTAATGGACTTATTGATGAGCTATGTGCTTGTTATTGGGCCTTTGGACATTAAAGGCCAAGCCCAATAATAGTGGGTTGACCCATGGATCCATAATTGGTGTAACATCAAGCTTGTAGGTTAGAATGATTAGCTCAAAACCAAAAATTTAGATGTTAGAAAGGGAGTCACCAAAATTGACTTAAGTTAAATCCTAAAGCAAATTGAATTCTTATCTTCCCTATATACAAGTATAGGTTCATTTTTAGCATTCCAATACCACATGATGAACATTACAAATTTAGATGAAACATTGGCCATCTAAATGAAGTAGATCATAGCCATTCATTAAGATCAAATCTTAGCTATTGGATCAAGATCAATTAGATCCTCACCATCCAACCCATCTTATATATATATGTTAATTCATTTTATTTGCACCACTTACAACCCTCTATACCAAAAGCTTTATAACTAAAAGAAATTCTCTCTATATCAATAGCAACAAGAACTTACCAAACCAAAATCTCCCAACGTGAGAAATTATGTTCCTCTTTCCTTTTATATGTTCTAAGTATAATTTTAGTATTTAAGTTGCATAATTTTCTCCTATACCATATACTTAAAATTTGGCCATATAAGGGTGTTTGTACATGATGTAGTTTTGATGTTCTTAGTTGAAATAAGGAGATTTAATTAGAAAATTTAAGGAATAATGCGAAGATAGATAAAAGAAGCATGAAAAATACCTAAGTGTTACTAAGAAGGAAATTTGGTCAAGATGGGATATGAACAAGGAAGTGTTTTAAATTCTAATTGAAGGCTTCTAAGGTTATTTTAGATGGAGAAAAATGATTTAGAGGTGTTAAAATTGATAACTCTATATTTTTAGAGTTATTTTACTTGTTTAAATTTAAATTTTAGCTCAATTCTCGAGAATGCAATAATATTATTACTTATTTTTAGAAATGAATAGTTCTACAATTTATAAATAAATTATAATATGTTTTTAGTATTTTTATTTTATTTTTGTAGATCAAAATGATATCACAATGATGCAATAAAATAAATGATGCAAGCGGTGATGTCATAAAAATAATGATGCAAGCAATGATTCAAGTTTTCAATCCATGAGAAATAAATTCAATGGTTGATGGCCAAAATTCAATGGTTGGTGACCAACCTAACTATTTTTGAATTTTTGATGTAAAAATTTAATGGTTGGTGGCCAACCTAACCGTCAATATTGAATTTTTAATGTAAGAATTTTAATGGAACTTGAATTCTTCCACCAAACATGCCTATAAATACCATGCTTGGCAAAGGAAAATGGCATCAAAGAAAATCCATAAAAAAAAATATGTAGAGAGATTTTCATATGCTTTCTTAGAGTAGATTTATTTTATTTTTATTTTATGATCAAAAGGAGGAATTTTTGGAAGCTTGAGTTCATCAAAGATTGTATTCCAAAACAAGTTCTCTCTAAACTCTATTCTTGAATTTAATTATAAGTTATTATTATGTTTATTGTTTTTATTGTTAATTTAATTGTTTCTTCTCTTTTAATTATGAATAGCTAATTTTATTTTCTAGGATTTAGATGTAATCTTTTGATTTGCATATGATTATTTATATTTAATTGATTGGATTTGGTTGTTGAAATTAATCTTTTATCTTAGAACTTAATGCTTGTAATTAACTGGCCATTAATTGCATGATTTTAGATATTGTGTGAAGTAGCCACAGTGGAAGCACAATATTAGTTCATTAAGATAATTGACCTAGGGAATGTATTGCGTAGAGATAAGAATACTCCTTTGTGATTTTTAAAAGGATTTCCATAAAACTTAATGGGTTTGTGTTAATTGCTTATGATCACGAGAGTAGACGTAAGGTTAATATGAACACACATGTTGTATCTTGAGAGAGAAAATCATATAATTTAGGAAAATCTAATCATTAATTCTAGCAAAAATAATCCATCTAAAGATTATAAAGAAATCATATGTGATCAATTGATGAATTCTAAATCCTAGACTTTTAATCTTATTTTCATATTTATCATCATTTATTTACTTGAATTTCACTTTAGCTTAAAACATAAAATCTCATAATCGAATTTCTAAATAATAGAGTAATCTTAAAATTGGTACTTGACAAACTCTTCCTCGTGGGAATGATACTCACTCATCACTTTATTACTTGTAAACGATCTGTGCACTTGCAGAAATCGCGCAACAAGTTTTTAGCGCCGTTGCCGGGGAAGGCGACTTTTGACAATATCAATAGGTTGATATACTGTATTACTTTAGATTTATTTTGAATATTTTTTAAAATTTTGCAGATTTTTTTTAAACTTTTATAAAAAAAAAAAAAAAAAAGATGGCTTTGCACAACTTATAATGGTGCGATGGAGGAATGATGCTAAATAGAGCAGCAAACATGTATGGTGAGGATGGTTTTAGTAAGTTAAACGCTAAAATTGATACATTGGCTAACTTAATTGATAAACTTGATGCTAATACTTTATTTAATTCATGTTTAAGTTGTGATCTGTGTGGAGGTAATTATTTGAATTCTGAGTGTCAATATGCAGAGCAGGTATAATTTTTTGCAAATTATAACAGGTATGAGAATTATCCATATTCCAACATAAACAACTCAGGATGGAGTGACTATTCGATCTTTTCATGGGAAAACCAATATGATCAAGGTAACAATTCATGGTATCCTTATCAATATGATTTTCAAGATCATGCACCATTTAAAGAGCACAAACCATCTTATGAAATAGCATTAGAAAAATTCATGAATGCTACTTACGAAAGATGTAAAAAAATGGAAGATAGGATAAATCAATGGACTAGCCACAATACAAATTTTGATATACAAATGGAACAATTTACTAATCCATTAGATACTCAAGGCCATGGTAACCTAACAAGCCAAATTGAAGAACATTCTAGAGATCAATGTTTGGCAATTTCTTTGAGTGATGATGAGGAAGAGATGATTGATCAAGGAGATACTTCAAGCAAGCAACAAAGAAAGGAAGAAGTTGAGCCCAATTTGCCCAAGAAATATTCTTCTCTTATGGATAATATCTGCGGAGTGGTTGAAATTGGTGGGGAAATTGAAGAATTATTTGAACAAGAGCATTCAAAGGAAACTTTTTCAGTTTGTTTGGTGAATACAACACCATATATGTTAGACCATAAAGAATATCAATTTGATGACTTGAAAGAAAAGAAGAAGCATTCACCACCATCAACTGAGCACTCACCAACTCTTGATTCAACACCACTACCTTCCTATCTCAATTTATTGAGAAAATTTAGAGCAAGAAAAAGAGCACATTTGAAAACTTTTGGAAATTATGAGCCTAATTGTGAAATATTAAATAATTCTTATCTTAACCTTTTTCCATGCAGGCTCAAATCAAGCTGGCTAGACTCATTAAAACTAGCAAAAGTCTATATTTCTGCAATTATCCGGATTATATACTTTGTGTATTATCCTCCTTGATGAAGATTTAGCTATAGTCAAGCTAAGGACTATAAATTAAGCGCTTTTGAGAGGCAACCCAAATTTCTAACTTTTTCACTTCTTTTTAATTTCTTTTGTTCTTTTGTTTGTTTCGTTCTATTTTAATTTTACTTTAGTGTTGTTATTAAAATAGCTTACTAGGAGGAAACCCAAGTTTTCTCTTTATTAGATTTCTTTTATTTCAGTTTAGTTGTTTCATTGTAAATTTTCTCTTTCATTTTCTTAATTAGTTAATAAGATATGGAAGCATCTCTTGCAGCACTAAAAAACAAGTTTCCAACTCTTCCCCAAGATGTACTCAGGAAAATTGATGAACGTAGATTGGAAAGAATGAAGGCATTTAGGCATCTGAATCTTCCTGAGGATATTCGTTGTATCATAGAAGCCAAAGTGCGATTGGCAAGTGAGCTTGATGACTCATTTATTAAATGTTTGCCAGGTACGGGGAGAAGTTCTTACTCAAAGAAGAGGAAAGCTAAGAGAATGGGAGTCTGTTACAAGTTTGCAAGATGGAATTGCAACACACGCTGTAGAAATATTGGATTTACATCCATAAATCAAAAAGACAAAATTAAATTCATAAAGGATGGACTGAGTAAGGAGTCTATGGATAATATCCTATAGACTCTTGAGACGCATCCTTGTGGACAAGTTCAACTCACTCTTTTAGATTTATGGGAACTATTCAAAGAAGAGAAGTAACGTTACAGTCTAGGGAATCTGACGATAAAAGATCCTGTTTGCCAATTAATAAGAAAACTAGATGGGAAGCCTATCCTCGACTCATATAAGGCATTTAAGCCGTTACTGAACGTAAAACTAGAGGAAGATGTGAGCCAAAATCACAACTACTATTCATAATCAGGTGTATTACTAACTTTTTTATTTTTCAATGCATTATTTTTCTACATCTTGCAGTACTTTTTGACTTTTTAGCACCTATATTTTATTTTCCTATAGATTTTCTATTGTCGACAACTTTTTAGTCTTTTAATGTTTGCTTTTAGTTTTTCAATGTTTTCTTTTTGACATTTGTACACACAACATTGATTATTTTTGTTTTTATTATCATTTTTGTTTTTATACTTTTTCTGTCAATAATTATTTTATCCCATTGAACTGTTCTTTTACTCTTCTAGTTTCTTTATATGCACATTCATTATTGTCAATATGCACACAACCCTTTCAAGAGATTTGTGAGAGAAAATGGCAAATCCTCAACACGTAAATTCAAAACTATTTGTCTTTTGTAGTCCAAACTCTAGCAAGAAAATAGAGTACTTGATAGCAGCTAATGAACTTCATAAGATTTTAGCTGAATGAAAAATTGATTTGGTGTTTGAGGGAGGTAGTTTAGGGTTAAGGGGTTGTGTCGCAAGTTCTGCATATATTAGTGGTAGTAAAGTCTTAGGAATAGTTCTAAAGGCTTTAGCTTGAAATAAACATATCATTGGTGAAACTATAGATAATGAGTTATAGGTCAATAGCATGTACGAACGAATGGCATACATGAATCTCAATGCTGATGCTTTTATCACATTACCTGGTGGTTTAGAAACATTTGAAGATATTTTCACCATTGCATCTTGGACACAATTAACTGTTCTTCAGAAGCCATTGGGATTACTTAATGTTGATGGTTTTTATAATGGTTTGTTATCTTTTCTCGATCATGCTGTGGAACAGGGTTTTATAACACCAGCGAGTCGACGCATCTTAGTCTCTGCTTCAACTATTGATCAATTGATTGATCAACTGCAAAACTTTAAATCCAAACCTGATCCATTGATGGCACAGGTAGTTTGGCACCCCAGGGCCAGTAGCAGTAAAAAGCGAGGACTAGATCTGAATCTCTAGTTATAACTTCCCTAACTCTTATAGTTTTTTTTTATCGCATTTTTTTTTGTTTTATGTGTGTGTTTTTTGTTGCACTTGATCAAGTGAAGTTTTAGGTCCGATTCACTAAATGTAAGATGGCTGAGTAAAGAGTTACTTTTATACTCTTGATACGCATCTTAAATTTATGTGATTTTCCTTTTCAAAAAAAAAAAAAAAAAACTAACTAGCTAGCTAATTAACTAACTAACTGAAGAGTTATTTATACAATATGGTAGAGTAAAGAGTACTTTTTGTGCTCTTGATACGCATTTGTATTTTTTTTTTCTTTTTCTAGTTTCCAAAATAAAAAAAAATAAAAAAAAGTAAATACAAAAAAAAAAAAATTGATGTTTTCTTTTTTGTGTGATTAGTTTTTCATGCTTGCTTTTAGTTGTTGTTTCATTATGTTTTATAGGAAACAAAGAAGTGGAATGCACGTTCTGCTTATAATTTGGAATCCACTTTTCTACAAAAGGGAGTATTTTCTTTCTTTTGGTTTGTTTCTTTGACATTGAGGACAATGTCCATTGCAAGTTTGGGGGAGGTTTAGTTTGTTTTTTGTTTTCAGTCATTTCTTTTGTGTTTTGATGAAATAATTTAAATTTTTACTCTTTTATTAATAAAATATGCTTGTGTTAAATAATTTGATGAAAGGCCAATAAAAGATTATAATTGATATTTATGGATAATTTATTAAAGTATTTTAGGTTGAGCAACTATTTTGGGTAAGAAATTAATTTTTATTAAAATTATGTTTTGTTTTGCTTTGGATTATATTGATTGCATTGAATTTGTGTATGCTTACTTAGAGAGGGCTTCTACACATTTTTTATCTTCATTTGCCTCACATATCTTAGAACATGTTTTTGCAAACTTTTGAGGCAAAATTTTGAATTCATTTTGAAGAGAGATATGATTTAGGCATTATTTGTTTAGCCTGTTACTTATATCCACCCTTATTTTAATTTTTTTCCTAGTTTACCCCTTTGTGCCTTGTTAATTTTAGCCTTATTTTCTTTGTTAATTAACCTTAATTGTTATCCTTAACCCTATTTGTGAGATAATTTTGTCAAGCTTACATTTTAATGAAGAAAAGGGAATTATTGAAGTTTTAAAAGAAAATAAGGATATCTAATAACTGAGAGTATTATTCATTGTAAAAGACCACCTTTTGCTTAAAATAAGTTTGAGGGAAAGCAAGAAAATTGAATAAATAAAAGTTAGTAATTCTTGCTTATCTTTAGAATAATGTTGTTGGTTAAAAAAAAAAAGAAAGAAAGAAGAGGTGGGCTTGAAAGAAGAAAACATTGAAAAAGAATAGTGCTTAAGATGAAAGGGATCCTTCATTAATATAATCCCTTTATTTGAGCTATTGATTTTGTAAACTTGGCATAATTATTTTACTTTTGTTCATTTAGCCTGTTCTTTGTTTAGCCAAAATACCTTGTGTTAGCCCCATTACAAGCCTAGTCAAGACTTATTGATCTCTCTTGATTTGTGAATTCCATTAGTAGAGATTGTTTGCTTTAATATGCTTATGAGATTTGTACATCTATTTTATATCATTTGATAGAGGCATTTAAAGATATTAGTGTATATATGCCTATCTGAAGAGCAACAATTTCTTTGCAGTTGATTTAATGCATAGTTATTCAAGGCATGATTAAGATGAGGATTATTTTGAACCTGAGGTAGAAGTTTGATTTGCAATACAATTGATATGTTGTTTGTAAATATTAATTTTTTGAGACCTCTAAAAAAAAAAAAATTCAACATAAGCACATGAGGATTAAATTTTTTTTTGGTGATATTTTATTTTTCTTTGAAAGAAATAGTTGAAAATTTAGAGTTTTAAAGGTGTTTGTGGGTATCACCACTGGAAGCCCTCACGAGACTATAACTCGTCCTCTATGGGACACCTAGGGGTTTAAAGGCTTGTTGCATATACTAAATGCAATCATAATTTCCTATGAAAGTGGATTAGTTTAGGTTTTGAATTTTCTTTTGCTTGAGGACAAGCAAAAACTTAAGTTTGGGAGTGTGATAACTCTATATTTTTAGAGTTATTTTACTTGTTTAAATTTAAATTTTAGCTCAATTCTCGAGAATGCAATAATATTATTACTTATTTTTAGAAATAAATAGTTCTACAATTTATAAATAAATTATAATATGTTTTTAGTATTTTTATTTTATTTTTGCAGATCAAAATGATGTCACAATGATGCAATAAAATAAATGATGCAGGCAGTGATGTCATAAAAATAATGATGCAAGCAATGATTCAAGTTTTCAATCCATGAGAAATAAATTCAATGGTTGGTGGCCAAAATTCAATGGTTGGTGGCCAACCTAACCATCAATATTGAATTTTTGATGTAAGAATTTTAATGGAACTTGAATTCTTCCACCAAACGTGCCTATAAATACCATGCTTGGCAAAGGAAAATGGCATCAAAGAAAATCCATAAAAAAAATATGTAGAGAGATTTTCATATATTTTTTTAGAGTAGATTTATTTTATTTTTATTTTTTGATCAAGAGGAGGAATTTTTGGAAGCTTGAGTTCATCAAAGATTGTATCCCAAAACAAGTTCTCTCTAAACTCTATTCTTGAATTTAATTATAAGTTATTATTATGTTTATTATTTTTATTGTTAATTTAATTGTTTCTTCTCTTTTAATTATGAATAGCTAATTTTATTTTCTAGGATTTAGATGTAATCTTTTGATTTGCATATGATTATTTATATTTAATTGATTGGATTTGATTGTTGGAATTAATCTTTTATCTTAGAACTTAATGCTTGTAATTAACTAGCCATTAATTGCATGATTTTAGATATTGTGTGAAGTAGCCACAGTGGAAGCACAATATTAGTTCATTAGGATAATTGACCTAGGGAATGTATCGCTTAGAGATAAGAATACTCCTTTGTGATTTTTAAAAGGATTTCCATAAAACTTAATAGGTTTGTGTTAATTGCTTATGATAATGAGAGTAGACGTAAAGTTAATATGAACACACATGTTGTATCTTGAGAGAGAAAATCATATAATTTAGGAAAATCTAATCATTAGTTCCAGCAAAAATAATCCATCTAAAGATTATAAAGAAATCATATGTGATCAATTGATGAATTCTAAATCCTAGACTTTTAATCTTATTTTCATATTTATCATCATTTATTTACTTGAATTTCACTTTAGCTTAAAACATAAAATCTCATAATTGAATTTCTAAATAATAGAGTAATCTTAAAATTGGTACTTGACAAACTCTTCCTCGTGGGAACGATACTCACTCATCACTTTATTACTTGTAAATGATCTGTGCACTTGCAGAAATAACGCAACAAAAATGAATTTTGGAAACTTGGTTTAAGACTTGAGAGTCTTAGTGGCATAAACTTAGTAAAGGAGAAACTTGGTGTTCTAGTGATAGATTTTCATAATTGGATGATCATATATATTTTATTTTATGTTAATTTCACATTTCTATAACTAATTTGAAGATTTGATGAGAAATTATAGGTTTTCCCCAAATTTGACCTAAGTGACAAATTAGGGTTCTTATGAATAAGAGTGAATTAATTCAAAATAATTGATTGAAATTGATTGCCTAGGTGTTAATTTGATGAATCTATGGTTAATTTAAGGTTTGAAAGGGAAATTGATAATTTTTCAAAATTCTAGGGTTTGTGGGTCAATTTGGGAATTTTGAGATTTAAACTTGGATTCATGAAATAAGAATTTAGCTTGGAAATGGTTAGAAATAAGAATAAGTATGAATATGACACTATTGATATACCCCTATTGTAAGTTGAAATAATAAAATAAGTATAAGTTATAATTGGTAACATCCTTAGTTACTAATTGATATGTAATTAAAATGATATGGGTGTAGAACATTAAGACAAGGGCAAGAAAATTGCTCAAGACCATGAAGGACACCAAATTAACCAAAAGTGAACATTAATAGTAGCAAAGGAGTTCTAGGTGAGTATTTAATAATAATTGATTGAATTACTATCCTTTGACATGTATGTTGAAGTGACATTAAATATTTGTTTGCCCATTGATTGTTGAGCCTTTGGAATTTCATATCCTTCATATGTGATATTTAACCATTATAAGCCTCCTACATTGTTCCTGTGTTTTGTCCAATGATGAGAATGATTGTTATGCAAAACTATTTTCCATTGAATTCCTATTATAGACCTTGTATGTGTCTTTTGTTGATACCCATGATTAAGTAGAAATCCACTTTGGTGTGAGTAAATACCTTATGCACTTGGTATAAGCCTACAGATAAGGCGAGAGTACCTAACCTTTGTTAGGGGGAAATGCCTAACCGTTAGGCCCAATTAGTTTTGCATAGTGTGATGCATATGAGTGAGCAAGGCTTAGGCCACCAATATTTAATATTCATGTTTCTGCTTCGAAGACATCACTATCTTGCTAAAACTTATTCTAAAATTTAAAACGACCAATTTGGATTAACATCACTCCATTACTATCTTGAACCTATCCAAGTGATAACATCTTATATTGCCTTCATATTATGTTATATTATTATGTACTCACTGAGCTTGTCTCATTCCATAGTTGTTTAAAATTTTTTAGGTTAGGGTGACCTATTGGCAAGGTAAATTCTAAACTATGTTTCTCCACTTAGAACTTGCTCTGTTAAATTGCTATGTCTTGAGTTTTACTTGTGACACTCTGAAGATAATCAATCTAGAGCTCTATGGTACTTGAAGCCTTAGTATTAAAATGTATTGTGTTAGAGAATATTGTAAACAAATGATAGTAATTGCTATACATACATATTTATGATAGTAAGTAAGAATGTATGAAAGTATTTATTAATACTTAAGAATGATGTTCCAATCAACAGTTATGAAATGGCATTCAAGTGTAATGGTTATAAATGAATGGATAAAGTAATAATGGAAATAGTAAAGAGAGAATCGGGTTTCAATCTTGGGATAGGTTATAAATTGGAATACGGTAAATTATAATAAGATCAATGGTGTTTTATAGGTTTAGGTGACCTTATATCTGCCTAAGCTCTAGGATCATCATAGCTTAAAAATTTGGTAGTGAAAATTTAAGCCTAAACTTCTACCAAATCTGACTAACTTTCGCAGTTCTCATCCTAGTTTCTAACTGAGTAATTAGAGATAAATGATTATAAAACACTAACTACCTTACCTCTAATTATGTTAAAGGGTCATTAGGAGTGTCTGGTTTTTTAGAGTGTACATTGATCAGTGAATAAAGTCTACCACACAAGCTAGCAACTTTGCTAAGCATCATGGAATTCCAAAATTCCTAAGGCAGTTTGGGAAATTAAACCCAAATTGGTACTCTCACTACTTGGATCACTTCTAATTTCATCATAGGGTGCCATTCTTATAGAATCAAAAGGTGCTTATTGAAGGTGAAAGGGCCTGAAGAGCATCTAGTGTTGCATCATTAGAGGCAAAATTAAAAGAAAATAAATTCTTTTATAGCATTTGGACCTCTGGCAAGCCCTTAGATCCCCACCTGTTCATGACAAAATTCCTAATTTTGAAGAATTTAGGTTTAAGCCTTAATACAAAACTAAGGAGCATGCATCTCCATTATTTCTCCATCTACTATTGTACATCAAAAGAGTTGAATTTGGCCACTCTTGTTAACCAACAGAAGGTAATAATATAACTCTCCCCTGCTATCATGAGCATAATTATTGTTAAACAAAGAAGTCTAAGATTTTTGTATCTCTCCATAAGGAGGAACTATTTCATTATGATTTGTCTTTGCCTCCAAATCCATTACCACACCACCATTCTGACCTTAATCTAAATATTCAATTAGATTGTTATTATCACAATCACAAAACCCAACATCATGCGTCTCTTATTAGTCATCACCATCTATAATTTTGTTAATAAGCTCAAATTCAATTGGCAAATCATATGCAAGAATATGATCAGAGCTTCCAGCACCCTGTTCATTCTCATCAATGGTATATTTAGCCTTCATAGATTTAGATTTCCTGATTTTTCTCTTCACTATAGATGGAAATGGTGTATGATAAGACAAAGAATCTTATCTTGCACTGAGAGAAAGAAAAAGTCAAAAAACCAAGTCCCTTTACCACAATTGACTTTTAATTTTCAGAGAATCTCACTAGAGTTAACACAAAGAGTTTTTCCTTGGAGATGATGGAATTATTAAAGACAAAATCATTCCTTAGTAACCAAAAAAATAGAGCAAACCAAGCCTTACATTGAAACTTTCCATGACCAAAGTAGCTCTATTAATCGAACAAATCTTTGCTTTAGCCCACTAGTTCATTAAAGAATAATGAAGGCTACAACATAAGTGCCGTAAATTTAGCTTAATAGCTAAGATAATATTTTTAATGAAATATTTTTTAATGTACTTATTGTAATGAAAAAGATGTGTAATAATACTTGAAGTTAGCGTAAATTAAATGAACAAAAAAAATATCATGTCAGTAGTTAGGAGTAGTCAATTAATTTATTAACTCTTCCTTACTAATGTTATATTTTTATTGCCTATATAATGCTTCTATTAATAAAAGTTATTTAAGTTTCCCTCATTATTCATTACTCTCTTCTTAGAGTCATATCCATTAGTGGTATCAAAGCTCTTTCTATTCATAAAAGGGCTATGTATAAGAGAGAAAACAAGTAAGTAAATCTTTTAGAAAATCACAGTTTCAAACGTATTAACTTCTTGACAATAAAATAGTGGAGAAAGTTCTTTGAATGATTCAAAGGATTTATCACAGATCTCATTCTCAGAGCTCTTAGATGCAATTCAAGTCTTATAACAAAAATGATCCCTAAGGTAATAAGCAGCAGATGAATGCATTTTTATTAAAAACAAAAGGCAAACCTCAAACTAACAAGGAAGGAAAAAAGAAAAGTAGTGGATGAAATTACAAGAAAGATGTTAAAAGTAGCAAAGATGGTGAAAGAAAGAAATTTCCTCCTTGTGGTCCTTGAAAAAATCACCTAGAAAAAAGATGCTAATTCTGACCATGTATTTAATGTAAAATATAAAAGAAATTTGCATACACTAATAAGGTTTGCAAATTCAGAAACAACTCTCAAAATCAACAAGCTCAAGTTGCACGAAAACAAGAACTTTAGTCTTAGAAGGAGTAATTGTTTGTGGCTACCTGTTATGCTATTTATGCCAGTAACGATGCTTGATAGACAGTGGATGTAATCATTGCATATCTTCAAATCCTGCTTTATTCAAGGAGCCAGATAGATCTTATATCCCTAAATTCATAATTGGCAATGGAGAAAGTTTGGATGTGAAAGGAAGAGGTATTATTGTGGTGAAAAATCCATCAAGTATCTAATATATTTCTGACATTTTGTTTGTGCCTAAAATGAGTCATAATTCATGAAGTGTAGGCTAGATGTTTGAAAGAAAATATTCCTTGCATTTTGAAGATATGCCATTCACTATTTATGATCCAAATGATAGTGAATTGTTCAGAGTGAAAATGAGAAATAAAAGTTCTTTTGTGAATTGGAAAAATGTTGATGTCATGCATACACTACCATTATGAATGATTCTGATATATGGCATAAGAGATTTGGCCTTTTAAATTTTAATTCATCAAAGCACATGCATGATAAAGCACCTACAACAAGTCTGTGATGATGTTTGTAATATTTGTTTAATTGGAAAAAAAAAAACTAAAAAACCATTTCCAACAAATCAAGCTTCAAGAGATGTTGAGAAATTACAAATCATTCATACAAATTTATGTGGTCCTATGGCTACCCTAACTTTGAAAGGAAGCAGATACTTCTTCTTATTTATAGATGACTTCTCTCAAATGTGCTGGGTTTATCTCCTTCAGCCAAAGTTAGAAGTAGTTGCTGTGTTTCAAAAATTCAAATCTTGGATTGAAAAGCAAAATTGTTGTCAACTCAAAGCATTAGATCAGATAATGGCACAGAGTACACTTCTTAGGAGTTTGATAAATTTTGCTCCAATGCTAGTATACACCATCAATTTATAATGGGAAAAGATACAAAAAAGCCCTCAATGTATGGTTAAAATAATGTATTGGCCCCTTTGACCTTTTATGGGTCTATTAAATCATTCTTCTTTCTACTTTGGTACAGAAAGGCCTATATCAAATGGAAGCCTTTGCTCCATTAATTTTTGTAGGCCTAGACCATGCCCAGCAATAGGAAAACAACCACTTAAAAGGAAATCAAAGTAATAAAATCCTTAAATTAAAACTATGAACCCTTATTCCCATTTTTAATTGAGATTTCTAATACTCCATTAATGTCTTCCTCTTCTTCTTATTCTTGTGTGTGATTCAATGGGAATTGATATCATTCAGGGCATGTGGGTTTACAAGGAGAAAATGAATATGACTATATTTCACAACTTCTATGGTACAAATGCTTTGAGATTGCAAAAGTATGGATAGCATGGAAAGCAACCAATCTAGGACACACATTCTATGGTTATCATAGATATGATGTAAGTTAATTGTTATTTATTTTAATTATCTATATATCGGTTGTGATTTGATTTCATAATAATGGGAATATGGGAAATTTTAGATTGGTGGATCTGATTTCTTTAAATGGATTGACAATGAAATGTGTGAAAGTGCTAAGGATGAAATTAATGAACTCAATATTGAAAGAAAAAAGTTAAGGAGGGAGAGCAAGACGTTGGCACGATACGAAAGTGGTCCACTAATGCATCTTGCTTCTGCTGGTCCACCAATTTAGGCTAACATGGAAGAATTAATTGAATTAAAGATTAAGTTGCAACAACAACTTAAAGCAAGTAATAAGAAGAATAAATTGTATAAAGTTGCACTGGGAATTTCATGGTTGTTGTTGCTTCTAATTATGCTAGTTGTGCTGGCATAATGTGTAAGGGTGTAGGTATACAGTAGTGATTAGTGTAAGGCTTTGTAATTATATTGGCATTTGGTTTTATGATTAGTGTTAAGTTCCACTATGATAGTAGTATGTTAGTTGTAGGTGTGATAATGAAATGTAATTTGTCTGTACACAACTATAATGTGTTAATGAAATGAAAAGTGGTTGTAGCTAGTTGATATTTGTGATCTGAATTCATTATCAGAATTATATTATTTGTAGTGCATATTTCAAATAGACGTCAGAAATTTGCATCAGAGATATAAAAAACAAAGATACTTAATGAGGAGCAAAATAGTGCACTATTAGGTCCTGTTATATTGCCTTATTGCCAAAAGTTAAGTATCAATATAAGTAAAAAATATTCACATGACAGAGCATTAATAGTGCCTGTTGAACTTGACTTACCAATTATCAGTTTAAGTGGGTAAAAAGCTCCAAAAATCACCAAACTTTACTAGTTTTTTTTGATGTGATTAGAAATTTTTTTTTTTTTTGGCCGAGAAATGCCTAAAATTTTAAAAATTTTTCATATGGAAGTCATTGGCTTGAATTTAGGCTTGCCACATCAGCAAATTTTATCACATCACCATGCCATGTGGTATTAATATTTTTAATTTTTATTTCCCTTTTATGTTCTTAATTTTTCAAAAAAATAATAACTTTTCTTAATTTTTTTTCTCTCTCTCAGCATAACACTAACCTAACATCATCCCAAACCCTAAATGGTAGGATTGAAATTTCCTAAACATTGACTTTGACTTGGCCTTACATCTCCAAATCCAAAAAGCCATTAATGCTTCCCTCTCTAGTCTCCCTTTGTCTTCATCATCATCACCATCAGCTCGACACTCCACTGGTGAGTCTAATAGCATTAGTTGGATGTCTAGAGCACCACTCCATCATCTCCACCCATCTCCACTCTGAGCAGCCACTAATCAACACTCTTGCCTTACCTGACCCTTAAAAAATATCTCTCATTTTATCCTCTGATAAGAAGCGTCATCCTCCTTTGGATCCCACCTCACCTTTTACTGCTGGTATTTTTAAGAGAATTTGGCTCATTAAACACCGCACTAGGGTTCCTTTTGTTGTCATTGTTCTCTTTCGTTCTGATCATGTCTATAGAGATCCTGCTTAGTGGCTTTAGCTTTCTACTGATCTTGAAAACCTCAAGTACTCATTCGCTTTCTATTCCTTTTATTTTTGACCTAATTATCATTTTGACCTTAATTTTCACTTTTTGTTTATAAGGATAGAGCCTTGATTCATCTGAAGAACATGCTTCCCTCTCTAGTCTCCTTTCATCTTCATTATCATCACCATCAGCTCCACACTTCGCCGGTGAGTCTAATAGCATTAGTTGGATGTTTAGAGCACCACTCCATCATCTTCACCCATCTCCACTTCGAGTAGCCACTAATCAACACTCTTGCCTTACTTGACCTTTAAAAAATCTCTTTCATTTTATCCTCTGATAAGAAGCATCATCCTCCTTCTTTGGATCCCACCTCACCTCTTACTGCTGGTATTTTTAAGAGAATTTGGCTCTTTAAACACTGTACTAGGGTTCCTTTTGTTGTCATTGTTCTCTTTCATTCTGATCATGTCTCTGGAGATCTTGCTTAGTGGCTTTAGCTTTCTACTGATATTGAAAACCTCAAGTACTCATTCGCTTTCTATTCCTTTTATTTATGACCTAATTATCATTTTGACCTTAATTTTCACTTTTTGTTTATAAGGATAGAGCCTTGATTCATCCGAAGAACATCAAATTGGCTGTGATTGTGATGCAATCTACTAATGGTTACTGACTCTTAACTTTATATTACTCTTTTGTTCTAATTTTCGGTACCTCTTAATTTAGTGGCTTAGTTCCAAATGTGGCGATTTAGAGATTCGCAGGTTACAAGTCTAGCGATTTGGAGATTCATGGGTTTGTGTTTAGGCTTGGTTTTTTATTCGGATATCTTTATGGGTAATACTTTTTTGTTGATCTTTGGTAATTGTGGGAACTTGAGGGATGCAAAAAGGGTGTTCAATGAAATGCTTGAAAGAAGGTTTTCGCATTAGTGGAGCAGTTGTGTTTGGCAATTATGTGTTGCTAGTTTACGTGGGACTTGAAGATGAGAGAGGATAGCAAGATTCTTATGCAGATAAGTTTTGAAGAGGATTGAGAGTTTGAGGAGAAAATCTGGGAATGTGGAGGCCTTAAGGAAAGTTTTTTAATGAAATGATGGAAAGGAATGAAATCTCTTAGAATGTAATTCTTTTTTTTTTTTCCAAAGAAATAAATTTGTGCAATTGTTCTTCATTTACTGGAAATTCTTCATTTGATTTGGTTTTAGTGATAAAGAGAGTATTTTAGGTATTAAGAAAAATATTTTTATTTTTTTAATTTTTATCTATAATCCAGATGTCAAGCTGATGTGGTGTATAGGTGGCAAATTGAGTTAGCATGCCCATCTTACGTGGCAGTCCACTTTAACTTCTCAATTAAGAATTTTGGACAATGGTCTCATGTGAAAAAAAATTGAAACTTTAAGTATTTCCCAGCAAAAAAAAAAAAAGAAATCTTTTGTGATCACATAAAAAAACCACTAAATTTTGATGATTTTTAGAACTATTTACGCCAGTTTAAGTTCACTAGGAACTCTATTGCTCACAACATAATTAGCAAAAAACAAACTGCCAAATAGATGGTGCTTAATCCATCATACTTGGAGTTGTTTTGCTTTCTTCTAATCTTTTGATGCTGCTCTTCTTATAGTTTTCTTGCACTGACAGCTGGTTGTCCATACCATGTGAAATTTGTTAAAGCCTTAAAAGGCAAATTTGCACCTTATCCTTTAGTGATAAATTTAATCTTCCTTATTGGTGTAGTAGTTGAATTTGTAGGCTTCGTTCTATTTTGATCTTTTTGAGAAAGATTATCTAAAAGTCCACTCATGGTTCTCATTTTGAGATATGCTACTTGACTATGTTTGAGGATTAATCAATAAAGATGTCCCCAAAATATGCTAATAACATTAAAAAAAGAACAACAATTATCATCAAATAGAAATTTCCTAATACCGTCCTACTAAGTTATAAATGCATATTAAAGAGAAGCATACATAGTGAGTAGGTTTTCCTATTTGCACCATAAATTTGCAGCCCATTTTTTCTAAAATCCATATATTTTTATTAGCCATTTAAAAGTCTAGTAAATAAATAAATTAATTTATTAAATAAATAAATTTATTTATTTATGAAAGTGGGAGCTTAAAATTGAGGTGGAGGTTATGAAAGTGGGCAATTACTATATGTGAATGGTTAAGAAGTTGAGCTGGAAGTGGAAAGGAATTTGGAGAGATTCAAGAAGAGGGCTTATGATAGTAGGCAACATGATGGGCTACAACTGCCTACTGTAAGGATGGCTAACTGACTTGAACTCCTATTAAAAGACAACAAGGAACACAAGAGAAGGGAGAAGACTCAAAAAACTACCCAAAGCAACAATTCAACAGCAATTCTTCATTTTTATTTCATTACTTTTTTTAAAGCACTTTAATTTCCAAACCTTCTTTGTTTAATTTCTTTTCAATTTCATTGTCAATATTTACATTTCACATTTTGTCAATATTTTCAATTAATGCAATTCAAGCCCATTTACATTTCAGTTCTTGTGTTTATATCTCTAATTCTCATGGTTTTTCAATTTACCAGCATTTTATTGAATCCAAGTGATTTGTGGCTAAGAAAACTTGGGAATCCACAATCATTTTGATTTTAGAAGTCAATAGGCATAAGAAATCGGTTCGTGTATCTCACACATGTGGCATGCTTGCTTTTTTAAAAAATTCACCAACATAATTTTGGCATGCCCAGTGGGCCACATTTGAAGAAATGCCATCAAATTCAGAAAATGTTTTATGAAGATTATTACTTTGCCAGGTGTCAGGACTTGGAATTTGCACCTGCAACAGCAGGGCATGATGCATACATTCCTTGGGAATAAGCTTTTGAAACCTATGATTCATACTATAATGCGTACCATGATCAATATTATGATGCATATAAAGAATGGAACTTATTGCCTTAGGAGACTGAGCATCACAATGAGGCATCAATCAATCCAACAGGACCTATTGTTAGACAATGTGAGAAATTATTACCTATAAATAATACTAATACCAACATGCAGTTGTTGGCCGAACAAGTTAGGATACATTGAGAAAATCAGAAAAGCATAATGGAGACTCAAATGAAAGTTGCCAAAAAGAGTGCTAAGGCTCTACATGAGATTGGCTCTATAATGGCTAATCTAGCAGAGAAAATTGGTACAAGCTTAGATAATTTGAGTGGAAGCCAAGGGATGACATCAAGGCCTCCAAGATAGAATAGTGTGGAGAAGCTCGAGGAGCATTCATCCACTAACTCACAGGAAAGGATCCAAATAGTTACTGATGAAAAGTATCCTCCTCTGCATAGCAGAGATGAAACTATCATTCTAAGAGGAATAATGTTTGATGGCTGCAACAGCAGTAGTAGACCTGGGGTTCCTCAATAGGGTTTTGCATCAATAGATTCAGTTAATCAACCAATGCTATATGACAACACAAAAGGGCCACATTTCCAAGGAGGCTTAGGGTGTGTGAGGGGCATGGCACATGGAGGCAACATGGGAAATCAAGCATATCCACCTAAGCAATTATTTCCTCCTCCTCAAGTGTTTGATGAAGAGGAGTTTATTGAGAAAAGTCTTAAAAGCAAAGAGATTCCTAAGTCTTTTGTGTGGCAATCCTCTGGAAGTCTAAAAAGAGATAATGATCTACATTTGCCTCTTCATGAGAAAAAAGAAGTAGATGAATTTCATGCTGACTCTCTTCATATTATAGCTATTAACCCTAACCTCAATACTCAGCTGATCTTCTATGATAAAAAATTATTTTCTCATTGAGAAGGCTCGGGGGGCACGACACTAAGGCTTAACAAGAGAAGTCCATTGAATCAGCCCATGATACCAGTGTTGAACAAGAGGGATCTAATTTACCAACATCATGTGCAAAGATCTTTAGGTCCTATTAGTATTGAGGAGCTGAAAGATATTCCCAAGACTAATTGGAAAAATCAAAGAGGGAAGAATTGGCATACACTACTGCTTTAAGTTTTATGGAACACCACTAAGGTGAGTCACATTAATCATGCCTCTATATACAATGCTTTATTGCAAATGTTAATTATCTGTATATCTTTAAATATCTCAAAATAAAATGGCCTAACATCTAAAGAATATGCTAATAAAGTGGTCATTGAGTAAAAATTTTATGAGATTATACAGATAAAGAGACCTTATAAAGTGAGCTTTAAGAAAGGAATTATAATAAGAAAAAGGAAATATGGGAAGCTATTTTTAAATAGGAAGAGAGTCTCAAAAATAAATTATCAAAAAAGACAGATACTTTCCATTATGTGGGGAAGGATGAAGTGTAATGAGAAGATATAATGAGTCGATCCCATGACCATTAGGTTAGGTTTCTAAGATTCTAGAAGTTTTGTCTTATATAACCTAACAATGTATGCAAGGCCATTTACATGGCTATTTGTTCTTGTTTTTACTTTTTATGTAAAGTAGGCTACTTAGCCACTTGAAATTAAAGTAATAAAAGAAGTAGGCTACTAACCACTTGAAACTAAAGTAATAAAAGAGGTTGGCCTAGTGGCCACTTTCTAAAAGATTCATGTCCCACTTTCCTAATTTACAACCCTTCTAGTTGCTCACCAACTCATAATCTAGCCATTGTCAAACAGAGAATTAACAAAATAATGAAAAATGATTAACATGGTTGTGGTGAGTATGTGCAAACGTCCTGTGATGTATGGCTATGTGCAAATATCCTGTGATGTATGGTTGCATGTTCCAATGGAATGGCTGTGGTGAATGTGTGAAAATGGTAAGTGAAGTGGTTGCATGAGAATGGAGGCTCAGCCTCTATCAAGTCAAATAAATGCAAAGTTCATAAAGGCTCAGCCTCTATCAAGTATTAAGGTACATATTCAATTTAAAAGCCACAATTTGCTACACATTTTACAAGAACAATACATATGGAGGCTCAACCTCTTTATGTCAATTTATAAGCTACAACACAAAGATAAAAAACATATGAAAGCTCAATGGCTTCATATCATTGAAGCCATATCATTTACAAAATTGTTCGAGTATCCGAGAAAGGTTCAGCCTTTATAGGTGTAGAAATAGCTAAGGGTTCACAAGTTTGAAGGAAAATTACCCAAGAGCTAGAATCCAAGTCCACTCACTGAAGCAAAACCCATCTCACTTAGAGCATCAGGAAAATAAGCCAAAGAGGAGATAAGGGTCGGATGGATGCAGAGAGCTACAAAGGAAAAGAACAAGGTACAATTTACATTTAGAACTAAATATACTTTAAATTTATTAAGATAAAACTTATTTAGAGCTAAATGCATGATACTAGTAGGTCATATAAGTCTAGATTTTTTGACCACAGTATACTCAAATATGTACCTTGACTGGCCATAACTTAACAAAACAAGCCATTAAAAAAAAAAAAAATCCTGGAGATATGAGTTCTAAAGTTTGAATAAAAATTTCCTTTTCTAGAGGCTCTTTTAGCCTCAAAGAAGTAAATCCAAGTACTCAACAATACAGTTCTCCAGCCAAGCCTTTTTAAGCCTATAAACGCAAAAATCCATTCAAGGCTAAAATAACCTTATAATTTTAGGCCAAGCCACAAAATAAATCCATTCATACAATATTCATAGAAAACCACTAAAAATCACCAATTCACCAGGCTTTTTCTCAGGAGAATCAATAATGCACACATAATCAAATCAAAGATAGCCTACCCAACAATTGCATAGCTAATACTATCAAGATCGTATCATCGAAATTCAACTTCAAATTTATGCAAAAATTGAATTAAAAAGACCAAAGAAAGTCACCTCTCTTGGATTTCTTTGGTAAACCTTTGAAATTTGTTGAGACCTTTTTTGATGATGAAAGTGAAGGGAAAATTTCCCAATACTTTAAGTTTGCAGAAAGTTTAGTGGTTGCTTGGTTGATGAGGTTGTTAGTAGGCCACTGGATTATGACGATGGAACAAATTGGCAAGAGCTCATGTAGCCGCTGCTGTAGCTGGCCGTTGGTATAATGACGCTACTACTTGATAGACACCAATAACCTTGCTATGTGAGCATGGCATGCTAACCTTGGTCACTGAGAGCTAGTGGTTCACAGGTAAAAGAGTAGGTTGCTACCCGGGTGTCACTAGGCAGAGTTGATGACGCGGGCGAGGTAGCAGTGGATATCAACCCGATCAAGGAGGAGCAAATGGTGATGCAATATAAGGTGGTAGCTTATACTTGGTGATTTGGTATAGAGAGATAATTGGTGGAGAGAAAAAGAAAATTAAAAAAAGTTATGGGTTTGTGAAGAAATTTAAAAAAATGAAAAAAAAAATTGAGAAAGAAGGAGAATCTGAGCCTACGGAATAAGGAGGAGAAGGAAAAATAGATGGTTTTGAGATTTTGAAAAACTTAGTGGGCTTTGAAATTAAGATGATATTTTGGTGTCTAATTTCAAATTTTGAAATGGGTATTTCAAAAAAGAAGAAGAAGAAGAAAATGAGGAGCTAATATGGAAGAACTTGAAAATAGATGAGGAAAGCTTTTAAAAATTATGGGTTTTGAAAAATGAAATTGGATTTGGGTTGAGTAATTTCAAATTTTGAATTAGATATGGATGGGTTATTTGAAGAAATTAAAGGATGAGATTTTGATTCAAGATTGGAAGGAGTATGTGGTGGATTAAGAATCTGAAATGGGGTAGATTGATTTTGGATGGGAAGAGGAAATGAGCTTAGAAAATTTTAAATGGTTTGGTAAAAAAAGAAAAAAAAAAAAAGAGAGAGAGAGGGATGTTCTCTTGTAACCGATGAAGTTAAACTGGGCAAGTATTGAATGTTGGAAAAGTAGAAGACAAAATGTGACTTATTGCCAACAAAATATAAAAATGGGCTTCAAATTTTGAAAAATAAGTTTTGGTGAGAATAAATGGGCCACCAAGCTTGATCCATGTGATTAGTTTTAAATATGCATATATATAACATTGGCCTTTGGGCCAAATCATATATATGCAGGGGGCATAATTGTTTGCACTATAAATTTGCAGCCCATTTTTTCTAAAATCCATATATTTTTATTAGCCATTTACAAAGTCCAGTAAATAAATAAATAAATTTATTTATTTATGAAAGTGGGAGCTAAAAATTGAGGTGGAGGTTATGAAAGTGGGCAGTTACTATATATGAATGGTTGAGAAGTTAAGCTGGAAGTGGAGAGAAATTTGGAGAGATTCAAGAAGAGGGCTTATGATAGTAGGCAGCATGATAGGCTACAACTGCTTGCTACAAGGATGGCTACTTGACTAAAACTCCTATTAAAAGACAACAAGGAACACAAGAAAAGGGAGAAGACTTAAAAAACTACCTAAAGCAACAATTCAGCAGCAATTCTTCATTTTTGTTCCATTACTTTGTTTAAAGCACTTTAATTTCCAAACCTACTTTATTTAATTTATTTTCAATTCCATTGTCAATATTTACATTTCACATTCTGTCAATATTTTCAATTAATGCAATTCAAGCCCATTTACATTTTAGTTCCAGTGTTTATATCTCTAATTCTCATAGTTTTTCAATTTACCAGCATTTTATTAAATCTAAGTGAACTATGGCTAAGGAAACTTGTGAATCCACAATCACTTTGATTTTAGAAGTCAATAGGTGCAAGAAATCGATTTGTGTACCTCACACACATGGCATGCTCGCATTTTCAAAAAATTCACCAATAATAATTTTTGCAGCTTCTCTTATTGTGACCAAGTTTATTGCAAATATTGCAGGTCAAATTACAAAATTTCCTTGTCAGCTTTTTATATCTTGTATTTTGCCCTGTCTCCTAACTTCTTTGACTTGTTTAACTTTTGGCTTCCTAGACTGTGCTTTCTTTTCTAGAGGTTCCATTAGTACATAGTCATTTAACTTTCAAAATTTATATCCCCTTCCAAAATTTATATCCCCTAACTAGTTTTAAATGATGTGTATATGCCTTGAGATATATTGACTTATGGTACTAATTGGATAGAAATTGCATTGGATTATCATGTGGAATTGCTCTGATTGCATGTGGACAAGGAATGCTAGTTACATTCTATGCTCTGCAAGTACAAGATCTTCTTTCTAATGTAACACAGTGTGATCTTCATCGTGATTGAGCTCAAACCCATCATCACTTACAAAATATCACATTATGTGCTAAGTTTATAATTGGTCTCATAGATGGTCATACATTCAACTGGCCAATCCTTTCTCCATTTATTCATATACTCTTCATATTCCACTAGTCTTGTCATCATCTTCTTTCTAATTTCTTCTAAAAGATTGATAATTGATTTATCCCTACATTCATTAATCTATGAATTGAAGGACTCGCTGATGTTGTTTTCAATCATGTCACTGCAGAATCTTATGTTGCAATATGCCTTACACCATTTCTTAGGGTGTATTTCACCAAGTCTTCCATAACTTTCTTTTCATGTTCCTTAGATAACATATTCAAATTATCAATTACTTCTTCTTCATACATGCTCTATGCATATATCCAAAACTTCTTTATCAATTCACTCCTACTATGTTTTTTACTCTAATTAGCATAGATGTGCCTAGCATACCATCTATGCTCAACTTGTGGGAGTCCTTCATTCATAGCTCCTCTCAATCCTTGCAATAATAATAACATTCAAACATATTAGACTATAAGTATGAATGTAATTCATACATTGAAGTTATATTAATATATAAACCTTTTGCACATCTGATACCATAACTAGTCTAGAATATAGCATATTAGCAATTTGTCAAAAATTTAACTAACCTTATATGTATTTTAAGGTCAAATATGGCTTTAGTAAGGTTGAATACAACTGTAGGAAGGTCAAATTTGACTTTAGTAAGGTTAAATACGACTGTAGTAAGGTTGAATTCAACTTTAGAAGGTCAAATTCGACTTTAGTAAGGTTGAATTTGACTTTAATAAAGTCAAACTCGACCTTAATAAAGTCAAATTTGACCCTACTAAAGTCATATAATACTAATTCACTATAGTAAATTATTCAACTTTCAAAGCAATAATAGAATACTACCTGGAATGTAATTGGGGAACCTCTGATTGTATATGTCCTCATATTTGTTTCCTTTGATTTTAGTTGCTGTTTCATCGCATTTGCTATGTATGACTTAGCAGATTGGACCATTGACTTGAATGCCTAGTCTCTCTAAGGAATCCAGTTCCACTGACTTAAGTTTCCAGCCAATTGTAATAGCTTCATATCAATCTTTGATGTCACCTTCCTAGAAACAACCTATATGAATAGCAATAGCAATGCAACAACCACCACATCTGAATCTAGGGCTTCAATCCCTATCTTTTCAAACAATTCATTCACATGATCATATGCCAAATCCATATCTCCAATAAGGCCATGTATGAATTTCTTCAAACGAACTTCCACCTCACCTAAAACAACATTATTAAGTGCATATTCACTATCCCCCAACTTTAGACCTACTATCAAGGCAAACTCTTCCCTCCTAAACTTCACTTCCTTCCTACCAAATTTGAAGTACATGGAATCTTCCTCATCATCACCTTTCTACATCTACCTTAACAATACACTATGGATAAGTCGTTTACACCACTTTCCTGCTTGTGGGTTCAAAAGATGGCCAAAGGCAGTTTGTTTTAGCAATTTCATTTGTGTTTCAGTAAGCTTCTTTTTTGTCAAAATAATTTTATCTTCTAGATGAAAATACATTGAAATTTTAACAAAGAAGTATTCCCATTAGGACCAACCATAACCATGCTATCCTGTATGATGAATCATATGAAGCATCAAATCAGATATATATTTTAACTAGATTTAAATGAAGTGTTGTGCTATCCAAGTTTATTAAGGTGGAAATCGAACTTAGTAAAGTCAAATTTGACTTTAATAAGGTTGAATTCGATTTACAAAATTTTCAATTCTATATTATTTATTTAATTCAACTTCAAACGCTAATCAGTAAAACTAAAAATTTGTAGATATTTCTATATAGTGAATGAAAACACAACATAACAAAAAATACATGCAAAAGCTTAAAGTACTTAAGACTTACTCTGTTTTTGCTGTTGAGGATAGGGACTCTTTTCTTCAGGGTCGAACATCCCTTTTTAGTGATTTTTCACTTTTGCATGACCTAGCCATTTGTGAGAGAATAATGGAAAGTAGGAATAGAGCAGAGGAGAAAAATTCAGAGAAGAATGACAGAAAACCCAGAAGAATAGAAAAGTATGAACTTTATTGTATGAATTAAGGACAACAAAATGGAAATGAAATGTTTGGTGTGTTGAGTACTGTGATTCTACTATATTCTAAAAACTGCCACCAACTTGACACGCGACACTTGCAGATAGGTTGAAAGTACAAAACAATGCCACTTACTTTTAGTTCATAACATATATAATATTAATATTTGAGTAACTGTTCGCCTTCATCCTTCGGTTATGGTTGGGCAATTAAATACTACGCTATATTAATCTAAGCATTGCATATTGATGCTTTAAATAATCCAATAAATTTATCACTCTGTCATTATTAGGATTTAGGAGTATTAAGAGTAATAACATAATAAGAAAACATTAATGTAAAACAATGTAGTATTTATTTATAAGGTCTAATGCTATTGAAATCAACAACACTAATACTAATTCATATTATGTTATTAAAATATTAATGAAAAATATAAAATTAGTAACAATCATGATTACTTGATCTTGATTTGTTATAAATTAATATATAGTTGAGAAATAACTTAATAGCATAATAGCCTAATACTATATTCAATTCATATCTTGAATTTGATGGAAGAATATATTATATCATAATTAAAGTTAATTTTATTTGATTGATATAAATTTGATTCATGATAATTTTAAATGGTTGAATTCTTTGCTATTACAATCGAATTTGATAGTGTTTATAATGAATACGATTATATTATCGTCGAATTTGACTTTGCACAATTTATCATATTAAGCATACATAGTCGAATTCCATTATTTGTCATTGACATTTGACAAGTTGATAGTGCCATTTCATACCTATGTCTGCTTAATGTAGTCTAAATTCTAAAATATATATCAATGATATTTAGTTCAACCTTGTAAAGTTGACAAACTCGAATGTAATAGTGAATATTAATGAAATTGTACCTAAATAGTCAATGAGGTTAAATTCATCATTAATTTCTTGAATTTGATAGAATATATTTTATTGAAGTAAGATTTATATCTACCTTAAACATGTGATCCAAATAATCATTGATCATGTATCAATGAGACCCTATACCTTAACCTAAACCCTAAATTGCTAGACATAAACCCTATAACCTCAACTCTAACACTATTGAAATCAACAACACTAATACTAATTCACAAAGTATAATCCAATAATATTATGATATTAAAATATTAATGAAAAATATAAAATTAGTAACAATCATGATTACTTGATCTTGATTAGTTATAAATTAATATATAGTTGAAATAACTTAATAGGCTAATAACCTAATGCTATATTCAATTCATATCTTGAATTTGATCAAAGTATATATTATACCATAATTACAATCAATTTTATTAGCTTGATATCAAATTTGATTAATGACAATTTTAAACAGTTGAATTCTTCACTATTACAGTCGAATTCGACTGTATTATTGTCAAATTTGACTTTTTGAATAATAAAGCTAAACTAATACTGTGCTGTTTTATGTTACATTGAGGGGCCAAATGCCACGCTGTTTTAAGCTAAGCAATCCAAATCTAATTTGGTGATTAAATACTATGTAGTTTTGCATAGACGTATTCGAATTCTAATAAGCAACAACAACAACAACAATAAATTAATAATAATAATAATAATAATAATAATAATAATAATAATAATAATAATAATAATAATAATAATAGAATGCTTGATTATTGAATATTGACACGTGATTGAATTATCTTAATGGTATAAAAACTAAAATACAACCCTAGTTATGAGTTTGGTTTCTCACTAGAGAGAGAAAATATTTCATTTTTTTTCTTGCTTCTATCTTCAAGCTCATGCCTCACTGTTCTCTTCTTTCTAGTCTATAACTCTAACCCTAAATCAAATCATTAACATTGCCATATCATAGAAATCTCAAAATTGTCAACCATGAGTAGCTGTTTAAGTTAAAGAAAATTATAATCATCATTTGAAATCAAAGAAAGAGAAATCAAGGAAGGAGAAAAAAGTTCAAGATAATATTTAAATTTAAACTAACATATTATGATTTATGATAGTATTGAAAATATGATTGCTAAAATTTAAAATGAATATTGAAATGTAACCGCTAGTTTTTTTATATTGGGTATTTGTATAAATCTCTTACTTATTCTCAGTTTAGGATTTCACAACTTCACATGTCATAATCTCAAAGAGTATTGTATTCATTATTGACAAATAGTATATAAATGGACAGCAGTTCATCAATGTCAATGGGATGTAACTTTAATAAGGGACATAGAGTCTGAAGTTACAATCGTGTGAATGGAAGTTTGACTAAATTTAGAAACCAATGGTGTAATTGTGGAAGAAAGGTTATGATTAAAATATTAGAGTCTCCTAGGAACCCTAATAAATTGTATTTTTATTGTGATTGTTGTAGGTTCTTCAAATTTTGAGAGCCTGATATAATGAATTTAATGTATTAGAGTTGGTTGCTTTTATCATGAACATGCAAAAAGATAAAGTCAGTGAATCTATATGGAATGGATGTGTCATAAGTAGTAGTAGTAGTAGATGATTGATTATTATCCTATGTTTAATCTTTGTACTTTTAACATTGCTAAGTGTCAAAGTGTTTAGTATGTAATGTATTTTCATTATGAAATGAAATGATATGGATTTTTTTATTTATAATAAGGTTCATCTAAACGTTAATAAGCTTATATTCAACCTTGAATAAGGTCAAGTTCAACCTTAAATATGGTCAAATTCAATTATAATAAGGTCGAGTTCAACCTTAAATATGGTTGAATTCAACTATAATAAGGTTGAATTGGACTATAATAAAGTCAAATTTGACTAAAAGGTAGATTTTATTGTATCTTTTTAATTCCATCAAATTTGTTTTTTATTGGACTATATTAATAATTATTTTTATTGGAATGTTATGTATCATTTGCTATAATAGGAAATGGCAAAGAACCCTACCAAGAGAAATCCTAACACTAGAAAAGGGGTTGGTGGAAGGACACCAGCATCAGGTAGAGGACATGGTGGAAGGACACAAGCAACAGGAAGAGACCTCAGTGGAAGTACATAAGATATGCCACCAGTTGCTCAACAATCTATATCCAACATAATTGATTCAATTTCATCTCCTACAATAGTTATAAGTTAAATATTTTCTAATGAAGTTAGTGGAACTAATGATGATCATCATATGCAAATTGATTTTGGGAATTAGCTAGAAGGTAATACAGTTGACACTATCATTACTCCTCATAGTAGTAAAATAACTAGGCCTGATATTTAGAATCATTTTAAAAAGTTGTATGACAGTGAGGGAAATGAGACTGAGAGGGCTGAGTGTGTGTGGTGTAAGAAGGATCATCAATGGAAAATTTATCAGGGCACTTATGGCCTGTGGAAACACTTGAGGGAAACTTGTAGGAAGTTTCCAATTCAAGATAAAAAAGCACTAGCTGAGTTGCATAAGGGTGGAAAAGATAAGAGTTAAAGTACATTGACTTTTTAAAAGTAACCTTCTGGGGAAAAAAGATTGATAGTATGGACTTTTGACCAGTAAGCTTCTAGGGATGCATTGGTTAAAATGATAATCAAAGATGGGCTAGCATTTAGATTTGTTGAGAGACTTGAGTTTAGATGTTTTATGGAAACAATTTGTCTAGAGTTTATCATTCCTTCTAGGTTCATTATAGCTAGGGACTATTATAAATTATTTGTGAGTGAAAAGCAAAAACTAAAAGCATTCATTGCTGGCAATTGTGAAAGAGTTTCTTTAACAATTGATACATGGACAAGTATTCAAAATTTGTTCTATTTGTGTTTGATTGCTCATTTTATTGACAATGAATGGAATTTGCATAAAAGAATTCTATATTTTTGTATCATTAAGAGCCATAAAGGAGTGAATATTGGGAATGCAATTGAGTTTTGCATGGAAGAATGGGGGATTAGTAAAGTAATATGCATAATTATTGATAATGCATCAAGCAATGACACTACTGTGCTTGCATTGAATTTTTTTTTTTTTGAAAAAAGATGCATTTGTTTTACATGGGGAAACATTTCATATGAGGTTCTATGGTCACATCCTTCAATTGATTGTGAGGGATGGAATGAAATTTGTGTTAAAGGCAATTTCTAAGATCAGAGATGTGATAGTGTACATTAGGAGTAGCTCATAAAGAAAGGACTAGTTTAGGGAGTGGTGTGACAAACCTAAGATCACTAGTAAAGCATCATTGTGTTTGGATTATCCAACAAGGTGGAATTCCTCCTATCACATGTTACAAACTACAATAGGGTATCAAACATTATTTGAAAATATGCAAGGAGAATTACTAGGTTCCTAAAACAAATTTTATGTTACATGCAAAATTTCTGGCACTCTATACTTTACCTCTAATTTGTACTTTTTTAAAATTCTTGAAATACTTAGAGAGTTAGAGGTGTGTGAAAGTAGCCTTGATTCCATGCTTGCATTTATGGGCAATCACATGAAAGCTAAATTTGACAAATACTAGGGTAGTTTAGGTAAAATGAATGTTATGCTATTTGTTGCATTGGTGTTAGATCTTAGGCATAAAATGGAGTACCTAAGGGTCAAGTACAATGATCATTATGGTGAGTATGAGGCATCAGAACTTGTATCTAGGGTGAAAGGGGTTCTCAAGTATATGCCTAATGGTACAAAGCAAAGGATGATCAAATAGGATCTAGCACATCAATGTGCTCTACTCATCTCACACTTGATGGCATAACATATGATGATATTGATTTATATTTTATTCAAAAAGTAAGATAGAGTAGTATGGTTGAGAAATCTAAGGTAGATATGTATTTAGAGGAGAGGGAGGAAACATTTGTAGTTGATTTCAACCTCCTAAGATGGTGGAAAATAAATGCAGTGAGGTTCCTTGTGTTGTCTAAGGTTGCAAAGGATGTGTTGGCTATACAACGTTCAATTGTTACAAGTGAGTCAACATTTAGCATTGGTGGGAGGATGCTAGACCAATTTGGGAGCTCTTTAACTCCTACCATTATTAAGGTGCTAATTTCCTACCAAGACTGGCTAAGAGACAACAATTAACAAATTGCTCTTGAAAAAACACTCTTAGAACTTAAAAATTGAGAAGATGGTATATTTTTCAAAATATTTACAATATGTATCTCATTTAAATATATACTAATTTCTTTATAATAAGAAATATGATTGATTCAAATTTACATTTTCAATGTGTTTTGAAAGAGACAGAAATAATGGAGATTGTGGCTCTAAGAAGCCTTGTTAATATTTGATTGTCATGCTGATTGCTGAATTATGTGAGTCTAATGGTAACAGTATATACCCTAGGAGCCATATAATAGTTATGTAATATTAGATATTAATTCCCAAAGGCATAATAAATATTTTCATAATGTGAAAAGGGTTTTATATTATTGAATATAGTCCTTAAGTATTTGTAAGAGAATCTATTATCAAGTGTTGAGAATATGGGAGACAGATTGCTCTTATACAAATATTTTAAATATGTTCATGATCATAGGATTAATGACTAGGCATCATTAATTCTAGAAGACTATCTCCTTTATTTGTTTTCTATAATCAGTATGTGATACGGATGATTATAAAGGCAATGAGTCTCATACTGCTTGACATATGATGTCGATACAAACATGTGGATATTCATAGGATGAATAGTCAAGCTATGACATTAGATGATAATAATATGGGGTTTTACTACTTATCAATTATTTATCATCTAGGTCATAATAGTGCATATAGTCCTTTGACTTAAGGGATACTATATCTCCTGCATAGGTAGTTAGGATTTATTATTGTTTACATAGATGTACTATTGTGAACCCTTAATTTTACACCCTTAGTATCCAACCGCTACTTTAACACTTGTTGAATTTAACTTATTACGCGGAGCTATTACAGTGGTCCTGCTAACCGGTTAGCGGGCAGGGGTTCGGGGGTAGCACCCTCGAAAGAAAATTTTTTAGACTTCATTTATATTGCCACCAGGCATCCAAATTTCTCAAACTCCATACCAACAACCAATCTCAAAAAAAAAAAAAAAAGGAACTACCTCGGGAAGCATGCCGCGCTGCACGGGAGGTGTGTGGCACCGCGTCAGGTCTGCGCGGCATGCCGCAAAGGCTTGACGCAGCGCCGCACAGGCCTGGTGCGGCGCCGCTCCAAGGCACGCCCTATTCTGCTCCAGTGAGCCCCACATGCATAAAATGACCTTTTTACCCCTCTTTGTCTAGTTATCAGCTATTTTCTGACCCTATCCCTATGGTCTTTTCACATTTCCATTACCTAAACTACCCTCCACCCATTTGCCTATAAATAGGCTCCCTTCCCTTCTCATTCCATCATCCTTGAGTTTGAGTACATGGTTATCCTCAAATTCCTCTCTTCTTCTCCCTCCAATCACTCTCTAATTAATTATTAATCTTTTTAATTAATTAATTACTTCACCCTGACCAAGTTAATTAATCTTTTTAATTAACTAATTTTTTTAATTAATCACTCTTTTTTTCAAAAATCATTGCTTTTCTAAAAATCAAATTAATCATTTTTCTTAATCCACCTTTCATCCAAATTAATTAATTAATCCTTTTAATTAATTAATCACCTTTTTCCAAAATCAAATTAATCCTT
This sequence comes from Reutealis trisperma, assembly GCA_947687605.1. Taxonomy (NCBI): domain Eukaryota; kingdom Viridiplantae; phylum Streptophyta; class Magnoliopsida; order Malpighiales; family Euphorbiaceae; genus Reutealis; species Reutealis trisperma. The sequence goes on from CANTUT010001030.1 coordinate 127,266, forward strand.
TTTCTTAATCCACCTTTTTATCCAAATTGATTAATTAATCTTTTTAATTAATTAATCCATCCATCCTTTTCATCATATTAATTAATTAATCATTTTAATTAATTAATTAATCTTCCAATCCATCTAATCACCCAGTCCCGATAAAACGGAATTTCGGTCTGGTAAAACCTTTTGCCAACCAAAAGTCAAGGTATCAGTCTTTTTCCTCACTTTCAACACACCCAAACCAAAATCAATCTGATCAACTCTTAAACCCCTCCACTTAACAGTTGAACGAACTATGTGGGTTTTTGATCCCCATTCAATGGGGTACGCAGGCACATTTGGAATCTAAATCCAAACTTCAAATCCAAATCCCAATCAATCTCTTTTCCCTCTTTTTTTCTTTTTTTAATTAATTTGTGAATGTTTTATCTTCACCATTCATTCATATTTTGCCATATTCATGCATTTTCTTTAAAATCATCTTATAAATATCATTCATGAAATCTAATTTTCAAGTCAAGTTAAACTTAAGAGCCAAATTTTGATTATTTAAAACCAAAAACCTAGTCCCCGAACTCAACCTGGTTCGAGATTAGTGATTTTTATCCTTGGGTAAATTAATTGCAAAATTAATAAATTGGAGTCAACTGGGTTTTTCCTTAATTTTTCCCATTTAAAATAAATTAGGGTGGCGACTCCTAAAAATATTTTCAAAATCAACTAAATCCGAACCTGAGGGTTCCATCGTGAGTCTAAACCCGAATGAGCATCCCGGTTCCCTCTAGCGGACCGGGCCGGTGCTCGGGAGAGGCCTCACAACTATTCATGTACGGATATATGGCATGTGATAGTTCTAATTTGTTATATATAGAGGTAAGTGATTGCCAAGATAGAATTCATTTCCTCGAGTAAATATGGTTAAGATTTTATGCTATCTGGTTACTCTTGATAATTAAAGTTTCTGGCTAGAACATTAAGATTCACTAGAAAGAGTTTCTAGTAGGAATATAATCTCATCAAGAATTAGAACCAAGATAAGGACATAGAATCGAGGCACATTAAGGTTTAACATAAACCATTACCCTAGCCAAGGTTGGGATCTTTAATGAAGGGAATATAGTGCATGACAATTTATGATCGATGGTCCATATGATGTTTAAAGTTATCAACTATAAACATTTATTTCTAATTAGGTAGTCGTGATATGGAATGCTAGCTATCACTCATGACTTATGGGACTAAATGTGAAGTGGGTGTCACATCCCAATTTCAGAGACAAGATGGTCCTAGAACATGGGGAGACATAAGGTCATCTACGCCCATAGAACCCACTCATGCATATAATAATCTTGCTTAGGATTGTATCAAACCTCATACATTATCTTAATAATAACCTTTTATAAAGGAAAAACCTTAAGTTGTGGAAGCTAAAAATATATACTTTAATACAATTCATAAGAAAATAATAATAAGACTCCAAATAAAAATCACCAACATAATATTTTAAAATAAAGTTTCCATGATAATTCACGGAGCGTCTAAGGACTCAACATAGTATGGTATTATTATAACTTTGATAAGAAAATTTTCCAAGCGGAGTAGATAGCTTGACCGATCACCTTGCCTCCTTAAAATGCTCACTTAGAACCACACAAGGAAGAAGGGGTGAGATAGATGTCATGACCCGCCCTTTGAGCTGTGACGGTCTTAGGGCATGGGTGGCCATACGGGCACCAAAAACTCGCAGAACCCATTTAACACCTAATATTTTATCATACATCGCATTAAACATATCCCAAGATTGTAACCTTATACCCATTATTTGCTTGTAACATCCTCGTTAACTTGTAACATCATTAACACATAACTTGTAAAACTTAAAAAATTGTATTTTATATCATTAATCAAATATTTAATACATTATACATTATTACAATAGCCATTATAATACCATTCATATTACTTATATATCCTATGACATATTAGTGTTAAACCCTTCAATACCCATGGAGCTCTAATAATAATCTTCATAATCAAGAGTTCCAACATTGGAAATTAATTGAGGAACTTCCAAGCGGAGAATGGGGCTTGGAACTTTAATTTGCTAACTCATTGACTTTACCTGAAAAAATTTAAGCCACTACAATATGAGACAATGCTCAGTGAGTACAAAATAATACAATACATAAGGTAAGCACAAGAATTGTTCTTAAGATGGTACTTGTAGTAATGAAACTTTTTTAATCAGTGTTGTCAATTTAGTTCAATGGCTCATTTCAAATGGAAACAATATCTTTACCAGAAATATCACTTTCTTGGGAGCAGGATGCTTCCCACACATATTAATTAAAGAGTGGCGGCTTGAGCCTTGCTCACTCACAAGTATCACATTATATAAGACTGATCAGGTCTTACAATTAGGTGTTCCCCCCTAACAGAGGTTGGGTACTTTTGCCTTACCTGCAGGCATATACCAAGTGCACAAGGTCTAATGTATTTCCCCACATTAGAAAGGGGATTTCTGCTTATCAATGGATATTCAATAGGATATTCATTTAAGATTCATGTCAAGGATTTCAATGAACATAACACAATTTCGGTATTCAATGATTATCAAAAAGCATCATGTCAATGGGTTTAATGAACAATTCAAACTTGTCAAGGAGTCAAGAAGCATCATATCCAATGGTTCCATATTCGATAAATAGTTTATACTCATTAAGGTATTAAACAATTTAGCAGTTATGGTTTAAACAATAAAGATTCAAAACATATATTTCAAGGCATATTATATTATTAAGTACTCACCTTGGACTCCTTTGCTCCTGTTACACTTGACTCTTGAGGCTAGTAGTGCTCTCCACTCTTATGACAACATCCTTACCTTTGCCTTTAGACTCTACACATTTGTAATTCAATTGCACATCAATCACTATTAAAGCCAAGATATACTACACATATACCCGTTACTAATCTTATCATTTTCTTTAGTCATTCTTTAAATGGCCAAGGCTATACATTGTAGGAAGGATAATTCCTTTCCTCCCAATTTCACATTTCAACTTTGAGTACAAACAATATAAACAAATTCTCATGTCCAATAGAATCCATTCTACTTCTACCATTAATTCCCATAAATGAACCTAACTCATTAATTTGGGGAAAATCACTTTTATTAATTAAATTTCAAAATTTACATTATACAACCCATGTGATTCCATTCTTAAGCTTGATTTTCCCCTTCGCTTTCATGAATTCAAATTCAATACTTAAATCCCCATTTTCCCCGTAAACCCTAAAATTTGGGGAAAATTATTAATTCCCCACCAAATCACCACATCTTCAAATTCATTATAGAACTATGTAATTAGCATAACATAAAATTCATATAATCATTCAATTGTCAATATCTATCACAAAAGTTCAAGTTCCCTTAAAATGTTCAATTCCTAACCCAAGCTTCTAAAGTGCACTTTAACACTTCTAATTCATTATTCCTCATCTAAAGCACCCATAGATGCAATCAATCATAATTTAGAATATTTCCATGGCTATTCACTAACATGGCCGAATTCCATATAAGGTGCACAAAAGATTTTTCAAGCAACTAGTCACCAAAATCAACTTTAAACATAGAAATAAAGAGATGATCAAGATTCCTCACCTTGATTAGCTTTGATTTGTTAATGTTCTTGATTTAGAGAGAGAGCTTCTTTTTGCCATGGTAGAACTTTGGTGTAGAGATAGAAAAATGGAGATTGTAACATAAATTTTTCATATATATAGTAATAAGTTGGATGGTGGATATTTGATCAAGTTCAATCCAATGGTTAAGATTTAACCTTAATGGATGGCTATGATTTGATCAAGGTGGAGGGCTAGGATCCTCTCTACAATGGAGAGAGTTATCACAAGGTGCTAGATGTTCCAATGGAAGCTTGACTCATGTGTAGGAAAGAACAAGAATTTCACTTGGTTAAGTATTTGACTTAGTAAACTTTGGTGACTAAAAAGCTACACCAAAGACCCATTCTCTACACACACTTCATCTATTGTCTTCTTGGGCCAACCATTTGCTCACAAGTTTGGATGTTGTATCCTCCTTAGGCCCAATGGGTTGGCCATCAATGGGCTTGGGCTTTTGAGCCCACAAGCCCAATAACAAAACCTTATATGCATGTTTCAAACTCGATACTTAATATATTTTCCATTTCATTTCTTTCACTCTAATACATATATTTCTACCTTCTAATATCAATACACACTCTAGACATTACTAGATAAATTCCATACATATCATAATGCCCATTTACTAACTCTTTACTAGCATTGATCAAGTATGTGTATCACATAAGCTCATTAGGTCAAACTAAGTTTGACCTCCATTATATTATTGGAATTTGATTGAATTCAATTTCCCATATCACTATCATCACCTCCCAATGTCTTAAGAGATGTGAACACCTATTTACTAGCACTTTAGATTCACATTTCAAACAAATTTTTAGCATACTCACATTAAGTCAAACTCAGTTTGACTTTCATTTTATCATGAAAGCACATATCAATATTGACTTCCTTCCTTACTCATTGTCACATTATTCATTAAATTCACTTATTTTTATGTTCTTAAGGTTCTTAGTATATTGAGGGGACCTTAAATGATATGATATATGGATGTTATCATGTCATCTTTACTATTTATAGTTGGCTAAAGAAACCCTGGGTATTACAATAGATGACCTCAATGAGTAAAAAATAAGGCTTATACAATAACACATATCCCTTAGAAAAGTCTCATAGCTCATAACTCATAGTTCATGATTCAAAATTCACAGTTCATGGTTCATAGTTTGCAATTTAGAAAGGTTCGCAGAAATCACATTTATAACACATAACACATAGAGTGAAGGCTATTGCCATAATCACCTGAACACATAGAGTGAAGGCCATTGCCATAATCACTCGAACACGTAGAGTGAAGGCTATTGCCATAATCACTTGAACACACAGAGTGAATGCTATTGCCATAATCACTGGAACACATAGCTGATGATTACTCGCATTGGTATGAGGATCACATAGTCAATGATTACTTACATTGGTACAAGGATTTCTGCACAAAAAGGGTTATGGGTATCATAACTAGAGCTAATGGTAATCACTTATAACAATAACGCTCAATGAAAGCAATAGCATGTAGTATATTAGCAATAGCAATACAACTTATTAAACAAGAGATAAAAGAATAGTGTGATTCCAGAAAGAAAATAAGGTAAGGCAACAATTATGAAGGATCTTTCATATCATTGAACAAACAATAATGGCTTTGGACCAATTATCCTTTGGCAACCCAAGTTTAACAAGAAATCATATGATCAAATTTAAAATGAAGTGAACTTGGGTTTCAAGAAGTCTCAAAGGTTCCCATAACATAATTATGATAGCTTGTACTTATAACAATAGCATAATGTTTACTCACTTTGTGGTTCCTTTGCTCTTATTACTTGTAGCCCTTGAAACTCTAAAACACCTCAACCTCTAACATAATATTTAATTCAATACTTAGTATTTATTTAATCATCATGCTATCCTATCCCATAGCTACTTCATGCACATATAACATTCACATACACTTAGAGTTGCACAAAGATGTGCACTCATCACTTGCACATAACATGTTGACTTTAAAAGTCTTGCCCATTTAGCCTTCATAGGCTCACATAAAAACATATTATAATTCATACCAAAACTTTTTCTCAATTCAAACACAATGTCATGATCTTAATATTAATTCACTTTAACAATCATCTTAGTACACTTAACACTTCCATACATGTTAACTTATCAATAGCCTTTCAAGTGTCATGTCTATCTCATATGCCCAATTCATTCAATCAATCTCTTCATCAATTCAAGATCATTAATTCATTATTGATTCCTCATAAAACCTATTTCCATATCACCTAATCACATGCATATTCTAATCATAGCATATCGTTAAGATACCTTAAGTATACCAAATTGCCTTTAACCTTGTATAGGGTCATTCCTTCAACCAACATGAAATTTAACTATTTATCATTCATTCATACATGTCCATAATCATCAAAATACATCAAATAAAAATTATAGACATTGGAATAAAAATCTCAATGTAGGCCGAATGCCCTATTCAAAAGTAAAACCTAAATTTTTTTTATTTTTCGCCCTTTCCATCTATTATAGTTATATGTAAAAATATGGTTTAAACCAAGATTTTTTATGTAATCAAAACAAAAATCATTTCAGAAAATCAATCTATATGAATCAGCAACAATAGGTGTGACATATACATGAAAATTCCAATTTTAGGTTTTAGGATGCAAAACCATGAACCTTTCTTGTTTTCGGTATTTTTCTGTCATTACAATAATATGTAAACTGGTGTTTTAGACCATTATTTTTCATTCAATCATAGCAAATATCAGTTTAGAATATCCTCATGTATGAATCGGTAGCCATAGATCATAATTATGCATGAAAATTCTAAGTTTTAAGATTTAGGGTGAAAATCATGAGTTTTCGCGCTTTCCACACTTTTCATTCATTATAGTAATATATAAACACATGATTTAAATAATTATTTTTCATCCAAACAAAAAAAATCAGTTTAAAACATCAATTAACACAATTTGGCAGCTATAGAATTATCAAACCATAGAATTTTTCAAATTTCAAGTTATAGGGTGAAAACCTTGAATTTCCTTATTTTCTGAAACTTTTCAGTTATTACAGTAATATGTAAGAATATGATTTAATCCAATACTTTTCATCAAAACATATCAAAAATTAGTTTAAAATCTAAATATGCAGTAGCTGCCCCCTTAATGAATTTATGTTTGAAAATTTCAATTTTTGAGTTATAGGATTCACCTTTGGCTAAATTGCGTAGGAAGGTTGATATTTTTGATAGAGAAATTAATTTCTCCTTCAAAAACTCACCCAAACTGAATTAAATCTGTAAAAATTAGTAAATAACCAGTTCAAAATAATTTTCTCATAATTTATTTCATAGAAATCATATAGGAAATTAAAAAGAAAGAAAAACTTATGAATACGGGTAAGAAATCACAAAGTTGAAAGGTGTTTTCTTAATTTCGATAGAGAGAATTGTTTTGAGAGAATTTTTCTATCAAAATATAGAAAAATAGAGTGATGGCTCTTGGAATGAGTGGATCAGAACAAAAGTTGTTATGTTGGTTAAGAGAATCGCGACCGCGATTCAAATTTCGCGCCTACAAAATTTGTATTGCGTCTGCTATTGCAATCGCAAAGGTGGTCTCAATTTTCACGATGTCTGTACCCAACTTTAATTTTTTCCAAAATTGTTTTGGATTTATTTTTCAACCAAATAAATTTCTATGACTTAAAATCTGATTTTAAGTTATAAACACCTTGAATATGTGATATTCAAAATGGATTTTTTGGAAATGTTCCAATGATGATCGACATATCTATAAATGCAATTTTTGTATATATATATGTTTTGTTGTTGTTTGAGAGGCATGAATGATTGATCATGGATTAGGAAACCATAATGTATGATTTCTAAAGTGGACATATAATAATTAATTTTATTTTTTGTTGGGATGTAATTAAATGTTAATTACTCATTTATGTTGTAAATTATTTTTATTAAGCCTATAAGCTCTTTTGTTTTTGTAATCTCACCTTGGAATGCCAAGGTTACTAATGTACATATGGAGATGTGAAGATGCAAGAACAAGAAGAGGTTCAACCCATAAAGATGCCTAGTGGGAGCATGAAGATACAAGTGTTGTAATTTCATGTTTGTAATTTGTTGAACCTAAATCCTATATCCATTCCTTATGGCTAGGAAGTGGATCCATAGAATCCATGATCATACCTATGTCTACATTGTCCATTTTATGATATATATTTGTGATATATATGAATGCATATGATGTATTTTAAAATGGATAATGTGCAAAGTGAGATTAATCAATAAAGCCTAAAAATCTTACAAAGAAAATATCGAGTCATGGTTCTCCATTAGAGCAATAATTCAAGAAAATTCAAACGCTTATGTCATTGGTTATGGATATATAGGGATGACATATTTGGTTTGAATGTCTTTTTAAAGTTATTGTTAAGCATGTGATATTATGAGTATATGATACATTGTATGTCAATAATGACAATGAGTATCTGAGATATATAATGTCCAAATCACTATATTTATTAGTCCAATAGGTTTGACTTGACTAGTGTGAAAAGCCAATAATGACAATGCATATCTGAGGTTGGAAACACTAGAAACTGGATTGATTGAAACTCACAAAGTTTTGATGAACAAGTGTTGTTCACTTGTTAGATATCAAAATTCCAATAACAACAATGTATATCTAAGGAATTTTTGATAATCTAATAAGAATTAAATCACTTACTAGAAATCCACCCTAATAGGATTTGCATTTCCTATTTGGAAGTATAGGATTCGCCAAATTAGTGGGATGACCATTTTGAGTAAAGACCAAATCATTATGGTAGCTATATAATTACATAAGTTATTAATCTTATTATTTTCTACTTTTTGATAATATGAAATTGACAAACCCACCTGCGAATATATTTAATTCTTTTAGGCTTATTGGGCCTAAATCTATGGACTGGTTTGATAACCTTAAAATGGTTCTTGCATTTGAGTACATAGTGTTTGTATTCAACTTGATTAATTCTTGGTCTTTTAAAGAAAAAACTACTCCAAAGGAACATATCACTCTAAGTGTAATGGAAACAAAATATTGGATGAGGTTGATGCTATGTGATTGTGTTATAAGTCAAGGGATGCAAAAACAACATATAGGCATAACAAGACTCCAAATAATTATTCTTCGTCTACAAGAGTTGTATGATGAACATAAATACACTGATTAATATGAGATATTAAGGTAGTTATTTTGTTTGAATATAAAGAAAGAAAAAGGAAAAGAAAAGAAAGAAAAAGGAAAGGAAAAGAAAAGAAATTGTAAAGGAAGAAAAGAAGAAAGTGTTTCTTCTTGATCTTCATAACTTTATTTTTCTCTGTCTTCTCCATATTTTTCATTCTTGTTCTTATTCTTACTATTCAACTAGAGTAATAAATTGGAAAAAGGAAATCAAAGAAGAAAATATTTCACCTTTAATTTCTTATTCTTCTATTTTTCTATCTATTATTTTTTGTGAAAGAATTTGAATTGTGAGTAACCTCTGTTATTTCTTACTAATTTTAATTAAACTAAATTTAGAATTATTTTCATGTGATGATTAAATTGATTAAACAACTAGAGAGTCTAGATGTTTTGATGAATAATAATTTTTAAATAGTTTAATTCTTCAAATTCATTCCAAATTTCCATTAGAAATGCACTTGAAGATAACAGAAAAAGTTTCTGTTATAAATCCTAAAAGGGAAATTACAAGGGACAAGTCCATAAATAATGCTATTGTTGACAAAAGAAAATGTTTCTATTGTTAATATTATGAATAATGGAAAAGTAATTGTTCTAAGTATTGAGAATACTAAAAAGGATAAAGAGAAAGATAGACCTTGTGAAGGTAACCTTGTGAAGGTAAATCTATCTCTTATTACTATATTTCAATTATTCAGATAGTGCATATGTTGCTAGGATTTATGATATAGGTGCTTCTGTGTCATATGCATGATCAGAGTAAGCAACGAAAGCATGGAGATTAAATGAAGTGATTTTCAAGAATCTAAGGGGGCAAAGTGTTTATTTTCCAAAGAGCTTTTAGAATACTTCATTATGATTTTAGAAATCATAATTTGTATATCTTGTATGTACTTAATGATGATTTTAGGAAATTATGTTTTGTAAATCATGTATGTATTTCATTAATGATGATTTTAGGAAATCATGTTTTGTAAATCATGTATATATTTCATACTTAAGCTACATTATTCTGTAACTTCAAGGAATTATGAATTCCATTACTAGAAAAATGTTTGCATGGTTTATTATGGTAATAAACTTAAGAGTATGAATTATATGTTTGATGTATTATTATCAAGTTAATAATAACAAAACAACTTCAAGTGTATTATTATTACTTATATATATAATATTGACTCGTTCGAAAAAAGGTAAATAAAATAAAGTGTTCATTTGAATTCATTAAAATGTTCATGGAATTCAAGATGAAAAGGAAAATAAATATTAAGGGTATTTCATACATAAGGGAAAGAATATCATAACCCTTTGGCTTGATCGAAGTGGGATGAACTCGATTACTAATTTTTGAGGAATTCCCTAAATATAAAATTGGCATATAATCATAATTCTTTTTGAGAAAACTATACATGATGGTATACTCAAAATAATAAATTACAACATAAATGATATGATGTAATAGATGATGAACTATAAAATTTTTTGTTTATTTCCTTTTAGAAATTTACAATTAATAGAAATATATTCTTAAATAGAATTTTCTCTAAAGTTTATCTAATCTTAACTCATATATGATATGATATGGATAGATATCAAAATCCTTACTCATAATAAGAAATAAGATATCTAGCTTATTTGATAAGTTGATTTTAGACAATTAGAAGATAATTCTAATTAAGATAAAGTTTGTTGGATATCCTAAAGTGGTTTAGGATAGTATTTCTATCTTTTCCATAACAAAGAGTTGTTAGCAAAGATGTTATTTCTTGATAAAGTGTTTAGTCAAAATTTCCATATTGAGAAAGATAGAATGATCAGGTGAATGTCATCCAATAATGTCCAACAAAATGATCAAAGTAAATTTGATCAACCTTGTGAAAAGTCTAAAACTAACTAAATGTTTTATCCTTATAAGCTACTAAAAGGTTTAGTAGAATATCTAATTTTTCTATAAGATATTATTTTCTTTATATGAATAACAATAGTTGTATATTCATAATGAAGTAAATCATGAGATAGTAAAATATCTAATCTTAAGAAAAATGTAATTTACTTTATATGAATGCACAAAAGTTGTACATTCATGATGAAGCAAATTATAAGATGATTCTAGTATAGCTATATAAGATATAGTGATGTATAATGATTATAAGTTTGACATATAGATGTCAATACTAGTTTTCTTTCTCTAGAAAAGAAAACATAATCATGGAATAAATCTAAAGGCTTTGATTCTTAAGAAAATTTCAAAGTATGCAAAACCTTAATGAGTTGTATCATCGCAAGATGAGTCCTTAATATGTAAAAGGATAATGGGAGTATCCTCACTTTCCAATTTTGGACATGGATAACACATTGGTTTGTAAAAGAATTAATATATTTGTATTTGTAGAATGGTTTTACTAGAACTTTCTTCATTTAGACTTGACATAAATATATACATTTTTGTTAATTCATATCTATAGAGATAGATTGAAGAGAATGTTAAATATGTCTAAGTCAATATTTGGAAAAGATGTTGAAAAGTTCAACATGCTAATTCCAAAAGTTTTATTTCCTATAATTTTGATATCCACTTTTTGAGGGTTGATTCCCTAGATACCCAAAGAAAGTATGGCATTGATTTCTTATAGTATAATAATAAGAAATCTAAATTATACGAGAGCTGTATAATGAGCCGAACATCAAGAATGTTGTTAGTATGACTAACAGATTCTAATCCTATCTATGATTAAATTATTGGAAATATAATCGAAATTATTGTAAAGTACTTGAGAAGTATTTATGATTTAATTTTGACAAATGAAGAATATTACTACATAAATGATAGAGAGTCTATCATTGGGATTATTGTTATCTATGATGAAATAATTTGCTAGAAAAGTTCTAAGCAAATTGTTATTACAAACTTCATTGTGGAAGCTGAATTTGTTGCATAGGATGTTTCAAATAATAAACTATTTTGGATTTAGTAGTAATGAACTATTTTAAGAGTTTCTCCAGTACATCACAAGTATCTCTTTGCTGTGATAATAATGGAGCCTTAGCTTATGGCAAGGGAACTCGAGTCTCATATTGAAATCCAGAATATTTTGAAAGACACTAAGATATTATCAAATCAATTATGGATATAAGGCATTCTAACCTTGAAAGAAATAGCATTAACCATTAACTTGGTTAATCCATTAACCAAAGTCAAAAGTTAGTAACAGTTAAACTTCATCTTAGGAAGATGAGTTTTTGATACTAAGCAAAATGGCTTTAGTGCAAGTGGGAGATTGATAGTAGTATGTGCTTTAAGAACCATATAATAGTTATTTAATAGTAGATATTAATTCCTAATGGCATAATAAATATATTCATAATGTGAAAAGATTTTCATATTATTGAATATAGTCCTTAAGTATTTGTAAGAGGATCTATTCTCAAGTGTTAAGAATATGAGAGTACAAATATTTTAAATATGTTCGTGGTTATAGGATTAATGACTAAGCATCATTAATTCCAGAAGACCATCACCTCTATTTGTTTTCTATAATCAGTATGTGATACGGATGATTATAGAGGAAGTGAGTCTCATACTATTTGACCTATTATGTCGATACAAACATGTGGATATTCATAGGATGAATAGTCAAACTATGACATTAGATGATAATAATATGGGGTTTTACTACTTGTCAATATTTTATCATCTAGGTTATAATAATACATATAGTCCTTTGACTTGATGGATACTATATCTCATACATAGGTAGTTAGGATTTATTGTTATTCATATTCCACTAAGGGAGTGGAGGATTCCTTGTGCTGTCTACCTCCATAAACCATGATAAAGAAGAGTATGCAAAGATTGTGGCCTTTGCATAGCCTTCTTTCAGCAGCAATAAATATTTTTGGTTCCCCATTTCATGGAAACCTAAGCTTGCCAGTTTCAGAACCATCATTGAACAATCTCACCCATAGACTAAATGTAGGAATTTCAACTTTGGCACCAAAGAGAGCATGTACGTTATCAATGTCAGCCACCTTTTGCAAATCCAAAATGCTCCACCCAAATTCACTAACCTTTAGCTTCAACACCTCCATAAAATAGATTTCGCTTCCCAAAAAAAATTTAGAGACTACAAGTATTAGCCACATACTTAATTTTCTAACAAATATGCATTTAGAAAAAGGTGGCAAGGGTGTAAGATCATTTATGGCTAGGTGTTCATTTGATGGAATTTGGGGTATAGGAAGGGTGGGCATTGGGGTTGTGAGTGGGTTATTTCCATTCTCTTCAAAAGGTGGGAGAGATGGAATGATAGGTGGGATGTGGTTTGCATTACTCTCAAAATCTATAATTTCCCTTTCCATGTTCTCACACAACTCACTGTCATCAGAAGAGAGTTTTAAACACTTGAATGCACTCCAACCATGTCATAACATGGATCAATTTGGGGTTGCTCACTTAACCAATCATCCTCATCAAATTCTTTATGCAACATTCCCAAATTCACCTCACCATTCTCGTCTTCTTCATTTTCATCATTCCATAACCAATTGATGGCAGTGGTCTTTTGTTGCTCTTCTAGAATGGCTTTAGTATCATTGAGTAAATTGCCTTAAGATCCCTCATTTAGCAATTCCAAAATCTATCCAACAAAATTTTCTAAATTGTAAAAAGAGATCTGTTGGTATTCCAGAGCTGTCTCAATACTCTGAAATTTTTTCTCCATAGCTTCCACAAATGTGACAAGCATCTCTTCCAATTTATGCTCCTCCTGTGCATGCTCATCATCGTCTAATGTAGTGTCCACTTTAAATTGAGTCGAAAAGCTAGCTTTTGATGCATTGTTTCTTTTGTCCACTTCCTTGATCTAATTCTCCATAGATTTAGTGAATCTTTCTAATGCAAACTCAAGGGATGACTTCTCTTTTGGTGTTTCCCATGCATTTTCCTTTAGGAAATAAGTGTGATAGATGTATCCACGATCATGATGTTGATTTCCCTTGTATCCCTATTCTGGATTTAGGTAAGAATTCAAATTCTAATAGTTCCAATCAGCCATAGAAAATCTTTTTTTTTTTCTTAAAACACAAACTTAAAAAAAAAGCAAAAATATAAAATAGAAAAAACAAATAAAACAGTAAAAATAAAACAAATAAAACAAGTAAAGCAAAAACAAAAATAAATACGAAAATAAAAACTAGATCAATAATCTCTATTAATATTGCTAATATTATAAAACTATCCTCGGCAACGGTGCCAAAAATTTGATTTGCTAAAACTCATACTAACAAACTACAAGTGGACAAGTTGTTATCAAGTAATAAAGTAGTGAGTGTGAGTATCATCTCCACGAGGATAGTTTATAAGTACTAGCGCAAATTTAAACTATTATCTAGTTGATCAAAATGAAGATTAATTAAACTAAGCTAAATTAACTAAACTAACCTAAGAAAGCAAGTAAATGATATTGATGAAATAATCTAGGCAAAGCTAATCTAGATATGAATCCCCCTAGTTTCTCATGCATATCAAATAATGAATTGAGTTGGACCCCCACGAGATTAGTCTAGAACCTCTCTCAAGCAATCTAATCCCTAATTCATAGGTAAATTGGAAGGAATCTCTTATCATCCAAGATCAAATATGAACAACATTAACATCAAGGAGTTAAAGCCCAAAGAGTCTTGTAGATCTATCTATAGTATCCCAATCAACTCTCTATTTCCATGGGTGATCTATCTATCAGGGTATCTCTACTCGTCCAATATAGAAACAATATCCAATCAATAAGCTAGCAATTACTAATTAGAATAATAAGATTTATCATGAAAATAAAATAATCCTTCAATCTATACAATCAAAACTAGGATTCATTACAAATATAATTAGTTCATATTAAAATTGAAGAACAAAGATGCAAAAAATTAAAGAGGAAGAAATCTCAAACAGATCTTGAAGACGTTCTTTAAAATCTTCTCTTTAATCTTCCACATCCACTTGGATCTTAGCCTTTGATTCGATTAATTCCTTAATATCTCTAGCCTTCAAGCCTCTCCCGTGACTCTAGGGCTTAGCCAATCCTTAGATCTCTATTTTTTTTGCTCTATGGCTGATCTACCTTGTTTCTATGTAAAATTCCTTTATATACAGCTACTAAACCTTCTGCCTACGGCCATGGGTCACCTCGTGGCATGGTGTCAATTTCGTCTAAGGTATGGTATGGGCATGGGTCAGGCCATGGCTTACCCTGTGGTAGGCTACTAGAACTTTTCAATTTTGCTTCTTAAGTCATGGCTAGCCCCATGGGTATGGCTTACCCCATGGCAGGTTAATACCTCTGATTCCTTAGGCTATGCCCAACCCCATGGGCATGGCTTTAGCTGTGGGATAGGAATGATCTTCAATACTTTGCCCATTTTCTTCCATTTTTGCTCCTTGGCTTAGTAGTTTCTTGATAAATTGATCCATGACTCTTAAAACATAAAAGAATTTTGGAAAAACACTTAAACAAACAAATCAAACTCAATTTAAGGGTAAAATACACTAAGAACAAAGGGTAAACTATAGTTAATTAAACACTTATCAGTTATGTGTGGAGGTAAGTGATCGCCAAGATAGAATTTATTACTTTAAGTAAACCAGGTTAAGATCCTATACTATCTGGTTATTCTTGATAACTAAAGTTTTTGGCTATAATAGTAAGATTCATTAGAAAGAGTTTCTAGTAAGAATCTAATCTCATTAAGAATTAGAACTGAATAAGGACATAGAATTGAGCCACATTAGGGTTTGACATAAACCATTACCCTAGTTGAGATTGGATCTTTAAAGAAAGGCTTCTAGTATATGATAATTTATGATCGATGGTCCATGTGATGTTTAAAGTTATCAACTATAAATGTTCATTTTTAATTAGGTAGTTGGGATATTGAATGCTAGCTATCACTCACAACTTATAGGACTAACTATGAAGTGGAGATTTCACAATAGTAGAGAAAAATATTTTCTCATTCCCATTGCTAATTATACATGAACCTAGAAAGTTACACACCCAATAGTGATCACCTTTCAAGTATAAAAGGTTTACCATAATTATTAATTAAAGTGTTTATTTAATTGATTAGAGGTAAAATGATTAAACATGTAATTAAATTTACAAGGACCCTAGCATGTCCTGATGTTTAATCTATGAAGATTTCTATTCAATTAAATCTTAATTTGTATATGATGCAAATGAGAAAGATTCAATTGAAAATTGATTTGGACTAAATCAAAGACTTAATTTTAAGCTTAGTGAAAAACCCTTAACGCATGAGATGTGGCCTAAGCCCATATGTGATATGGAAAAGAGGCAATTTAAGGGTTAGAGAAAATTCACAATTCATAAGCCCATGTGATAGGTTTAGGGGTTACAGAATTTTCTACTAAGGTTAAAATTGTAATTACATCTTTCGGCTAATAGAAATGTCCATTTTACCCTTAAAGGATAAAATGGTCATTTTACCATTCAAAGAAGTAAAGTCCACCTTTGCTCCTTCACCAAATGATGAGCTAAAAGGGCATTTAAGTCTTTATGAAGGCTTAAGAGTTAAGTCTTGAGAAAGATGTACATAAAAGAGTTTATGTTCATTTTTTCTTAAATAGGGAGCATCATTTTTCATTTGAAGTTCTCAGAGAGAGAAGTTGAGAGAGAAAAAGAAAAGATGAAGAAAGAGTTTCTTCAAATTTTCTTTTGAACTTCAATTCCTTTCTTTATTCTTTGTGAAAGAACAAATGCTTGCAAATTGAAAATGAGTTTAGTCCAAAATAAATTTAAGAGAAACCTTAACTTCCTAAATGTTTTTGAGGGAAAATCTTGAATCAAATTTAGGTAACCAAGAGAGGGATTAAGGAACACTAAAGAAACCAAAAGGAAACTTGAAGGTGAGTTAGATGTAAATGATCTAGAGGCTTCACATTTGGGAGCTCTTTGTTAAAGAAAGAAGGAATCTTCAAGACGTAATATGATTACTCTTCATTCTTCTTTCTATGCGTATGTGTTGTACACATAAGTTAATTGATTGTTTGAATGAGTTTTGGACCAAAATAGGTGAAGTGAAATTTTAAAATGTTTGAAATTTCACCCCACTACCTTACTTCCACTGCATTTGGCTCCACCATTCCTTCACATAATATTTTAATGTTTACTGTTATTTTGGTATATTTAATTTGACCTTGTTAAGGTTGAAATCAACTTTAACAATGTTGAATTTGACTGTATATATATCTTTTTTAACCTAAGTTAGGTGGAATTTGACCTTATTAAGGTCGAGTTTGACCATAATGATGTCGAATTTGACCTTAATACAATTGTGCCTTTTGAAATCATATCTTTATTTTTCTTCTTTATTTGTTTTACTTGGTGATTTATTTACTGTTGTTGTGTTACATTTGTGCTAGCCTTGTTTATTAGTTTGATGTTATTGTTATGATTTCCTCATGCTACTGTTTCCTTCCTTAATGTATGTTTGCCTTGTTGCCTGTTGGATATTTACTGAATGCCTACCTCTTGTTTACTTAATGCAATTGTAAGGTAACCAATCTCATTTCTTCATCAATTCACGGGAATGGATTGAATGTGAATGATTAATAATGGAATATTGAATTATGTTATTGAAATATTATATAATGTATTAATGTGTAAACTGTAACTCTGTAATGCTGTAATAAACTAATAATCAACTCTTATAGTTTTATTAATGTGAATTAGTAATGATATAATATTATGAATGTTATTGATTTTCAATAGTGTGTTTTTTTTTAAAGCATTTGGTCATTTGATCAACCTCTCATTAAAAATATTTAATTCAATATTGAATTCAAAATTAACACAGTCAAATTCAACCAAATTAATGTCAAACACAACATATATTTAGTCTAATTCAACTTTAACACAAGTCAAATTCAACCCTATGTCACTATTAAACTTGTCATTTTAAATAAGGTCGAATTCCACCTAATTTAATACAGTCAAACATGGTCATATTATGTTCGAATTCAATCTTATTATAGTTGAATTCAAATTCGAATATATCTCATTAATAATGTTTAATTCAACATTGAATTCGAAATTGACACAGTCGAATTCAACCAAATTAATGTTGAACTCAACACATATTTAGTCTAATTCGACTTTAATATAAGTCAAATTTGACCCTATGTCTCTATTAAACTCTTCGTTATTATATAAGGTTGAATTTCACCTAATTTAATGCAATCAAACTAGATTATATTATGTTCAAATTTGATCTTATTATAGTTGAATTTGAGTATATCTATTACTATTATGATCCAGGTTGAACTTAGCTTATTTAATAAAATAATTTTAAATTATTCAATTTTTTTAATTACTCAAAATTTAATGAATTATTATAATTATGTAAATTGAATTTATATAATTAAAAAGAAATTTTTAATTTAAACAATGCAATGAAGCAAATCTCTTTGGGAATTAAAATTACTATGACTATTCGTATTTTTAAAAAATTTGCAATAATTGTATACATATACAGTGTACTGATAAATGGAACAATAACAAAATTTTCATTATAAAAAGGCACCAATAGTGTTGTTTTCGCTCACAAGATCTTTCATCTTATTTTTTTAATCTTCCATTCCATTTCCATATTCTGCTTTATTCATTAATCTTAGTACTAAAATGGCATTCAACAATCCTTATCCAACCAACCCTAGGAAATCTCCCTATAGTGAACCATAAGAAAAAAGGGTGCATGGAATCATCCACCACTTGCTAAGTCTCTAGAACTAATATATGTCAAAACAAAGGTGCTCCATGATAATTTGAGGGCTGAATTGAGGGAGTTCATTCATAGGAGTATGTTAGATGTGCAGGTAGATTATGTCAAGGACAAAATGCTAGAAATATATCCTCCTCTTATGGCTATTTATGCAATATATAAAGAGGTGATAGAGGAGAATAATGCAATCGAGGGCCAGATTGAAGATGAAGTTACCCCTAGCCCTAGTGGAATGTGACCAATGCCCCCTCCAGTCTCCAGTCCAGCCAGTTAGCCTCCTTTAAATAATTTATTTTATAATTTTATAATTATAATACTAAGTATTATGTTTTTATGCTTTTATATTTTAATTAAAAATATTAATTATATAAATATTAATTATTAATTATCATGCTTTTTTATTATATATAATGTTTGGTGATTTATGCTTTTTCAATTTCTTCTTAATTTCATATATGTATCTCAATATTGCTGAATTCTAGACTAAATATGACAAATTTTATCATTATGGTCAAATTCGACTATACTACAGTTGAATTTGACATTCAAAGTTTTGAATTCGACCTTATTAAAGTTGAATTTGACCTCAATATGGTCGAATTCAACTCTATTAAAGTCAAGATCAATGCGATAAATTTTAGATTTCAACCTACTAAAGTCAAAATATATCTTATCAAAGTCAAATTTGTCATAATTACCTGAAATCCTTGATATTCGAACTGTAATGGCCTGAACCATTACCCCGAATAACTAAACCAGCTTGTATTGGAATGACGGTACAAGTCAGGACTGGTACTTCATACTTATAAGTCAGGACTGGGGCCATGTTTTTGGGATACCTGAATTTTTAGTTTGGTACATGGATTTTGAAATCCCCAACTTTACTTGAACTGTGCATAGCCCTAGCTAGAGGAAACATTTGATTATTTTTTTCCTTTACAATTGTAGTAAGGACTTGTCTTTTACATAATCCTCTTAAAAAGCACTCATCCATGCTAATAACTGGCCTACACCCAGCCAACCAACCTTGTTTGCATGCATCAAAACACATAAATATTCTGCAAAAAATTCTTTTTTCCTTTCCTTAGTTCTTCTGGGTCTAGCTCCACCTCACAAGCACTTTTAGGGTTTGTTTTATTAATCTCTACAACATATGCTTCAAATCTGTCAAACTTAATTTTATAATTTGATGATAACTCTTTCTTTAATTTCTTCTTAGCTCATTTGCATTTAGCCAAATAATGTACCCTAAGATCATTCTTTGCCAGTTTCTTAATATCTTTTATGCTTTTCTTAGGCTTGTTCTTAATTGTTTCTTAAAATAATCGACCAAATAATTGATAAATGCTCTAGGAGCCTTGAAAGTCCTGCCACATGTATGTTCAGGTATGTAAGCCTTTACTAATAAACAATCATTAGGGTCTAATCTACTTATAAATAGGTGACATAGGCATCCTTCTTCACATTTGATCTTTAGCCTTGGAGGCTCATTTTTAACCCACCTCAATGACTTCCCCTTGCTATTGCATACTTGGCAATAACTTGCCTAACCTCTTTAGCATTGGAGAAAGACGTTCTAATGTTAACATATGGATAAGGTGCATCCTCAAATGGTCCAAAATTATCTTTATCATCAATTAGACTTATATCAGGATTTGAATCACTAGACTTACTACTCAAACTAACATGTTTACCCTTATTCTTCATATTTTCAACATATGATGGTTTATTATCATTGTTTACACCCTTAGATTGCCTACATTTTTCTCTTTCAAAAAGTTTATCAAAGTTAAATCCTATGTCATCTTTATAGCTTTCTTAGATTTTCTTTGAATTTCTTTAAAGAATTCACTTTTGAATTCATTTAATTCACGATTCTCAACCTCTTTCCCCTTTATTTTCTTTATTCTCTCAACATCATCTGCTTGTAACCAACCATGTATTATATTTTCATTCAAATCATCATCCCATATGTTGGATTCTTCTTGTAAATCATCACCTCTACCTTCATTTGTAGCAGTAAAATATTCACCTCTTGGACCTTCATTTATAGTAGCAAAATATTTACCTCTTGGACTTTCATTTACAGCAGCTTCCTCATATCTTAAACCAATCCCCACTTTACTAGTCACATCAGTTTCATTAGGTAGAGCTTTAAGTCCTTTTTCATCTTCATACAATGACAATGTAATTTGTTCCATAGCCTTTGTACTTTAAGATGAGCATATATATGGAAGCTTCTTACATTCCCTAGTTTGTTAGTGATAAATTATATATCACCATTAAACTTTGCTAGTAGCAACCCATCATCCAATGACTTTCTAGGTTCTCTAATATATATCTGAGTGCCATTAGGGAATCCAAACTCCTCTTTATGCTTTTTTTTCTAATATGACAAATTGATAAAAAATCTAAATCAAAAGATTTTATCACCTCCACTTCACCATTCATATACTGTCTACCAGGAGGCTTACTCCAACCCCCATATGCTGCAAAATGGTGAGGTTATTAAGTATGGATCTCAATTAGTATATATTTTATATGGATATGCTCACATTTACCCTATTTTTATATTTGATTTACCCTAAACCCACATGTAATGAACCCTAATTTAATATTAGGAATCTCACATCCCCAAATAATACCCTATTTTTAAATTAGTTTTTCAATTCCCCAAAATTAAAATAAGGTAATTTTATTAGTATTACAATGCAAAACTACAATTCACTAAGTTACATGTTTAGATAAAAAATCAGTTTTGTCCCTATTCCCATTTGTACAAACTCATGAAAAATCACAAACAATCAACCTTAAGATTTTGCATTTCATTATAATAGACAAAACATACACACTTGTTACACACTATAATGGCTAAAAATATGTTAGCAACTCAACCCCATAACAGCTCCACTTAGCCCCATATATGCGAAGTAGCTTTCAATAATACCAGTCAGTAGTTAATTGGATTTAAGGTAAAAAAGTGATGTCTTTAGGTGAAAAGGATGGGTTGATATTAATGAGCTTTATGCAATTATTTTCCATCTATTGGGTATGGTATGGGCCCATAGAATTTAATAAAGCTAAGGCTTCCATTTGATAGGCCTTTCTGCACTGAAATAGAAAGAAGGATGGTTTAATAGATTGGCGAAAGGTCAAAGGCGCCAATATGTTATTTTGGCCATAGGTTAAGGGCTTTTTATACCTTTGCCCATTTACTATCCCTTACACTCCTTAGCAAAATAGAGTGAGTGAAAGGAAGAATAGAATAATAATGGAGATGTCCAAGTGTCTCTTGCCTGAAAAGGATATGCCAAAGAAGTTTTGGGCAAAAGCTGTACACATTTCTGTATATCTATTGAATAGACTTCTTATAAAGGCCTTGAATGACAAAACTCCATATGAAGTTTAGTTTGGAGTTAAACCTTCTGTTGATCACCTTAAAATCTTGGTTCACTATGTTATTTGTATGTTTCTGATGTTAAAATAAAGAAGCCAGACCAAAGGTCTGTTGAAGGTGTGCTTTTCGGTTTTACAAGCAATAGTAAAGGTTATAGGGGTGTTTCATTTAAAGACTCAGAGGGTTATTGCTGCAAGGGATATCAAATTTGATGAAGTTGGAATCTAGAATTAGGATAAAGGCATAGCAGAGGCTTGCTATGAGAATTCAAATTAAGACAATAATCCCTAAGAATAAGATGCAACTATTTCAGAGCCAAAGTCAAGTGAGAATTCAAATTCTAACTCTAAAATGGTAGTGAGAGGGACAAGATTACTATCAAATGTGCATGCAAGGTGTAATGTTGCCTTGATAGAACCTTTATATTTTAAAGAAGTAGAAAGGATGGTTTGATGCAATGAAAGAAGAATTGATGATGATTGAGAAGAACAAAACCTAGTAGCTTGTTGACAAACCGAGCAATAGAAATGTGATTGGTGTTAAATGGGTTTTCAAAACAAAGTATAATTTAGATGGTACATTCAATAAACTAAAAGTAAAGCTGGTT
>CANTUT010001030.1:155000-210000 GCA_947687605.1 Reutealis trisperma
TATATATATATATATATATATATATATATATATATATATATATATATATAGCTGCCAATTTGTACATTAAAGTATTCTAAAAAGATTTTTGTTTTGATTACATGAAAAATCTTGGTTTAAATTATGCGTTTACATATATATATATATATATATATATATATATATATATATATATATATATATATATATATATATATATATATATATATATAGCTGCCAATTTGTACATTAAAGTATTCTAAAAAGATTTTTGTTTTGATTACATGAAAAATCTTGGTTTAAATTATGCGTTTACATATTACTGTAATAAACGAAAAGTGTAAAAAGGAAGAAAATTCATGTTTGTTCTTGAATGGGTGATTCAGCCTACATTTGGAATTTAATTCCAATATCTACAATTTTTATGTGATATAATTTAATAATTATTGACATGTATACATGAATAACAAATAATTAAATTGCATGTTTGTTGAAGGAATAGCTCTAGACAAGTCTAAAGACAATTAAGTATACTTAAGGTATCTTAACCCTATATTGTAATTAATATGTTTATGTGATTAATTGATATGGGAAATAAGCTTTATGATGAGTTAATAATGAGTTAATGATCTTAAATGGATGACGAGGTTGATTGTACTAATTAGTCATAAGAGATAGGTATGATACTTGAAAGGCTACTTGATAAGTTAAAGGTGATAAGTATGTTAAGTTGAAAGTTAAATTGAATTGATATTAAAATCATGATTTGTCGCATTTGACCTTAGAAAAGTCATGATATGAGTTATTATGTGCTTTTATGTGGGCCTATAAAGGTAAAGTATGCAAGACTATAAAAGTCAACATATTATGTGCAAGTGATGAGTGCACTTCTAAGTGCAACTCCAGGTGTATATGAATGTTATATGTACATAGGGTAGTATGTGAATGTCAACATAATGTTAAATATTATGTTAGAGCTTGAGGAATAGTAGAAGTTCAAAAAGGGCTACAAGTAATAGGAGCAAAGGAACCACAAGATAAGTGAACATTATGTTTCAAGTTACAAGTACAAGTTATCATATTTGTGAACCTTTGATATCTTGAAACCCAACTTCTTTTCCATTTTTAGTTATGTCTATATGAATTCTTTGTAAGCTTGGGTTGCCAAAGGATAATTGGTCCAAAACCATTTTGATTACTCTATGATAAAGAACCTTTGTGAGTTATTGCCTTACCTTACTTTCTTTCTGGAATCACATTGTTATTCCTTTATTATTCAACAAGTTAAATTGCTATTGCTATTATGTTATATGTTATTGCATTCTTAAATGCTATTGTTATATGTGATTGCCATTAGCTCTAACTATGGTATATATGAACACTTTATACAGAAATCCTTATGCCGATGCAGATAATTATCGGTATTTGTGCACATGGTCTTAACCTGATGGATAGGGGTAGTGTATCCACGTCAGCTAGAAGGGGCAGTTCTAGCTGTAAGGCCTGATCAGTTCTACAACTCTTTGAAAGTTACAAGTTGGGAGTTGGAATTTGGTATAAGGCCACCTCTCCCTTGAGTGAATGAACTAATAAGTCATCACTCTTTACGAGTTTACAAGTTACAAGTTGATTTCTGTGAACCTTGCTCATTTGCAAATCATGATTTATGAATCTTGGACCCTTATAAAGGGATATATGTTATTTTACAAGTTTTATTGTTTACTCATTGAGATCATCTATCTTACCCCTTTTCTTTATGTGGTTCCAAGTGAGCATTGTGAGGAGGCAAGGTGATCACTCAAGCTACCTACTCCGCTTGGGAAATTCCCTTGTCAAAGTTATAATAATACCATATTATGTCAAGTCTTTAGACAGTCTAGGAGTTATTATGGAAATTCTATTTTATTATATACTATGTTGATGAATCATTTGGAGTCTTAAGTATTTCTTTTCTTATAGATTGTATTTAAAGTATATTTTAATTAGTTTTTTGCAGCTTAAGATTTTTTTTTAAATGGTTTATTTAAGTCAATGTATGAGGTTTTGGTATGATCCTAGGTAGTGTTTATGTGTGCATGAGTGGTTTCTATGGGCGTAGATGACCTTATGTCTCCCTATGTTTTAAAACTGTCATATCTCAGAAATTGGGATGTGACAATGGTAATACCAAATTCCATTTTTTATTAATAAGTAATAAACTATTAAATGTTAATATATGTTATAATTGATTTTCTATTGATTTCCTAAAATTATAAATTTAATTGATATTCCAAAAAATATGATACCAAAGGCCCAATTTAATTGACACATACACACACACACACACACACACACATATAGATATATCTCTTTATATGTATATGTATATGTATATGTATATGTAAATGTATATATATATGTATATGCATATGCATATGTATGTATATATGTATATGTATATGTATATATGCATCTGTATATGGATATATATGTACATGTATATGTATATGTATATGTATATGTATACGTATATGTATATGTATATGTAAATGTAAATGTATATATATGTATATGTATGTGTGTGTGTGTGTGTATATATATATATATATATTACCAAAGTATTAATTAAGAAAAATTCCAATGCTTTATGAGAATAATTGAAAAGTTACTAAAAATGGTTAAAGTTATATATAAGCATCCTGCTTATGTATATGTATTTATATCTCAATTGTAACTATATAAAAGTTCTTATGGTTAAATAAGTGAGTTAAAAATATGGGAAGCTATATGTAATATTAAATTAATAGTTAATATAGTTGCTAAAGTAGAATTACCTACATAATTATTAGTAATATCATTATTGTTAAATTGTTGAGCCCTACATATTAAAAGAATGTTTTAAGTGCTACCTAGAGTAACTTTTTTCTTTCAGCACCTGAAAATCTTTTAAAAAATATATGTGAACCCTGAATTCAAAAGAGCCATTTGAACCTTGAAAATTATTGAAATTCTAAATTTCCTTTTTATCAAGGATTAGCCTTAACAAAGAGATCTCTGTCTGATATAGGTAAGACATCATATTGTGTGCACATAGGAATCAAATTATATATAGTGATATGGGGGTTAAAAAGAACCTTTGCCTTGGGTATGTCAAAGCACCTCTATCCCAAATTTAAGGGAGCTTTATGCTTTAAGTATGCCACAAATAGCCTCTATCCCTACTATATAGGAGCATGCTAATATCGAGAGCCTTTGCTTCGTGTATGCTTAAAAGAGCCCTTGCCCCAATTTAGCAAATAATCTCTGTTGGCCTTAATTGTACTGCAACCCAAACATATTGAAATCCTTGTTCATTGATACCTAACTAAGTTGATTATAAGATCCAGGAATGTTGTCACCCTATTTGCCAAATGTGATCTAAAAGTGAAATGACTAATTGACACTACAATAATAGAAGATCCGTTCCAATGGAAATGATTATAAGTTTGATATTGTCTCCCTTGAATTAAAAAGTATAAATATATGTGTGTGTAAATGTCTCCTTTTTATTTTCTATTTTTAACGTCTTTAAATATACAAAGATTTCCAATAATATATACGAAGATTTCCATACATTATATACATTTAATGTCGTTAAATATATACAAAGCACCAATAATTGATAATTTATTAAATGACATGTTTATTCAATGAAAATGTTTAAATTATAAATATGTAAATTTCCATAAAATTAATATAGGTTTCTTGTATGTGTCAATAATTAATTTTATGTAATTTTATTTTAATATTTAAATAATATGTGTCATTATATATAATGAAAATTATTTAGTTACAATTCATGATTTAATAGATATGTCATTGATATTAAAGCTAATTATTTATGTATTTCTTAAATTCAAAAATTTCCTTTTACATGTATGTACATGAATTTTACTTGAATATTTGAAATCATATAGTTATATAGTTTTTATAAAATTGTATTTTGAATATTACAAGAACTACAAGATTTAAATATATTTCTATATTTCCCTTGGGATATTAAATATATTAGAAATGTTATATTATTGATTTTATAACTTATTAAATATAAAATGTTTTCAAGAAATATGTATTTTGATATGATGAGACAATTATATATATATATATATATATATATATATATATATATATATATATATATATATATGTATTCGTCTAAAAATTTAATACTCTTATTATATATGAATTTTGAATTTTCAAGATTTATATAATGAATTATTATTTTAAATTTCATATAATGAATTATGAATTTTTTTAAAAGAATTATATGCATATAATAAATAAATTTCAATGTCTATATTCATATGTTTAAACTAAACATAAATTGTATAAAATTATCTAATTTCTAAGGAATATGAAATTCCAAAATATATTTATATGAAATGATAAATTGACATTTCTAAAATCTTATGGTTTTAATTGTTTATTTGTATACCATATGTGTGGAGAATTATTATACCATTCTAATCTTACCAAAGTTTGAGATAATTTAATGAAAACAAGATCATATGTCACAAGCATTATTCTAATTAAAATTAAATAGTGAAGACCCTATGATGTATGTGTTGTCAAGGATATCAATATTTTTTGTTACCATATGTTATTAGTCTAAAAATGTATCCTATTATGTTCAAACCCAAAAATTGGATTATGTCTCAAAATCCTTAAGAACTAATAAAGTAAAATATCTGTAAATATTCCAAAATACATATCATATGATCTATTAAAATAACCAAAGTGTTATATTTCAAAAGATTTCGTATATATACAATTAGTTGAAAAGGGAGATTTATTAGTATAATTTCTTAAATTTTGAGAATAGCTTAAAGTAAAGAAATTAATATAAAGATTTAAATTTCATGTATTATAAATAAATCATCAGTGAATTATATTTTAATTTATTCCAAAAGTTAATTGTATTCTTTACTTGCTGAGCTTTTCCCAAAGCTCACCCTCTCCACTCACCAGTTCTTGCAGGTAAAGATTGATCGCATTCTCAAGAGTTTAGGTGATTGTGTCAAGTTGATTCCTCAAGCATCAATTCTTCCTTGAGGATTACTAAGTCAAAGCAATAGTTTGAATTTTGATAATTATTTGTATTTAAATATATGTTTAAATTTCTTTAGATGCTCTATGTGTGTTATATAGTATAATTGTATCTGATGTGATCAAAAGTATTTGATAAGTATTATGTTAATGTATAAAGTGAATGATGAATCTAGTGTGGAAAGTGTGATTGGTATGTAGGTTGTGATCTTTAGGCTCCAGATTGTTATTGATATCATGTTGAATTAGTTACAAGTATGGGTTTTATGTGTTGTTGGTTCCTTTATGGTTTTCTATGCCCTAAGAAAGTCACATCTTCGTGGGTGGGATGTGATAAGAAAATTCAAGGGGTAGTTTATAGAAGTCTTTTTAGATGTTTCCTATATCTATCAGCTATAAGACTTGATATTATATATGTTGTAAGTCTTCTCTCTAAATTCATGCGATCTCCAAGTGAATTACACTTTAAAGCTATAAAAAGGGTGTTGAGATATATCAAAGTGTCTTCTAAACTTGGAATCTAGAATTTAAGAGTTCCTGAAATGAAGTTGATTAGCTTTACTGACAGTGATTAGGCTAGTTCTTATGATGACATGAAAATCACTTCTAGATTTGTGTTTTCTTAGGATTAGGGGTGTTTAGTTGGTGTTCAAAGAAGCAAAACATAGTTACTCAGTCAAATGTTTGTGCGACCTCACCCAAGCACTGGTTTGATCCACTAAAGGGAATCAAAATGCTTATTTGGGGAAAGAACTCACGTTGGAACCCTAAAGCTTAGATAGGTTGATTATGAAAATAGGTTTAGAGCCACCACCTTAACTTTATTTCATTTAGGAAAAGTTAAAAAAAAAATCCAATTTGACTCCAATTAACATCCCAAAGGAAAAGATCACTAGTCTTAGAACTAAAGAGGATTCTGAGATTAGGTTTTCAGTTCATTTAACAAAAATATTTTGATAATTAATGTAGTTCTGACTTAAAAAATAATTTTGTGATTAATGCATGTATAATTCATTATGATGCATGACAATCCACTAATTCATAAAGCATAAAATAAAGCAACACAATAAGGCAATTAAAGAAAAGACTTTAAAATTACAATAAAAATCCAAATTAAGGGATACCACCTCTAGCCCTTACATGTTATAAGGAAGTCACGCATTTCCCAAACTAAGTCTAAAACAAATAAACAAAGTAAAAGAAAACCTAAATATATAAAGAAGGTGGTGGGAGGAGATGGTTGTTTATTCTATTTAGATTCAACACTTGAATCAAGCATGCCTGTGTATCCCTTTGAATAGGAATTAAAATCCTCGCAATTCTCCCTTATGAAGGGATTTGTTTAGCCAAATCACTTTATCATGATTTGACTGATTGATTAATTAAGTAAAGTTGATTGATTGGTTTTAATTGATTACCAACTTAAGTTAATTAGTTCAAACTTTAATTAACTACCCTAAATGAATCAATTAAGAAAAGGCAAGGAGCCTTAGAGGGAGAAGAGAATCCCAAGGAGGGAAACAGTAAAATGAAATAAATAAAGGAAAGCAAAAAAGAAGGGAAAGTAGACTTACTTTGATATGGATGAGGATGGCTTGCCTTGGTCATCGATGGCTTGCCTTGGTCATCGATGGCTTGCTTAAGATGGTGAGGAACTTGCTTTGATCGAGATTAAGGGAAGCTACCTCAAATGGCAGCAAAAAGGCTTAAACTTATTACTTTGCAAAGAAAAGAGAAAAGGCAATGCAAAAAATAAAAAAAATAAAAGAAAAACTTTAAACTAGAGAGTTTGTTCCTTTAGGAACACACTAGAAATATTGCTTGCTTTAATATTAGGGTTGATCAAGCAAGTTTGGGTGTCCATAGGAGAAGAAAATAGAATAGAGAGGTTCTTATATATAGGGGCTGAATAGTGTAAAAAATGATATGGGATTTGCATTTAAGGAGTCATTGTAGCAGGGTGCCCCTGTAGTTCTGCAAAGGCTGCCTATGGCAACCGTAGGCTTGACATGCTATTCTGTGTCGACTCTATATAGTGCACTAAATTTAGCATATATCAAGTTGTGGCTTTTCAAGGGGGTGAAAACTTAAGTGTTCACACTATTGAAGCAAAATATATCCTCACTGCTGCTATTGTAAATCAAGCCATTTAGCTTAGGATGTTGATGGAAGATTCGAAGCAACAACAAGTTGATGCAATACAAATTATCTGTGATAACCATTTAGCTATGTCTATTTGTCATGACCCATTTTCTAGGCTGTGAAGGTCCTAGAGCTTAGGGAGACATAAAGTCACCTAAACCCGTAAAACCCTATCTATCTTAACATTTTTTTTTATATATTCCATATTATATCTTATCCCAAGATCAAAACCCAGTTGTTCTTTACCATGTTAATTATTACTTTGTCCCTTCATTTAGCCAATGCACTTTAACACCATTTCATAACTATTGATTAGAACATCATTCTTAAGTATTAATAAATACTATTCATACATTCTTACTTACTATCATAAATATGTATATATAACAATTACTACCATTCGTTTACAATACTCTCTAACATAATACATTTTAGTACTAAGCCTTCAAATTCCATGGAGATTTAGATCAATTATCCTCATAGTAACACAAGTAAAACTCAAAACATAGCAATTTAGCAGAGCAAGTCCAAAGCGGTGAAGCATAGCTTAGAATTTACCTTGCTAATGAGTCACCTTGACTTGAAAAATTTTAAACAACTATGGAATGAGACAAGCTCAATGAGTACATAATAATATAAAAGAATATGAAGGCAATATAAGATATCTCTTGGATAGGTTCAAGATGACAATGAAGTGATATTAATCAAAATTGGACATTTTAGTTTTTGAATACATTTTATCAGAAATAATAATGTCTTGTAAGAAAAAAGCTTCCCACACATGAATATTAAAGAGTGGCGGCCTAAGCCTTGCTCACTCACATATATCACACTACATAAGACTGATTAGGCCTTATGGTTAGGTGTTCCCCCTAATAAAGGTTGGGTACTCACACCTTACCTATGGGCTTATAACAAGTGCGCGAGGTCTGATATCTTTCCTCACACTAGAGAGGATTTCTACTTAATCATAGGTAGTAACAAAAGACATATACAAGGTCTATCTTAGAAATTCAATGAAAAATAGTTTGGCATATCAATCATTCTCATCATTGGGCATAACATAGAACCAATATAGGAGGCTCATAATGGTTAAATATCATATATGAAGGATAGGAAATTCCAAAGGTTCAACAATCAATGGGCAACCACATATTCAATGTCACTTTAAGGTATATATGAAAGGATAATAATTCAAGCAATGGTTGCACACAAGATGGCATAATTACATCATATTATTAAGTACTCACCTTAAGCTCCTTTGCTCCTATTGATTGTTCACTCTTGATTAATTTAGTATCCATTATGATCTTGAGCAATTTCCTTGCCCTTACCTAGAGGTTTTAGACCATATTATTTTAATTACATATCAATTAGTAATCAATAATGTTACTAGTCATAATTTATCTATTTTATACTTAGTTCACTATTTTAACTCATAATGGAGGTATACTAATAATGCTACATTTATGCATATTTCAATTTCCAATCATTTCCAAGCTTAATTCCTTATTTAATTTCATGAAACCAAGTTTAAATCTCTAAATCTCTAAATTGGCCTATAAACCTTAGAATTTAGGGAAAACTATCAATTTCCCTTTCAAACCACTAATTTACCATAGATTCATCAAATTAACACCTAGGCAATTAATTTCCACTAATTATTTTGAATTAATTCACTCTGATTTATAAGAACCCTAACTTATCCCACTTTGGTCAAATTTAGAGAAAACATGTGATTTCCTGATAAGTGCATATTTGACTATATTTTATCCCTTGTTCTTACTTGGTTTTATTATTAAATTGAGTTTAATTTATTTATTAAGTGGTTTATCAGAGCATTTTAAGTGTTTTAGCTGATTTGGAGGCCATGAATCAATTTGTCTGAAAATTGCAAAGCTAAGGAGTGAATTCAGTGAATTTTGGACAAGGAGTTAAAGACACAACAGGCAACACGCCTAGGAGCATGGGCATGTATTAGGGTGCATTAAGCCATTCTGCCCCTGTACCTAAGTGTGTTGTAGCCCATGTTGAAGAGTTGAATTTTGTAAAGAGATAGATGCCTACACACCCAATAACACGAGCATGTTACAGTCTGTGTACATGAAAGTTGCATCATTTAAAATATGTTTTCAAAGAGAAAAGGGGGTCTGATCTTTTCAGAGAGTTTGACTTCAATAGAACTTTTTGAGAAGAAAGGAAGAGTTAACAGCTGAAATCAAGAGGAAAGAACAAGATTGGAGTGGATTCGAAGTAGGTGATTCAAGGTCAAAGAGAAGATTTTTAAGAACTTTTCCATAGATTGTTTGATTTATTATTCTCTTCTTTCTTTTTCATTATTCTTCCAATTTACCATGAACTAAACTCTTTTTATCTAGATGGGATGAATCCTAGTTTGGATTGTATGGATGATTGGATTTTTAATCAAATCATCCCAGGATTGAGTTATATTCATGATTTATATTAATAAAATCTGATTGACAATTGCTAGCTTATTGATTTGATATCTCATTTCTTATTAAGGAGTAGAGATACCTTTCATTTGATTTGATCACTCATGAATATTAGGGATTGCTTGGAACTCTAGAGATAGGTTTACAAAATCCTTTGGCATTTTCAAATCCATGATCTTAATGCTTTGCCTAATCTATTGAATAAGAAGAGATTCTACTTAATTTGCTTAGGAAAAAGGATATTAATTACTTAAGAATGGTTTAATTCTACTTTTGGGATTTCCAACTTGATTCATTATTTAATTTGATTGATTCCACATTCTGTGAAATACATGAGAAGCTGGGGGGAGTTTCTATGTAGATAATCTATTCATTGATTCTTTTCCATTGATTTGGTTTATTTTATACATTTAGTTAATTTGGTTTAATTATAAATTTATTTTAATTCTAGCTTCCTTGAAATTTGATTTACTAGACAATAGTTAACATTTGAGCTAATACTTATATAGTATCTCTGTGAGATCGACTTTTTTTATGCTATATTACTTGAATAATAGGTATACTTGCCTGTAACTAGGGTAGAATAGACTTAGAGTTTATTTAACCTAGTGGAAGTCTAAATATAGACCATTGAGTTTTTGGCACCGTTGCCAGGGAAGTGGTTATATAATATTAGCAAAATAATAGAGACTATTAATTTAGTTTTTGATTTTTGTTTCTAAATATTGTTCTTGGTATTTTGTATTTCATGTTACTTAATTTTTATATGACCATAGCTAGTTCATCCAACTTGGTAGAGAAAGATCCTGAAATAGAGAGAACTCTATACAAGAAGTTGAAGGAAAGAGAGTTGGTTGTGGTTGAGAAGATTGAAGAGTAAGAAGAAGTTGAAATAATGGAAGATAGAGAATGAAGAACTATGTCAGATTATGCTACCCGCTCTCATTGGGGCTGATTCCAATATCAGGAGACTGACAATTGTTGCCAATAATTTTGAGATCAAACCAAACGTTATTCAAATGGTTTAGCAATCATGTCAGTTTGATGGATTTCCTAATGAAGATCCTAATGCACATCTGGCAAATTTTCTAGAAATTTGTGACACATTCAAGATCAATGGAGTTTCTGATGATGCAATTAGGTTGAGGTTGTTTCCATTTTCTCTGAAGGATCGACCTAAGCCGTTGTTGAAATCATTTGCTGCTAGAACTTTTACTACTTGGGAGGGTTTGGCTAAAAAGTTTCTAGAAAAGTATTTCCCTCCTTATAAGATAGTGAAGTTAAGGAATGATATTTCTTCATTTATGCAGAGTGATACTGAGACTTTGTATGACACTTGGGAGAGATTCAAGGATTTGTTAAGAAAGTGTCCACACTATAGCCTACCTCTTTGGTTGCAAGTTTCGACTTTCTACAATGGTTTGAATTATATAAGTAAGTAAGTAATCAATGCAACTACTGGGGGTTCAATTAATAATAAGACAATAGAGTAAGCTAGAGATTTGATAGAGGACATAGCCATTACTAACTACAAATGGCAACCCACTCGAGATCAAGGAAGAACCAAGACTGCTGGTGTTTATCATATGGATCTTGTGGTAGCCTTAGCAGCTCAACTCGAGGCTATGAATAAAAAGATTGATACTTTGGCCTTATTAGCTAAGCCTGCCTAAGTTATGTATTATGAATGGTGTGGGGGAGGTCATTAGAGTCAAGACTGTTAGATGGGGAATAATTTTGCTAAGCTCGAGTAAATGGACTATGTGGGTAATGTACCAAGATAGCATAATAATCCATATAGCAATATGTATAATCCTGGTTAGAGGAATCATCCAAATTTCTCTTGGAATAACTAATCCAATGTGAGACCTGCACCTGGATTCCATTCCTAACCTCAGCAAGAGAAGAAAAGCAATTTGGAAGAAATGTTGGGAAAATTCATTACAGCTTCGAAGACTAGATTTCAAACCATAAAGACAGCTCTAAGGAATTAGTAGGCTTCTATTTATAATCTAAAGAATCATGTTGGGCAAATTACAAAAACATTATCTGAGAGATCTCAAGGTAATTTGCCTAGCAATACTGAAACTAATCTTAAAAAGCAACTCAAGGTGATTACATTGAGGAGTGTTAAGGAGTTGAAGGCTCCTGAGAAGCAAAATGAGAAATTGACTATTGAGGATGATAGTGCCAAAAATGAGGAAGTTCGAGAGAAAGCAGATCCTACACCTGTGGTTAAAGAGTTCCAACCACGTATTCCATATCCTGCGAGGTTGAAGAAGGACAAAATAGATGAACAATTTGGTAAGTTTCTTAAACTCTTTAAATAATTACACATTAACATTCCTTTTATTGAAGCTCTTTTGTAGATGTTGAAGTATGCTAAATTTCTTAAAGAGCTACTTTGCAATAAAAGGAAACTTGAAGAGGTGTCTATGGTTTAACTTTCTGAGGAATGTTAAGCAATCATCCAAAAGAAGCTACCTGAAAAGCTTAAGGATCTAGAGAGTTTTACTATCCCTTGTCTTGTATATAGTTTGGAAACTAATAAAGCATTAGTTGA
The DNA here is from genome assembly GCA_947687605.1 of Reutealis trisperma. Lineage (NCBI taxonomy): Eukaryota > Viridiplantae > Streptophyta > Magnoliopsida > Malpighiales > Euphorbiaceae > Reutealis > Reutealis trisperma. Next base: position 167,202 of record CANTUT010001030.1, read on the forward strand.
TTTGAGGGCCAGCATTAATGCATACCCTACAAAATGTTCAAGAAATTAAGTCTAGGTGACCTTAAACCAACACTCATGAGTATTCAATTAGCTGATCGATCTATCACTAACCCTAAGGGTATAATTAAGGATGTGTTGGTGAAGGTTAGTGAATTTATATTTCTTGTGGATTTTGTGATATTGGATATTGATGAGGATGTTGATGTGTCACTTATCCTAGGTATATCATTTCTAGCTACTGCTAGAGTTGTCATCGATGTGCATGATGGTAAATTGATATTTAGGGTAGGGAAAGAACAAATGGTTTTGCAAATATCCAATGCTATGAAACACCCACTTGCACTTGAAGATGTGGATGCTTATGATGATGTAACTAATCTTGAGACTGTGCATTTTATTTCTAACATTGTTCACAAGGATCCTTTGGAGTTATGTTTTGTGTAGGGACAGGAAGATATTGAGACGCTTGAGACCATTGAGCATATAGCTTATCTTAAGGCTACTGAGCCATTGAAGAAGAGAAAGGAATATTGAGATGCCCAAGAGTGAAAAAATGAAGCCATCCATTATTGATCTATCGAGTTTGGAGCTCAAACAACTCCCTTCTCATTTGGAGTATTCTTTCTTGGCAGAAAATTCTAAATTACCTATGATCATGAATGCTAATTTGTCAAGGGGACAAAAGAAAAGGTTATTAGAGGTTTTAGGAAAACATAAGAAGGCTATAACATGAAAAATAACATACATCAAAGGCATTAATCCTTCTTTTTACACTCACAAGATCTTGATGGAAGAAGAATACAAACATGTGGTGCAACCCCAAAGGCATCTCCATCCTAAGATGAAGGATGTGGTAAAAGCTAAGGTGATAAGCTTCTTGATGTGAGAATTATCTACCGTATTTTGGATAGTTCTTAGGTGAGTCTAGTTCAAGTGGTACCAAAGAAAGGGGGCATGACTGTAGTCTAAATGAAAACAATAAGCTAATTCCTACAAAAAGCATCATAGGATGGAGGGTATGCATTGACTATAGGAAGTTGAATGATGCTACCAGGAAAGATCACTTCCCACTTCCTTTCACTCATCAGATGTTAGAGAGACTTTTTGGGCATCAATTCTATTATTTCTTGGATGGATTATTCGGGTATTTTCATATCCTTATAGCCCCAAAAGATCAAGAGAAGACAACATTCACTTATCCTTATAGGACTTTTGCATTTTGAAGGATGCCATTTGGATTGTACAATGCACTAGCTACCTTTCAGAGGTGTCTGATGGCCATTTTTAATGAGTTGGTTAAGGACATGATGGAGGTTTTCATGGTGACTCATTTGAAAGTTGTCTTGAAAATTTGAAGAGAGTGCTAGCTAGATATGAAGAAACCAATCTAGTTTTGAATTGGGAAAAATGTCACTTTATAGTGTAAGAAGGCATTGTGTTAGGGCATTAAATTTCAAATAAGGGAATTGAGGTGGATCGAGCAAAGATTGAAACAATTGAGAAGATTCCACCACCCACTTCGGTTAAGGCAATTTAGAGTTTCCTAAGCCATGTTGGCTTTTATAGAAGATTCATCAAGGATTACTCCGAGATTGCTAGGCCCTTAGCCAAGCTACTTAAGAAGGATGTGGAATACTGATTTGATGATGAGTGCCTACATACTTTTAATACCTTAAAGGAAAAGCTCATTAATGCACCTATTGTAGTAGCACTGGATTGGAACTTACCCTTTGAGTTGATGTGTGATGCAAGTGACTATGCAGTTGGTGCGGTGTTGGAGCGAAAAAGAGACAAGCACTTTCAACTTATCTATTATGCTAGTAAAACCTTGACCGATGCTTAAGAGAATTACACAACTATAGAGAAAAAGATGTTGGCCATAGTGTTTGCATTTGACAAGTTTCAATCCTGCTTGATCTTGTCTAAAGTAATTGTGTATATGGACCACTTGACTTTGTGCTATCTCTTGTCCAAAACATATGCTAAGCCGAGGTTTATTAGATAGGTGTTATTATTGCAAGAATTTGATTTGGAGATTTGAGATAAGAAAGGTGCAAAGAACCTTGTGGTAGATCATCTTTCCCATTTAGAGAATCCTCATTTGGAAAAGCCTATGGGAGAAAATATTAATGACAATTTTCTAGACGAGCAATTGTGCATCATGCTAAGTAAGGTAAGTACTCTTAACCCTGAAATTTCTTAATTTGCTGATTTAGCAAATTACCTTGTTGCTAGGATACTCTCAAAAGGACTCACATTTCAATAAAAGAAGAAATTCTTTGTTGTTTTAAAATATTACTTTTGGGAAGATCCTTTCTTGTTTTGAATTTGTGCTGATAGGGTCATAAGGAGATGTGTGGCATACCCAGAAACCATGAGTATATTGACTCATTACCATAAAAGACCACCTGGAGGGCCTTTGGGGCCGAGTAGAACTGCATAAAAAGTTCTTGAATCGGGTTTTTTGTCACATTCCAACTTCAGAGATATGATGGTCCTAAAACATAGGGAGACATTAGGTCATCCAAGCCCATAGAACTATTTTGTCATAGTTTTATCATATTTTTGGTTCCTTTAGTTGTTAATTAATAGTTTAATTTTATGATTTTATGATGCTTCTAATGTGTTTGTTCAATTTTTTTTAGTTGCATTAAAAATTGAAAAAAATGAAAGTTTGGAGTGAAAATGGAAAATTCGGCGGAATGTTGCACAGTAGGATAAGTGTCATCGCGCTGTAGTTGAGTGCTGCTTATAGCCTGCATAGCCCTAGTGCCATATAGCAAACCATAGTGCACCATAGTTGAGTGCTGCCTGTAGCCTATGTAGCCCCAGCGCCATGCAGAGCCAATGCCATATAGCAAGATACACAGCCTACAGAAAATTGTCCTAGCGCCTAATTACAGACTCCTGGTGCCCCACTACACAATTTTTGAGTTGTAATTGAATTTTATCTGAGTTTTTGAGGGCTTTTTGAACCTTAGGTTATTTTGAAAAGTATAAATAAAAAGGAAAACATTTTATTTGGAGGAGCCATCTTGAGGAAGAGGCTAAGACATTGTTCATTTGATTTTTGACATTATTTTCTCCTTCTATTTTCTCAATTTTAGTTTTTAGATTTCATACTTAGATAAGATTGACTTTAGTTATTTTGGGAATTCTTTGTGAAGATGCCAAGAGATTGGGCTAGAACATTGAATTAGTTTGTAAGTTTAATTTCCTTATTATTTTCATCTTTTGATTATTGAATTGAAAGTTTTAATTCCATGGATTCTTTTGATTTTAATAACTTGGAGATTGTTATTATGTTTCCCATGAAATAATTTTAGTCTTGTCTAGGGTTTGTGTGTTGTGTTCATGATATGGAATTGAATTAAATCCTATTTGATTATTTTTATTATTCTCAATTGAATTTATGAATTGGTATTGAACAATTGCTTAGCTACTAATTGTTTGATTTAGGTTTTGAAAGAAGGAACGAGAGTTCAAGTTCAATTCCAGTTTCATTCCTTTAGGATCTTAAAATGAATTAGAAATATAAGTTTTGAGATTGGGTCTTAGTTTTTGATTTATGATTTGATAGAATGATTTCTATGAATGCGATTACTAATAGATTGATTTTTATCCTTTGAATTGTTAGAAACTAAGGCTTTGGCATAATCAATTGAGTATATTCATGAACATATAGGATTGATAAATTGAATACAAACCCTAGGCATCCTTCATTTTTTGCATTTAAGCCTATTGCATTTTAATCAACATTTTCTTTTAATTTCCTGTTTTACAATTATTTCTTTTCAAATTAAAATCAAACAAACCTTTTTACATTTAATTTGCTTCAAAAAGGAACAAGTGATTTCCATTTGCAATTCCTTGAAAGATATGATCTTGGGTGCTTCCGATATACTACAATTGCTCTGTATACTTGCAGATCACTTTTGGATAGTATATTTTGAGGCAAACAAGAACCCACTCTTGCACATATAAACACTACCTAGGATCGTACCAAAATCTCATACATTAACTTAATTTGACCATTAATAAAAGGAAACCTTAATTTGCGAATAGTTTAAAAAAATACATTAAATACAGTCCATAAGAAAAGAATATTTAAGACTCCAAATAAATCATCAAAGGAATAATGTTCCAAAAAGAAAACTCCTGGAGCATCTAAGAGTGACTCTTCATATCACAGTATGATAATAGGCTTGGATAAGGAAATGCCCCAAGTGGAGTAGATTGCTTGAGCTATCATCTTGCCTCTTTATCATGCTCACCTGAAACCACATAAGGAAAAAGAGTGAGATAAATGATCTTAATGAGTAAAGAACACCACTTGTATAATAACACATATCCCTTTATAAGGGTTCATAATTCATAATTCATGGTTTGCGAAGCAAGATTCACAGAAATCAAACTTGTAACTTGTAGAGTGACGACTTTGGCCTTATTCACTCAAAGAAGAGGTGGCATCATACTAAATTCCAACTCCCAACTTGTAAAGAAGCATGAGGCTGATTAGGCTCTACCATTAGAACTGCCCCTTCTTGCTGAGGTGGATACACTACCCCTATCCATCAGGTTAAGAACATGTGCACAGGTTTCGATGATTTTCCGTATTGATATAAGGATTTCTATATAAAAGGGTCCATAAGTATAATAACTAGAGCTAATAGCAATCACTTGTAACAATAGCATTGAGGAATGCAATAACATGTAACATAATAGCAATAGAAGTTTAGCTTATTGAACAAAAAATAAACAATAGTGTGGTTCTAGAAAGAAAGGTAAGGCAACAATCACAAAGGTTTTTTCCTTATTAATAAAATGATCAATATTGGTTTTAGACCACCCTTTGGCAACCTAAGCTTAACAAAGAAATCATATAATTAGAATTGATAATAGAAAGGAACTTGGGTTTTAAGAATCTCAAAGGTTCACATATCATGATAACTTATACTTGAAACATGAACATAATGTTTACTCACTTTATGGTTCCTTAGCTCTTAATGCCTGTAGCCCTTGCACCTCCAACAATCCTCAAGCTCTAATATAACATTATAATTCAATACATAGCATTTGCTTAACATCATGCTATCCTTTTCCATAACTACTCCATGCACATATATCATTCACATGTACTTGGAACTCATCACTTGCACTTAGAAGTGCACTAATCACTTGCACATAACATGTTGACTTTTAAGTCTTGCATACTTTGCCTTCTTAGGCTCACATGAAATCACATAATAACTCATACCAAGACTTTTCTAAAGCCAAAAATAATAATCATGATCTTAATATTAATTCAATTCAACTTCCAACTAGGTACACTTAATACTTTCCATATATATCAACTTAACAAGTAAACCTTAAAAGAGTCTTACTTGTCTCTTTTGACCAAATCATACAATCAATCTCAGTCAATTTCAGGTCACTAATTCATAATTAACACATGATAAAGCCTAATTCACATGTCACTTAATCATGTACACATATTAATTAAAAATCACAATTAGGGTTTGGAAACCCTATGTAATACCTAGGGTTTTCCTAATCTATTAGAGTTAGAAATGGAGGCACCCTAATGTTCATGTATTGTGCCATTCAAGGCCTCCCTATCACATTAAGAACCATAAAAACATCATAAGAAGCAAATTCTAAATGAATAATGTGACAATGAGTGAAGAATGTAATTGATTTCGATAAGCACTTTTATGATAAAATGGAAGTCAAACCAAGTTTGACTTAATGTGACTATGTTAATAATTTACTTGAAATATGAATCTAAAGTGCTAGTGAATGGGCACTATTATCTCCTAAATCATTAGGAGTAATAATAGTGACATGAAAAGTTGATTTCAATCAAAGTTATAATGGTACAATGAAAGTCAAACTTATTTTGACCAAGTGAGTCTATATGAGTTACATATATGAACAAAGCTAATGAAAGGCTAGAACATGTGTACTATAGAGTAAACAAGATTTATCTAGCAATGTCTAGAGTATGTAGTGATATTAGAAGTAGTGGCGGATGTAGGATTTTAAGTCAGTGGGGGCTAACGATAACAATAGCAATTTATAATTAAAATACAAATTAAGATTAATAAACAACAAAAAAGTCACATAATATTTTTTTATTATAATAATGCTTTTCTAGGTGCTATATTTTGAAATCATTGAATAATATCTTTAATTTTTATTATATATGAAGTTTTTCTTATTTTTAAGCCTACAAAATGGTACAATTTTTCACTAGGCCTTTATATTTATATATATATTGCACTCATTTTCAAAATTTAAGTAGGAGCTTCAGCCCCCACTAGATCCTTATTGGGTCTACCCTTGATTGGAAGGTAGAAATATGTATATTAAAGTGAAAGAAATGAAATGGAAAAATGCATTAAGCACTGAGCTCGAAACGTCTATATAAGGATTCGTTAATAAGCTTTTGGACTTAAATGCCCAAGCCTATTGAATGGCTTGCCCATAAGGCCCAAGGTGGATAAACATACACTTAACTAGAGTTAGAAATAGCTAACCAAGGTTAAGTTTGATTTTAGAAAAGCTAGCCATTAATTTTGACTTAGAAGCCAACATTTTTTACTAAGTTAATTCCTTTTCCAACTTGAATTCTCCCTTCATCCACACCAAAGTCTACATTCATTTTTACTACTGCTAAAACCATATGATGAACATCACAATTATACAGAAAATCCTAGCCATCCAACTTGATCAAATCATAGCCATCCATCAAGATTAAATCTTAGCCATTAGATCATACTTGATCAAATCTTCACCATCCAACCCAGCATATATATATATACATATATATACATATACATATATATATATATATATATATATATATATATATATATATATATATATATATATATATATATATATATATATATATATATATATATATATATATATATATATATATATATATATGCAAATTTTATGTTGTAAACATCATTTTTCCTATCTCTACACCAAAGTTCCATAATAACAAAAGAAGCTCTCTCTACACCAATAGCAATAAGAACCTTAGCAAACCAAAGCTAACCAAGGTGAGAAATCATGTTCATATTCTCTTTTCTATGATCTAAGGTTGATTTTAGTATCTTGGTTGTATAAAGTCTCTTCTACACTAGTTATAAATTTTAGCCAATATTAAAAAATGATTAAGGAAGTGTTCTAAGTTCTAATTGAATACATCTATGGTTATTTTAGATGAAGAACAATGATTTAGAAGTACTAAAATGAATTAAGGAAGTTTGATTCAAGACTTGAAAGTCTTATTAGCATGAATTTAGTCGAGAAGGGAAATTAATATTCTAATGCTAGATATTGACAATTAGATGATTATATAAGTTTATTTTATGCTAGTTAGGAAATAATGGTTTCCCCAAATTCTAGGGTTTATGAAAAAATTGGGGATTTTGAGAATTGAACTGGAATTTATGAAATTTAAGGGAGAATTAAGCTTAAGAATGGTGTAACATGATTTATATAATGTTAATTTTAAAATTGAATAAATAGAAATGATTTTCTCCAAATTTAATGAACAAGGTTCATTTAAGGAATTGGATGGTGGAAGAAGAATTGACCCCATTGAATATTGAAAAATTGTTTAAATTGATCCAAATTAAGTAATATGAAATTGAAATGTAAAATTGGAAGGAAAGGAATTATTTTTCCTTAAGTGAATACATTAGGCTATTTGGAGAACAACTAAGGAAAGTGTTAAAATCAGTAACAAGTATAAGTATAGTGTGTCTTAACCTTAAAAGTAATAAGTTATACTACAATGAGCAAGATAGAAGTGTTAAAAAGTTAAGTTAAATCAAACAAATGTCATGACAAGGAAGTGATTGATGTGTAATTGAAATGCAAATATGTAGAATCTAAAGACAAGGGCAAGGACATTGTTCCATAGTGCGAGGAGCACCTTTTGCATCAAAATTAAACATAAAAAAGAGCAAAGGAGTCCAAGGTGAGTACTTAATAATATGATATGATATATGCCATATTCTTTGAACCATTATTGATCAAACCATTATTGTTGGAATTTCCCAACTTCTTGTTAAACATGAATTGCCTATTGAATGTTGTACTTGGATATGATATTTCTTTATGGCATATGGCCATTATGAGCCTTTCCATATTGAAATCGTAATGTGACCTTTAACTAGAATGATTTTTGTATTGGCATATCCTCCATTGAATTCCATGTTATGAATCTTTCTATTGATGCCTATTGATAAGCGAAAATACCCTTATGATGTAGGGTAATTATCAAATTCCATTTTTGGAAACATGACAGTCCTAGAACATTGGGAGATATAAGGTCACCCATGCCCATAGAACCCACTCATGCATATAATAACTTTTCTTAGGATCGTATCGAACCTCATACATTATCTTAATAAAAACCTTTTATAAAGGAAAAACCTTAAGTTGTAGAAGCTAAAAATATATACTTTAATACAATTCATAAGAAAATAATAATAAGACTCCAAATAAAAGTCACCAACAGAATATTTTAAAATAAAGTTTCCATGATAATTCCTGGAGCATCTAAGGACTCAACATAGTATGGTATCATTATAACTTTGACAAGGAAATTTCCCAAAAGGAGTAGACAGCTTGAGCAATCACCTTGCCTCCTTAAAATGCTCACTTAGAACCACACAAGGAAGAAGAAGTGAAATAGATGATCTCAATGAGTAAACAATAAGGCTTGTACAATAACATATATCCCTTAGAAAAGGCTTATAGCTCATAACATATAGTTCATGATTCATAGTTTGCAATTTAGAAAGGTTTGTAGAAATCATAATTATAACACATAACACATAGAGTGAAGGCTGTTGCCATAATCACTCGAACACATAGAGTGAAGGCTATTGCCATAATCACTCAAACATATAGGGTGAAGGCTATTGACATTATCACTTGAACACATAGAGTGAAGCTTATTGTCATAATCACTCAAACACATAGCCGATGATTACTCGCATCAGTACAAAGATCATATAGTTGATGATTACTCACATCGATACGAGGATCACATAGTCGATGATTACTTGCATTGGTATGAGAATTTTTGCATAAAAAGGGTTATAGGTACTGTAGCTAGAGCTAATGGTAATCACATATAACAATAACATTTAAAGCAACAATAGCATGTATCACAATAGCAATAGCAGTTTAACTTTTTAAACAAAAGATACAAGAATAGTGTAGTTCTAGAAAGAAAATAAGGTAAGGCAACAATTATGAAGGATCTTTCATATCTTTGAACAAATAATAATGACTTTGGACCAATTGTCCTTTAGCAACCCAAGTTTAACAATGAAATCATTTAGTCATAATTAAAATTGGGAAAGAACTTGGGTTTCAAGATGTCAAAGGTTCCCATAACACAATCATGATAGCTTGTACTTGTAATAATAGCATAATGTTTATTCACACCTATAGCATGAACACAGTGTTTACTCACACTTATAGTATGAACATAGTGTTTACTCACACTGGAAATAGGAATATGGTTTTTACTCACGTTGTGGTTCCTTTGCTCCTAATACTTGGAGCCCTTGACTTCTAATAGTCCTCAAGCTCTAACATAATATTTAATTCAATACTTAGTATTTATTTAATCATGATGCTATCCTATCCCATAACTACCCTATACACATATAACATTCATATACACTTAGAGTTGCACATATGAAGGATAGTGTAGTTCCAGAAAGAAAATAAGGTAAGGCAACAATTATGAAGGATCTTTCATATCTTTGAACAAACAATAATGGTTTTGGACCAATAGTCCTTTAGCAACCCAAGTTTAATAAAGAAATCATTTAGTCATAATTAAAAGTAGGAAAGAACTTGGGTTTCAAGATATTAAAGGTTCCCATAACACAATAATGATAGCTTGTACTTGTACCAATAGCATAATGTTTACTCACACTTGTAGCATTAACACAGTGTTTACTCACACTTGTAGCATAAACACAGTGTTTACTCACATTGGAAGCGAGAATATAGTGTTTACTCACCTTGTGGTTCCTTTGCTCCTAGTGCTTGTACCCTTTGACTTCTAATAGTCCTCAAGCTCTAACATAATATTTAATTCAATACTTAGTATTTATTTAAGGACTATTAGAAGTCAAGGGCTACAAGTACTAGGAGCAAAGGAACCACAAGGTGAGTAAACACTATATTCTCGCTTCCAGTGTGAGTAAACACTATGTTTATGCTATAAGTGTGAGTAAACATTGTGTTCATGTTACAAGTGTGAGTAAACATTATGCTATTGGTACAAGTACAAGCTATCATTATTGTGTTATGGGAACCTTTGATATCTTGAAACCCAAGTTCTTTCCCACTTTTAATTATGACTAAATGATTTCTTTGTTAAACTTGGGCTGCCAAAGGACAATTGGTCCAAAACTATTATTGTTTGTTCAAAGATATGAAAGATCCTTCATAATTGTTGCCTTACCTTATTTTCTTTTTGGAACTATACTATCCTTCATATGTGCAACTCTAAGTGTATATGAATGTTATATGTGTATAGGGTAGTTATGGGATAGGATAACATCATGATTAAATAAATACTAAGTATTGAATTAAATATTATGTTAGAGCTTGAGGACTATTAGAAGTCAAGGGCTACAAGTATTAGGAGCAAAGGAACCACAACGTGAGTAAAAACTGTATTCCTATTTCCAGTGTGAGTAAACACTATGTTCATACTATAAGTGTGAGTAAACATTGTGTTCATGCTATAGGTGTGAGTAAACATTATGCTATTATGTTTACTCATTTAGAGTTGCATACATAACATTCATATACACTTAGAGTTGCACATATAAGTGCACTCATCATTTGCACATAACATGTTGACTTTAAAAGTCATGCACACTTAGCCTTTATAGGTCCATATGAAAACACATCATAATTCATGTCCACACCTTTCTAAGGTCAACACAATATCATTATCTAATATCGATTCACTTTAACGATCATCTTAGTACACTTAACACTTACATACATATCAACTTATCAATAATCTTTCAAGTGTCATACCTATCTCTTATGACCAATTTTATTCAATCAATCTCTTCATTAATTCAAGATCATTAATTCATTATTAACTTATCATAAAACCTATTTTCTTATTACCCAATCACAACATAAGTTTAAGATACCTCAAGTATACCAAATTGCCTCTAGTGTTATCTAGAGTCATTCCTTCAATCAACATGCAATTTAACCATTTATCATTCATACATACATGTCAATAATCATCAAAACACATCACATAAACATTATAGATATTGGGATAGAAATCCCATTGTAGGCCGAACACATCATCAAGGAGAAAACCTGAATTTTCTTACTTTTCTTACTTTTGTTTATTACAGTAATATACAGAAATATGGTTTGAACCAAGATTTTTCATGTAAACATAAAATCATTTTGGAACATTGATCCATAGGAATGAGTAGCAATAGGTACAACATATACATAAAAATTTCAATTTTTGGTTTTAGGATGCAAAACCATGTGTTTTCTTGTTTATGGTACTTTTCGATTATTATAGTAATATGTAAACAGGAGTTTTAAACCATTATTTTTCAATCAATCATAACAAAAATAAGTTTAGAACATGAATATGTACAAATTGACAGCCATAGACCATAATTATATATGAAAATTCCAAGTTTTAGGGTTTAGGGTGAAAATCATGAGTTTTCACGCTTTTCGTGCTTTTCATTCATTACAGTAATATATAAATGCATGATTTAAATATTATTTTTCATCTAAACAAAACAAATATCAGTTTAGAACATCAATCACCATAATTTGGCAGCCATAGGATTATCAAACCATAGAATTTTCTAACTTTCAAGTTCTAGGGCGAAAACCTTAAATTTCCTTATTTCCTGAAACCTTTTAGTTATTACAGTAATATGCAGAAATATGTTTTAATTCAATATTTTTCATCTAAACACATCAAAAATCCATATAGAAAACAATTATACAGAAATCTCCCCCCTGGTAGTGTTTATGCATGAAATTTTAAATTTTGAGTTGTAGGAATCACCTTTGGAGAAATCGTGTAGAGAGGTTGGTACTTTCAGTAGAAAAATTGATTTTTCTCACAAGAAGTCACCTAGTCTAAATTTTATCAGTAAATATTCAGTTTAAAATAATTTTTCCATGATTATTTTCATAAAAATTGAATAGCAAATTGAAAGGAAAGGAAAAACTTACAAAATGGTCGCGAAATCGCAAAGTTTGAAAGTATTTTATGAATTTCGGTAGAGAGAATAATTTTGAGAGGATTTTTCTGCCAAAATAATGAAATAATAGAATGGTAGCTACTATAATGAAGGCTGGCCAAATTTTTGATATTTATTTGTAGAGTTTTGGGCAATTTCCAAGATTATCCTTCATGAGCCAGGTTAGGAGTGTTTTAGTGTAGTAGGCTTTTGGGTATTTGGACTTTTTATTTAATTTTGGGAGCTGGTTATAGGTAATTAAAAATAAAATATTTTTCTTATTATTTCCATTAAAATTCCCCCCAAAATATTTGTTTAAAAATATTTTAAAAATACTCATAAAATTATTTTATACTTAAAAATCGCCTTTTTGCAAAAAATTCATTTTATGTAAAATAAATTATTTTATGCTAATGCACTTTTATTTAAATCATTTATTTCACAATAATAATTCATATTAGGCATATTAAAATTAATTTAACATGCCCTAAACCCATAAATCACGTCACACATGAATTTTCATATAGTCACACAATTTGTCACAATAACTCTAAATTCAAGCAATTTGTCACTAAAACTCCTAGGGTATATGTGGGTTGTTATAGTAATACATCAGACCTTGTGCACTTGATATAAACCTGTGGGTAGGGTGAGAGTATCCAACCTCTATTAATGGGGAACGCCTAACTGTAAGACCTGGTCAGTCTTACATAATGTGATGCATATGAATGAGCAAGGCTTAGGCTACCACTCTTTAATTTATATGTGTGGGAAGCATTTTGCTTCCAAGAAAATATTATTTCTGCTAAAGATGTTGTTTCCATCTTAAATTAGAAATTGAACCATAATGACAACATTGATTAAAATCATTCCATTGCCATAAAAAGTCCTTCTTGAAAATGGTCCTTGTACTCACCATATATGTTGTATTATTATGTACTCACTGAGCTTTGTTTCATTCCATAATTGTTTAAAATTTTTAGGTAAGATTAACAAGTCAACAAGGTATTTTCCAAGCCCTACTCATCCACTTGGAAGCTTTTTTTTCTAATTTCAAGAGTTGTAATTCTTGACTATGAAAACCATTGTTTTAGAGCTCCATGGTTACCAAAGGTTTAGCACTAATGTGATATGGGATTGATATGTACTAAGAACCATAATGTGATTACATTTATGTTGGTGCATAATGTGATTGCATTTATGTTGGTGCATAATGTGATTGCACTTATGTTTGTGTATTAGTAAAGAACATATGTAAATGAGATGAATGTCGCAATGATATAATGAATATTTTGCTATATGTAGATGACAAAATAGAAGTTCGTAATAACGCAATTGAGTTTCAATCTTGGGGCAAGGTTTAATATGAAGAATGGTAAAGGATTATAAGTTACATGGGGTTCTATAGTTTTAGGTGACTTTATGTCTTCCTATGCCCTAGAACCATCATGGCTTAATAAGTGGGTCGTGACAAAGGTGGTATTAGAGCAAAAATTTAAGTCTATTTTAGACTTCATAATTATTATAGGTTATAGGTTAAACCATGGGGTGTATGAATTCCTTCCTATCATTTGAAGTCTATCATTAAGTTTAGATCCGCACTACTTTTGAAGGCTTAACTCTTTTAGTTTGATGTATGATATATGTGTAATGGTAATGCCATATGACTGATATATGTGATTAAGCTATGTGCTATATGGAAATGGGATGATAAGCATGAAATGTATATATGAGAAAATGATAGTATATGTTCAAAAGTGTGTAAGTGAACATGTGTATGTGTCTTACTAGGAGCAAATTTCCTAGTATAATTAACTGTCGATTATTGATACGATTTAGTGCAACTGATATTCTGAAAAAAAAAATTACATAATGTGAATAAGGATGAATCTTAGCACTTTTGATATATATATATGTGACAACAATTAGCTAATACTATTAAGAGAAAACTTAAAGGTGATTTTATGAAAACTTCATTAAAAGTGAATAGTAATGTGAATATGTTTATACTAGCATATACTAGAGTATGTGTGATGTTTAGGATATGAGATATCCTAAGGCAAGTATATAATGATAGTGAGAGAGACTCTGCAAATCTATAAGATTGAATTATGAATGGATAGATTTTGAACATAGAAAATGTTATGTATGCACATATAGTAAAGAATTTAAATTGGGAAATAAGTGATACGATATTATAGTTCTTTTGTATCTATACAATATGTGACTATTGTACGAAAGTTGGGATGATGATGTTTGAACTGCTTTTTAAAGCAATGCAAACATATTTATATGCTAAAAGGTGAAATCCTAATATTAAAAAGGACCTAAATAAAGCCCCATAATAGAACCAAATAGAATAGCCATGAAAGTGCATAAAAAGTTGAATGAAAAACTTTAGAACCTCTAAAATAGCTTTAAATGATTGAATTTGGGCCCAAATGTGGGCAGTGTTGGGTAAACCTTAACATGATTATAAATCTCTGGATAAGCTTTGATTTGATATATTATAGGCCTTGTAACTCATCCATAGTTGAGAGTTATGGTTTCCTAAAGTTGGACTGCACGGAAAACTTATTCTTCTGTTAGTTAGACTATCGTGGCTGCGAATGAGGTCACGAAATACACTATATCTCAAGGTCCAAGTATAGTGATATGAATCCTAATGAGTCATAACTAAGTTGGGATACCAAATATCATAAGTTTAAGGCTCAAAAATATTGAAAGTAATAAAAATTGAAAGAGAAAAAAAAATTCTGTAGAAGTTGACACGCCCAGGAACACGGGTATGTTCCTTGCCGTGTAATTATTGGGAATTAGCATAGCTAGGTAGTAGATTGGCCGGGTTGGAGCCTACACTTAGCTTTCAAAAATTTGTGAAATTTCTTCTTGTGATCATGTTTGGCTCTCTATGCTTTGACCCTTTTCCTATGTGAATCATTGTTATCAAACATTGATGTGCATCTTGAATCTCTAATCCAATGAACAACTCATTCTTGTACTCTTGAAATCGTGGCTTAATTATTCTATCTAGCACTTTCATGAATTTCTTTATTCATGTTCTTGTAATGAGACCATTGAGAAGGTAAATTGGATCCTAGTATTATATGTTTTCTTGACTGTGTTATGAAAGGTATCCAAGAGATAATGAATTTGTTTATGATATGTGTAAGCAAATGATTAAATGATACGTAACATTGTTGAATGATATGTCTATAAAATATTTCATATAGATATTACATATTGAGATATATGTGAGATGGGCTAAAGAAGGTATTATCGAATTTGTGACCTAGATGCTACCTTATAGACTAGAACAGTAAGAAAGGTAAGGATTTCTTTGTCACTTACGTAAATATCAAGTATGGCAAAAGGAAGAATATTAATGTAGTGTTATTAAAAGGAATATCACTTCGTATTCAAAGAAGGAAGTGAACAATCGTGTATATGCTATGGTGACTTGTAAGAAAGGCGGTTAGGTATATGTAATAGAAAAGTTCTTAAAATCACTAAGGGAATAAAGTTGTGAGGTTAGTAAAGGACCAAAGTAAAATATGATTGAGGTTGGATCATTCTACAAGAAAGGTGTATGAAATTGACAATTATAAGAAGGTGTATATGATTAAGGAATAGTCTCTAAAAGAAAGTAAGGAACTAAGGATTGTTTGACTTGAAAAGGATAAGTCTAAGCTAAAAACAAATTGGTATAAAAACATGGGTTGATTTTGGATAAAATACCTTATATCGAGAATGAGTTCACAATGGGAGATATACCTATAAAATAAGAAAGGTATGAAATTGGAGGATTATATGTTAAATAGAAAAACAACTTCAATAGGGTCAAGCAAAGTAAGTGAGATATGCAAAGGTAAAAATAGTGAATGATAAGACAAAGAGTATATGAGGAAATACTAGACTATATGAAGAATGGAATTAAAATGAACTTAAGGAAAGAAAAGTTATAGCATAAAAGGAGCTTATGAAGTCAACTGATTAGACAAATCCCATCCAAGAGAAGTATTTTATGATAAAATTGAATTAATAATGAGATAAAATTGAATGAGTTAAAATAAATACCATAAGAAATGGTAAGTTTTGAAAGTAACTCAATGAATCAAGGGTGAGATGGATTAAGTTTTAAGGTGGAAAATATAGAAAATTATAAGGCAAAGCAAATTATAAGTGTTAAAGAGAATGTAATATAAGGAATAAGATAATATGGATAAAAGACTTTATTGATAAGGATAAGATTATAAAAAGGTAAGTAGAGAAAAGTTATAGAGATAAGTGAATGATAGAAAAGTATAATTCAAATAGGATGAATATTTGAATATGGAAAGAAAAATTAACCAATAAGGTGTTGCAATTGGGAGTAGTCCTAATGGATTATTTATTCGATCTAATTAGTTGGTTAAAATGATATTTTCAATGTTAAGTCAAAATAAAAAGTGTGAGTGCTTAAGAATGATACAGAGTTTGAAGAATGTGAAAGACATATGAGTATGAGAGAATAGTATTGACGAAATTTTCTTGAGGGTGGCATATATACCAAACGAAATAGACCTAGAAATAAAGAGGATACGAAATTGTTAAGGAATAGGTGATTTGATACAAATTATATAAAGAGATATGTAATATGACATTTGAAATTCTTAAGAAGGATGTGATTTGTAGAAATATGAAGGTTATATTTAAAGCTACAATTATCAACACTACAATTATCAACCTAGTGAGGAACACTAGGATGTAGAAAGATTCCCTTATAGTGAGAGCTGACTTAAAATGTTAATGTGACTGTTAAACTCTACTATAATAAATAAATAATATCTACTCAATGGAGATAAGGTCTTTTAATAGGAAAGTAAATAAGACTTGCTATTAGACATGAAAGTCAGGAAATGAAGGAAAACACACTAGATGATGAAATAACATGCTGAATTAAGATGGCCAAGGAAACAAATGCCCCCCCTCCTATAATGATATGGTGGCAATTTAAATGTTTGAAAAGGAGAAGAAGCTCACTCAACCCGTGTACTTATTGATATGTTAAGATAGACTAAGCAAATAAGAATTGCTTGGTAAGAAGCTCAATATCTGAGGGAATTACTTATCAAATATAGTTTTGTTTAAAGGTCTATAAAGGCAATGACATAGTTCTATCATGGATGCCTAGCAATGACATAATTCTGTCATGAATGCCCTGATAGATGCCTTTTAATGCCATTTGATTAGTTACAAGACAAGGTTGATGGTACTAGTTTCCTAAGGATCATTCTTAGAAATAAAGAGGATAAGTTCATGTAGAAAAGAATGTACTCAAATGAAAAAGACAAAAAGTACTTCAAGGTAATCGTAGTTTAAATAAAGGCTTGAAGTTATATAATATGAAGAAAAAGAATTAGTCAAAATAAGAACATGGATATAAGAAAAGGAAGGTCGACACAAGTCTAATAATTGAGAGGCTCAAATTTGTTGAAAGATGAAGCATGAAAGAAGGATAAGGGATAGCACCTAAGTATTAAAAATTTTCATGGATCTTATTGAGGCTATATATTAGAGTAATAGAAAAAAAGATCCAAATAATCATGTTAGAATATACCAAGGGATAGAGTTGACCAAGTGAAATTATATTTCTCCATTGTACTCATCAAAGCATAAGTTAGGAATTAGAAAGAAAGGTGAGTGAAAATTTAATCAAGTAAGGAAAATAAGTAAAGGAGAAAGAAATGCATAAATATAATGTCAAAAAGAATTAAAATTGAAGTACATGACATAAATAATGATCAAGTTTGATTGGATGCATTATAAGAAGAACTTGAAAATTTAAAAAGAATATGAATGCTTTATTGATCTCAATAGGAAGACCTTATTAAGGAATAAATGAACTTTCTTTGGGAAGAAAAAAAAAATCAAACTGTAAGATAGAAGGAACTGAAAGGCAGTTAGATTATAATAATAGTGCAACTACATGAGATTTATTGTGATAAACCTACAAGTAAAGTAAAATGAGAAAGAGTATGATACGAGATGGTTACTTGATAGTAGATATCTTGTTGCCAAAGTGCTTTAATGATAAGGCAAACTTTGATGGGTTAGAAAATCGATATAACATTGATTTTATAATAGATCTTATGATATAAGAATTGTTATTAAAGAAGACTCATCAAAAAAATTGGAATAAGAAAGATAGTGAGGAAATGATCGAAAAATCTATAAATATAATAAATGTATATGAGAGAACAATAGAGACATATAGCCTAAGTATTGTCAATTGCTTTATGAACCAATTTAGCAATGGAGGCTCCATAATGTTCATGTACTGTGCCATTAAATGCCTCCCTAGCACATCAAGAACCATAAGAACATCATAAGAAGTAAATTCTAAATGAATAATGTGACAATGAGTGAAAAATGTAATTGATTTTGATAAGCACTTTTAATGATAAAATGGAAGTAAAACCAAATTTGACTTAATGCGACTATGTTAATAAATTATTTGAAATGTGAATCTAAATTACTAGTGAATGGGCACTAGCATCTCCTAAATCATTAGGAGATAATAATAGTGACATGAAAAGTTGAATTCAATTAAAGTTACATTGGTACAATGAAAGTCAGACTTAGTTTGACCAAGTGAGTTTATATGACTTACACACATGAACAAAGCTAAGGAAAGGCTAAAAAATGTATACTATAGAGTGAACAAGATTTATCTAGCAATGTCTAGAGTGTGTAGTAATATTAAAAGATAGAAATATGTATATTAAAGTGAAAGAAATGAAATGGAAAATGTACTAAGCACCAAGCTTGAAACGTGCATATAAGGATTCGTTAATGGGCTTTTGGACTCAAAAGCCCAACCCCATTGAATAGCTAGCCCACAAGGCTCAAGGTAGATGAACATATACTTAAGTAAAGTTAAAAATAGCTAACCAATGTTAAGTTTGATATTGGAAAAGCTAGCCATTAATTTTGACTTGGAAGCCACCATTTTTTTCTAAGTTAATTCCTTTTCCAACTTGAATTCTCCCCTCATTCACCCCAAAAGTAATAATTAGTAATAGGAGAACCCACTTTTGTAACACACAACTTGAAAAAGTGCATAAAAGATTAGGTGTTACATATAGGTTGGCTACCCCTTACCATTATCAAACAACTGGCCAAGTGGAAAATATAAATAGGGAGTTGAAAAGAATTCTTAAAAAGACTATAGAGTGTTCTAGAAAAGATTGGTTTGAAAAGTTAGATGATGCTTTATGGGCTTATAGAACTACATTTAAAACTCTCTTAGGAACTACACCCTATAGGTTGGTTTATGGAAAACTTGTCATCTACTTGTTGAAATTGAACATAAAGCATATTATGCTATTAAATAGACTAACCTTGATCTAGCTCTTGCAGGCTAAAAGAGAAATTTGCAAGTTAATGAGCTGGATGAGTGGAGATTGATGGCTTTTGACAATGCTCAAATGTATAAGGAGAGAACTAAGCAATGGCATGATGCTCGCATCAAGCAAAATTGGGAGTTTTATGTTGGAAATCAGGTTTTGTTATACAACTCTCAGCTTAGACTCTTTCCTAGTAAGTTGAAATCTAGATGGTCAGGACTGTTTGTAGTAAAACAAGTCTTTCCTATAAAGCTGTAGAGTTTATGTCACATCCCAATTTTAGAGATATGACAGTCCTAGAATATGGGGAGACATAAGGTAACCCACACCCATAAAACCCACTCATGCATATGAAAACATTGCCTAGGATCATACTAAAACCTCATATATTAACTTAATTATCCAATAATAAGGAAAACTTTGATTAACAGAAGCATAGTATTAAAATACTTTAAATATAATCCATATGAAAAGAACATTTAAGACTCCCAATTAATTAACACATAAATAATATGCCATAAATGAAACTCCCTAAGCATTTAAAAAGACTCTTCAAGTCACAATATGCTAATAAAGTTAGACAAGGAAATTCCCCAAGAGGAGTAGATTGCTTGAGCTATCGCCTTACCTCCTCATAATACTCACTTGGAACCACACAAGGAAAAGGGGTGAGATAGATTATCTTAATGAGTAAATAATATAGCTTATACAATAACATATAACCCATAAAAGGGGCTCATAGCACATAACTCATAGGTCATGATTCATAATTCATGATTCGTAGTTCATGGTTCATTATTTGTAATTTAACAAGGTTCGTAGAAATGACACTTATTACTTATGAGTGAAGACTCTTCCTTAATTCACTCATTAATGAAGACCCTACTCAATTCACTTGAATTTACTTGTGGGTGATAACTCTTGCTCAATTCACCTGTGAGTGAAGACCCAGCTCAATTCACTCGAATACATTGAGCAGAGATGGCCTAAAGCCAAATTCCAACTCTTATTATGAAGAAGCGTGAAGCTGATCAAGCCCCACGACTAGAACCGTCCCTTCTAGCTGAGGTGGATACTATACCCCTATCCATCAGTTTAAGTCCATGTGCATAGATTCTGATGATTACCCGCATCGGCACGAGGATTTCTACATAAAAGGTTCATGGGTACCATAGCTAAAGCTAATGGTAATCACTTATAACAATAACACTTAAGGAAGAAATAACATGTAGCATAATAGCAATAGCAGTTGAACTTATTGAACAAAAGATAACTAATAATATGGTTCCAGAAAGAATATTAGGTATGGCCATAATCACAAAGGTTCTTTCTTATCATAGAATAATCAAAATGTTTTCAAACCAATTGTCCTTTAGCAACCCATGCTTAATAAATAAGTCATGTGGTTATAATTGAAAATAGAAAAGAACTTGGGTTTCAAGAATCTCAAAGGTTTATTAACATGATAGCTTGTACTTGTAACATGAACATAATGTTTACTCACCTTATGGTTCCTTTGCTCCTAGTACCTATAGCCCTTGAACTTCTAATAATCCTCAAACTCTATCATACATTACAATTCAATACTTGGCATTTGCTTAACATCATGCTATCCTATCCCATAACTACCCCATGCACATATAACATTTACATAAACTTGGAGTTGCACTTAGAAGTGCACTTATCACTTGCACATAATATATTGACTTTCAAGTCTTATACACTTAGGCTTCTTAGGCTTATATGAAATCATATTATAACTCATACTATGAATTTTCTAAAGTCAAACACAATATATCATGATCTTAATATCAATTCAATTTAACATTCAACTTAGTACATTTAACACTTTCCATACATATCAACTTAACAAGTATCCTTAAAGAGTCATGCTTATCTCTTTAGACCATATCATGCAATTGATCTCATAGTCAATTTAAGATCATTAATCAATAATTAACACATTATAAGGCCTAATTTACATGCCACTTAATCATATACATATGTTAATCATAACATAGTAGTAGAGTTAGGAAACCTTAGGTAGGCCAAACCTCTCTAGACTTTGTCTAGAGTTATTCCTTCAACCAACATACAATTAAATCATTTATCAATCATGTACACATATCAAAAATCATTAAAATATATCATACAAAAATTATAGATATTGGGATGTAAATCCCTATGTAGGTCGAATACATATTTTCATAGAAAACGTGAACTTTCTTACTTTTCGTGCTTTCCATTCATTATAGTAATATGTAAAAACATGACTTAAATAAATATACAAAAATCATTTTAGAACACATTAATGTAGAAATTGGCACCTCCTTATAGTTTTTACACATGAAAATTCCAACTTTAATGTTTTATGATGAAAACCATGATTTTTCTAATTTTCTGTACTTTTCGATCATTACAATAATATACAAAAATATGATTTAAAATCATTATTTTTCATCGAAACACAACATAAATCAATTTAGAACACAACAATAAACAAATTGGCAGCCCCTCCCTCTTTATATAAATGCATGAAAATTCTAACTTTGAGTTTTAGGGTTCACCTTTGGTGGATTCGTAAGAAAAGAGTTGTATTTTAGGTTGAAAATCCATTTCTCCTTCACAATAATCACCCAGACCAAATTTAACTAAAATGAAAATAGTAAATACATAGCCCAAAATAGTTTTCTCATAATTAGTTTCATAAAAATCAAATAATAGATTGAAAAAAGAGAAAAACTTACGAAAACGGTCACGAAATCGCAAGGTTTGAAGGCACCTTGTAAATTTTGGTAGGGAGAATATTTTTGAGAGAATTTTTCTATAAAAATTATGAAGAATAACAAAATGGTGGCTACTACAATATGGTTGGCAAAAATTTAGGGTTATATATTTAGGGTGTCATTAATGAGCTAGGTTAGAAGTATTTTAGTGTGTTGGGCTTTGGTGAGTTGAGCCTTTTTATTTTATTTATGGGTTGATTATAGATAATCAAAAATAGAATATTTTTCTTATTATTTTCATTGAAATTTCCCCCAAAATATTTATTTAAAAATATTTTTAAAATGCTCATTCCAATCATTTTATGCATAAAAATTGCTTTGTGCATGAAAATTCACTTTATGTGCAATAAATCATTTTATGCTTATGCACTTCACATAAATCACTTATTTCACATTAATAATTCATATTATGCATATTAGAACTAATCTAACATGTCATGTACTCATCAATCACATAACTCATGAATTTTCATAAAAGCACACATTTTGCCATAATAGTTCTAAATTCAAGTAAATTGTCACGAAACTCCTAGGGTAGGTGTTGGTTGTTATAGTTTACTCATCCTAAAAAGGGTGATTTTAAGGTGAATGGGAAATATTGAAGCTCTATTTTGTAGGAAAGATAGAAAGTGCTAAGGAGATACTTCATCTCTAGGTTTTGAAATGAGAAACCATTCTTGACCGTCCAGCTAATACAAAGTTAAAGAAGCGCTGAATGGGAGGCAACCCATTGTTGTTTTATTTTTTATTTGATTTTCCTTTTTTTTTTTTTTCAATGATTCAATTTTTGGCTAAGTGTTTTTGCAGGAAAAAGGGATGAAAATGCTTCAATTTTGATGAAGGCAGACATAGACACGCTTAGGGACATGCCCAAGGACATGCCAGTGTTCTAAAGAAATGGAATCCACATGTTTGCACTAAGAGCTACATGCCTAGCCACACGGCTAGGGACATGGATGCGTCCAAAAAAGAATTTTGGTTTTGCACAAAGCCAATTTCAGGGCACTAGCCCTTTTCTCTTTTATTTTTATTTTTTTTTATCTCTAACACCTTGAGGATAATGTGTTCAATAAGTGCAGGAGGATTGTTTAAGGATGTACATTTTGAGTCAGTAAATTAAATTGAGATAGTAGTATGAAGTGGAATTGACTCTTTTAATGGATGAATGTTCATTTAAATGGTGATAACTTGTTTATACGTGGCTTGATTGACTTGGTCATCTATCAACAATTGAATGTGGTAGTCATGTTAAGGAGTTGATTTTATAATTTGAAGTTTGAGCTCTTAGTTAAATTTTTGTGCTTATTTGATTTCATTGTGACTTTTGTTTAAGGCTTGGTAGAAATCTCGAATATCCCAGGGAACTTGATTATTTTTCTTGGAAAATAAAATAACTTAAAAAAAAAAGCTTTAAATTTTAATCTATTCTGCTGTTTTTAACTCATTAAAATAAAATCTTGAGTTGAGATTATAAATAGTGCTAGTAGCCATTTGAATTTGTGATTCTAGCTAAGTAACCGGGGGTCAGCATCACAAATATTTACACTCACATCAAAAGGCTAGTATGACAATTCAGACAAGATCTTGCTCTAAAAAGTAAAAAAAAAAAAACAAAGAAAATGGTCAACTACCTAGGAGAAAATCCTTAAAAATCTACTTTGCTTTGACTCTTGTTGCTTTGGAATCATTTGCACAAATCATTAACTATGTTGTTTAGACTTGAGAATTTGATATGAAGATTTCTTGATATGATTATCATGTTTGAGAATTGATATTTGATTGAAGATTTCAAGTTTTCTTGATAAGTGAATTATTGTCCATTTTGATGGTTTGTTTTGAAGTTGAGAGAGGAAATTCTATTTCAAATTGCTATCTTGATTTAATTTGCTTAAGAACAAGCAAATGCTTAAGTGTGGGGGGATTTGATAAGTGCATATTTGACTATATTTTATCCCTTGTTCTTACTTGGTTTTATCATTAAATTGACTTTAATTTATTTATTACGTGGTCTATTAGAGCATTTTGAGTGTTTTAGCGGATTTAGAGGCCACGAATCAATTTTTCTAGAAATTGCAAAGTTAAGGAGTGAATTCGGTAAATTTTGGGCAAAAAGTTAAAGACATAACAGACAATAAGCCCAAGAGCACGGGCCTGTACTAAGGCATATTGATCCATTCTACCTATGTACCTGGGTGTGTTGCAGCCTATGTTAAAGAGCTGAATTTCATAAAGAGACAGACACCTACATGCTTAACAACGCTGGTATGTTACAAACTGTATACATGAAAGTTACATCATTTAAAAGATGTTTTCAAAGAAAAAAGGGGTGGTTTGATCTTTTTAGAGAGTTTGACTTTAAGAGAACTTTTTGAGAAGAAAGGAAGAGTTGACAGTTGAAATCAAGAGGAAAGAACGAAATTGGAGTGGATTCAAAGTGGGTGATTCAATATTGAAGAGAAGATTTTTAAGAACTTTTCTATAGATTGTTTGATTTATTATTCTCTTCTTTCTTTTCATTATTCTTCCAATTTACCTTGAACCAAACTCTTTTTATCTAGATAAGATAAACCCTAGTTCAGATTGTATGGATTGAATGATTGGATTTTTAATCAAAACATCCCTGGATTGAGTTATATTCATGATTTATATTGATGAAATCTGATTGACAATTGCTAGCTTGTTGATTTGATATCTGATTTCTTGTTAAGGAGTAGAGATAACCTTGATTTGATTTGATCACTCATGAATATTAGGGATTGCTTAGAACTCTAGAGATAGGTTTACAAAATCCTTTGGCAATTTTAAATCCTTGATCTTAATGCTTTGCCTAACCTATTGAATAAGAAAATATTCTATTTAATTTGCTTAGGGAAAAGGGAATTAATTCACTTGAGAAAGGTTTAATTCTACTTATGGGATTGCCAACTTGATTCATTGTTTGATTTGATTGATTTCGCATTTTGTGAGATACATGAGGAGCTAGGCAGAGTTTCTATCTAGATAATCTATTCATTGATTCTTTTCTTTTGATTTGGTTTATTTTCTATATTTAGTTAATTTATTTTAATCATTAATTTATTTTAATTTTATCTTTCCTTGAAATTTGATTCACTAAACAATAGTCAACATTTCAGCTAATACTTATATAGTTTCCCTATGGGATCAACCTCTTTAGTGCTATACTACCGAAATGATATGTACACTTGCCTATAACTAGGGTACAATAGAATTAGAGTTTATTTAACCTGGCAAAAGTCTAAACACAAACCATCATTTCCCACCAAAACTTTAAATTAGTCATAAAAATATGAAATTAACATAATATAAATCTTATGTGAGCATTCAATTATCAATATCTAGTATTAGAACACCAAGTTTCCCTTTTAACTAAGTTTATGCCACTAAGATGTCCAAGTCTTGAATAAAGTTCCTAAAATTCTTTTTAACACTTTCAAATCATTTTTCTTCTCTAAAGTAACCATAGATGAATTCAATTAGAATTTAGAACACTTCCTTGATCACTTCCTATCTTGGTTGAATCCAACACCTTATTTATTTATGTGACTTTCATGCTTTCTTTACCTATCCTCACATTAATCCTTTAATTCTCTAGTCAAATCTCCATATTTCATCTAATAACATCTAAAACTACATCTTATTTATGCACACCCTTAGTTGATCAAAATTTATTTATGTGGTCTAGGAGAGATTTTATGCAACTAAAATGCTAAAATCAAAGTTAGAACATAAAAAGGAAAGGATAAACTTGATTTCTCACCTTGGGAGATTTTTTATTTGGTAAGGTCCTTATTGATGTTAGTGTAGAAAAATTCCTTTTAGTTAATTTGAAGCTTTTGGTGTAGAGAATTGTAAATGGTGCACATAAACTAAATTAGCATATATATATGATTGGTTAGATGGTGAGGATTTGATAAAGCTTAATCCAATGGCTAAGATTTAATCTTAATGGATGCTTATGATCTACTTCATTTGGATGGCCAAGATTTTATCAATTCAAGTGTTGTTCATCATGAGGCATTGAAATGCTAAAATGCTAAAAGGATGCATTTACAAGTCAAAATTGTTGGCTGCATCTCTAACATCCAATTTTTGGTTTGGTTAACTATTCTAACCTATAGGCTTAATGTTATTTCAATTATAGGTCCATAGGCTAGCCCACTATTGTTGGGCTTGAGCCTTTGATGTCCAAAGGCCCATTAATAATCCCACAGCCCATTAACAAACTTAGAAATTTTCCTTTAACTTTCTTTCATATTTGTGTTCTCTAACTTCTTTATATACATCATTAGTTATCATATGAACTCTATTTAATTCATTAGAGCACAATTAGTCATGATAAAATTATAAACTAAATAAACATTTTAAATGGTGTCACAAGGTTCCTAACCGATTCCCTTTTATTTCCATATTATGCTAACTTTTAAAGACCTTATCCTATAACATCATTAAGGTTAAAATGAGACATAAAATCATTGGGTATTACATTCTTCCCCCTTAAAAAAAGTTCATCCTTAAATTTTTAAAAGAGCTTACCTGTTAATGATGAAACAAATGTGGATATTTTCAAAGCATGTCATCTTTATTTTCCCATGTGCATTCTTCCACATTGTGGTTATGCCATTGAACTTTGACCATTGGCATCTGTCTGTTTTGAAGCTTCTTCACTTGTCCATCCAGTATAGCAATTGGAACCTCTTTATAAGAAAGATCTTTGTCAATATCGATATTGTGGTTGCACTACGTGCGAAGGATCAAAAATGTACTTCTTAACATTGACATATGAAAAATTAGATGTACATGTTCCAATGCTGGAGACAATACTAATTGGCACAAAACTTCTCCAATCTTGTCAAGAATCTTAAAAGGTCCAATGAAGCGTGGGGATAATTTTCCCTTTTTGTCAAATCTCATTACTCCTTTCATAGGGGAGACTTTTAAAAAGACATGGTCACCTATCATAAAGTGGATAGCCTTCGTCTTAGGATCAGCATAACTCTTCTAGTGTTAAAGGTAGTTTTCAAACTTTTTTGAATGATTTCAACCTTTTTAGTAGCTTCTTTAATCATGTATGGAACTTCAAGATACTTTTCACCCACTTAGTCCAACAAATCGAAGATTGACATGTTCTGCCATATAGTGCCTAGTACGATGCCATTCCTATAGAGGAATGATGGCTATTATTGTACACAAATTTGATAAGTGGGAGATGTCTACCCTAACTTCCTCTAAAATCTATAATGCACATATAAAGCATATCCTACAATTTTTGTATTATTCTCTCAGATTGTCCATCCGTTTGTGGGTGAAAGGCTGTGGTGAAGTCAAGTTACGTACCCAATGCTTCTTTTAATTTTTCCCAAAACCTCAATGTGAATTGAGTCCCTCTGTTTGAGATAATGGAAAGTGGAACCCCATGCAATCTTACAATTTCATTGACATATATCTGGGCATATTAGGCTGCTGAATAAAGTGTGCTGATTTCGTTAGCTGATCCACTATGACCTATATTAAGTCATACCCCTTTGCAGTCTTGGGTAGACCCACTACAAAATCCATGGTGATTCATTCCCATTTCCACTCCATTAATCTTATCTCTTGAAGTAATCTAGAGGGTCTTTGGTGTTCAAATTTCACTTGCTGACAAGTGAGACATAAAGCTACAAAGTTCGCCACATGTTTCTTCATTCCAGGCCACTAATAAGTGCTCTTTATATTGTGGTACATTTTGGTAGTACCTAGATGCATGCTATATGAGGTATGATGTGTTTCTTTCAAAATTCTTTCCCTCAACTCCTTTACATCAGGCACACATAATCAATCTCCATATTTCAAAACACCTTCTTCTATTTGAAATTTTAGGGCTTGTCATTTTTTCACATCCTTGAAGATTTTCATTAACTAGTGGTCTTGATTTTGTGACACCTTTATCTCATCAAGAAGTTTGGGCCTTACTTAGAAATAAGCTAACAACACTTGTGATTCATCTACTTCTAATCATAAACCTCATTAAACATCTCCTTTAACTCTCTTGTTATTGGCTTCTTTTGCATAGTGATATGCAAGAGACTACCCATTAACTTCCTACTCAATGCATCTACTACAACATTGGCTTTACCAGGATGGTAAAGTATTTGGCAATCATAATCCTTTAACAACTCCACCCATCTACTTTGCCTTAAATTTAAATCTCTTTGTTTTAAGATATATTAAAGACTTTTATGATTCGTATAAACCTCACATTTCTCCCTATACAAATAGTGTCTCCATATCTTTAAAGTAAAGATGACCACGTCCATTTCTAGATCATGAGTGGGGTAGTTCACTACATGTCACTTTAGTTGCCTAAATGCATAAGTAATAACTTTTCCATTCTACATTAACACACATCTTAAACCAATTCTAGAGGCATCACAGTATATGGCAAAACCTTCATTCCCATTAGGTAATGCTAATACAGGAGCTATGACTAAGCAATCTTTAATTTTTTGGAAACTCTCCTCATAGGTCCTATCCCACTTAAACATAACTTGCTTTCTTAAAAGCCTCATTAGTGACACTGCTATTCTCAAAAAATCCTTTATAAATCAATGATAGTAACCCGCCATAACCAAGAAACTCCTTACTTTAGTAATAGTTATAGGTTGTGTCCAATTTGCTATCTCTTCTACTATCTTGGGATCTACCTTAATTCCTTCTTTGCTCACTATATGGCCAAGGAAACAAACATGCTC
This sequence comes from Reutealis trisperma, assembly GCA_947687605.1. Taxonomy (NCBI): domain Eukaryota; kingdom Viridiplantae; phylum Streptophyta; class Magnoliopsida; order Malpighiales; family Euphorbiaceae; genus Reutealis; species Reutealis trisperma. The sequence continues at coordinate 196,427 of CANTUT010001030.1, forward strand.
CATCTAGAAGTCACATTTATACAATTTAGCGCAAAGCTTATCTTCTATCAAATTTTGCAATATTATCCTCAAGTGTTCCTTATGTTCCTCCTTACTCCTCGAATAGACTAGAATATCATCAATAAATACAATCACAAATTTGTCTAGAAATGGCTTTAACACTCAATTCATCAAGTCTATAAAAGTTGCTAGTGCATTTGTTAGGCCAAATAACAATACTATAAATTCATAATTTCCATATATTATTCTAAAAGCAGTCTTACAAACATCCTCTCCTCAAATTTTGAGTTGATGATAACTTGATCGTAAGTCTATCTTAGAGAAATAACTAGCTCTTTACAACTGATTGAATAAATCATCAATCCTCATCAAAGGATACTTATTCTTCATAGTCACCTTATTCAACTGTCTATAATCAATATATAACCTTAAGGACCCATCTTTCTTCTTTACAAATAAAACTGAAGCACCCTAAGAGTAACTACTCAGTCTAATAAAATCCTTATCAAGTCCTATAATTGAACTTTCAATTCCTTTAACTCTAAAGGTGCCATCTGATAAGGCAATATTGATATTGGCTGAGTTCTAAGTAAGAGTTCAATTGTAAACTCAATCTCCCTATCTGGTGGCATTCTTGGTAGAACCTTAGGAAACACATCAAGAAATGCATCTACTATAGGTATCATCTTAACAGTTTTATCTACTTTCTAAATATCTATCACATGCGCCAAATATGCTTGACAACCTTTCCTTAACAATCTTTTTACTCTAATAGCAGAAATAAAATTCATGGTAAAGCTACTCCTATCTCTTTGAAAAGTGAATTTGGATCCATTATCCTTTTTGAAATTATTTCTTTTTCCTTTACAATCTAAATGAGCATTATGCATAGATAACCAATCCATTCCTAGTATGACATCAAATTCTAAGACTTCTAGTTCAATCAAATTTGTAGGAAACCTCCTATTTTCAATTTCTACGATGCAATTCCTATACACTTGTTCTACCTCTATAGTTTCTCCTAAGGGGGTAGTTATAATCAAAGGTTCATTCATCACCTCCTTATTCTTATTTAATTTCTTAGCGAAATATAGTGAAATAAAAGAATACGTTGCACCAGAATTAAACAAACATTAGGCATTAATAGACCAGATGAAGATAGTACCTATAATAATATTGTGGGATGTACAAGCTTTTTATTGATTGAGTGTATAGACCTTTCCTCTACCTCTACCTTCCATAGCTTGCACATTGCCTGAGGATTGTCTGGCACCACATCCTCGTCCTCCTGGTCCATGATTTTCCATTTGATTCACTTGTACATTAGGCTTCGAAGCCTCCATAGTCATCCTCTGATTGACAGTCATCGGACAATCCTTAATAAAATGTCCCATCTATCTACAGTGTAGGCATGCTCCTATGGCTCTCTAACAGGCTCCTCAATGCTTTCATCCACACATGATGCAAGTAGGTATAGATTGACCTTGTTGCTTAGTTCAATATGTGTTAATATTGCCTGGAGCTAAGGCTACCAAAATACTTCTAGCTCATACTTGACTTTGTCCTGCCATTCTAGGCTAATATAGGATGGTTATAGTAGAAGCCCGTTTAGGACCCTTACTTTGGGTAGGGCCTCCCTGTTGCTAGTTGCTTTGTCCTTTACTTTTTCCTTTATTTTTTTACTCCCTTTCTACTCATTTAGCCTTCTCCACTTTGTGTCATGCCTCCATAAGCTTCACTTTATCAATTAACTTAGTCATAGTAGGGAAATCAGTGGCTACTAAGAGATTATAAAGTGACATGATCAATCCTCATTGAAATCTATCGACCCTATTGGCCTCAGTAGGTACTATGTGAGAGGCATATTTGCTTAAAAATTTAAATTCTTGAGTGAACTTAGATGTAGACATTCTAGCCTTTTGCTTTAATTGCTCAAACTGAAGAGCATGATTTTTTCTTTCCCCTTTAGTTAAGAACTCATCCATTAGTCTTTGCTTAAATTTAGCCCATGTAGGAGAGTCGTCTCCATATACTGATCCTCAATCTCCTTTTAGAACCATTCTCATGAGTCCTTCTTGAGTTGTAGTCCACTAATTCAATTAGCTTTTCATTAGAGCATGACAATCTCTGAGTTGTCTTATCTACTTCTTCTAAAAACTCTTGGGGATCCTCCCTTTCTTCTCCTTTAAACTTGGGGGGGGTTTCATCTTTTTAAAGTCATTCACTAAAACTCCTTCTTCCAATAACATTCTTCTTCGTACACAGTGTGGTGCCCTTAGTGGAAGAGGAGGAATATTATCAACTGTAGGAATGGGCGATGCCATAGGGGGTGGAGGTGGCGAAAACATCTCCTGTCTTCTTCTCAATTCCTCAAGTTATTGCCTTAACTCTTGATTCTCTTGCATCAACGTGTCCACGTCTCATAACAGTCCTTGTTCTCTTGTATCTACCATGTGTTGTCATGATTAGGATGACTATCTATCATTATCCATTCGGAGTGATACTTTCAGCTTCTTGAGATCTTTATCTCTCCTATTGTTCTATCATATGATATAGCATTTAAGCCACAAATTCAATAATACTTTCTTTTAGCCCATTTCATATATATCTTAATATATGAAGTATATATGAATCATTTGCAGTCACACTAGCTACTATCAAGCATCATCTTTCACACACACACACACACATATATATATATCATTTAATAATTTGTTTACACACATCATAAATCAATTTATTGTCACATAGATACCTTTCATATTGCAGAGAGCCATACATGTAAATTATTGATTCAATTCATGTCAAATCTTAGTCAACCACCCTTTTTATGTTTTTGATGGTTTAAATTTTATGTTATTTACACATTTAATCGATGCTTATTTCATAAACAACTTCACAATAAGCTTACATTTAAGAATCCTTTAAAGTCATGATATGAACTTCTAAGTCGTGACCACTATATAATTTTCGCGACTGTGACGTACTATAGAGATTGAGACTAATTTAAGGAACAAAACATCAATTTGAACATTGAGACACAGTGGTCATGACTACGACTCAGGGTGCAAAATGACAGTCGTGACTGCTACCAAATAGTCATGACCGCGACTAATTTTGGGACAAAATGCTTCTGAGACACAATTTGTTTCGCTACCCCAGTGACAACTGCAACCTTGGTCACAAAACCAAAATTGCAACTGTAATAAATAAATCATGACCATGACAATCTAACTGATGGAAGAATAGGTTTTCCACACAGCCCAACTTTGAAAGGTCATAACTTTCAGCTATGGATGAGTATAAGGCCTATAATATATCAAATCAAAGCTCATTCAGATATCTATATTTGTGTCAGGGTTTACCAGACAAAACCCACTTTTGGGCCCAAATTCATTATTTTAAAGTTTTTTCAGAAGCTTTAAAGTTTTTTGTTCGACTAAGACAAACTAACTCCAACGGTTAATGAACATCTCCTTTCTTAGCATACAAAAGTGAATATAATTCAATCCAAACTTTCATACAATAATTACATATTATATGTACATAAAAAGATTATATATATTTCATTAGTTATCTTTAATATTAGACTATCCATTATGTGTACATACATGCCAACTTTTTCACCAAAATCCTAACCAAAATCCATCCATTCTTATCCCTATCTTTCTTAATTTCTCAAACCCCTCTTACTATTCTCAGCTTCACTTTCCTTAAGGCCCACATGTCTATGGTCCATGGATAGTAATGAAGGGGATAGCATACTCCTCATAATAAGACATCATTCCTCTGAATGATCTAATCTACCACAAGCTACACATAAATGCTCAGGAAATCCTGACATCATGTCTCAAAGAGGTGGAATTGGTTCTATTCCTAGGTTTTAGTGCATACAGTAACTTAAGCCAATTCCCATTTCATATCTCAAATCATTCTTCTCAAACTTTATAATTCTTCTCTTAATACACGAAGCTTCCTCATGGATGTCTAAGTGACTATTTCTAGCCACTTATAGGTGGAAGAGAATTTTGGATAAGATAATTTAGTAAAAGGAAAGCCTCAACCTATGGCGAGTCAGCTTGAGAGATTTTGACAAAATTTTGGTAAAGGAAGAGCCTTGGCCTATGGCCAATCAACTTTAGAGATTCTAATGATATTTTGGTAAAAGGAGAGCATCAACCTATGGCAAGTCGGTTTGATAGATTCTGAAAAGATTTTGGTAAAGGGAAAGCCTTAGCCTATGGCGAGTCAGCTTAAGAGATTTTGAGAACATTTTGATAGAAGGGGAGCCTCAGTCTATGGCGAGTTAGCTTGATAGATTCTGAAAAGATTTTGATAAAGGGAGAGCCTCGACCTATGGCAAGTCAGCTCAAGAGATTTTGAGAAGATTTTAATCGTCTATAGCGAGTCGACTTGATAGATTTAAAAGATTTTAGTAAAGGGAGAGCCTCAGCCTATGGCGAGTCAGCTCATGAGATTCTGAAAAGATTTTGATAAGAGGAGAGCCTTGGCTTATAGTGAGTTGACTCAATAGATTTTGAAAAGATTATGGTAAAGGGAGAGCCTTGGCCTATAGTGAGTTGGCTTAAAAGATTCTGAAAAGATTTTGATAGGAGGAGAGCCATAGCCTATGGTGAGTTGGTTCGACAGATTCTAAAAATATTTTGGTAAAAGGAGACCCTCTGCCCATGGTAAGTTAGCTAAAGAGATTCTAAAAAGATTTTGATAAGAGGAGAGCCTCAACCTATGATGAGTCGGCTTGAGAGATTCTGATAGAATTTTGGTTGCGCTGAAGAAACTTAAGCTTCTGAATATGAGGAGTTGGGCCTTTTAGAAGGTTTAAAAGAACTTTGCTAGGATTAAAGGGACTATGGAAGTCACACTTCATCGATTAGATCTAGAAAGGTATCTTTTAGCTCAAAAGAGGCATTAGCTAGCTTTAAGAGGTGTCGGTTAGCTTCGAGGAGGTACTGGTTAACATTAGGAGAGGCTATTAGCTTAGTTTATACATGATTAACATGGCAGTGGATAGTTGCATATGGGGATGAGGGTTTGGATTTGGTTTGAATAACTTTCAACCAGGGGATAAGGGTTTTAAATCATATGTGGTAGACTTAGGACATGCCCTTAGTCATTCCTTTTTTAGAGTCTATGCATATCAGAACTCCCATTGCTAGAGCTATCAGGGGATGCCTAGCTGAGGATTTATCATGCCATTTATTTTGGGATTTCACTTGGGACCATAGAGAGGTATGACGAGTGCTTGATAAAGATGGTTTGGCTAGTTAACAAAAAGTGCTAGGGTGCCCCACTTAGGGTAATAGAGGATGAAGTAGCTAAGGAAGGATGGGTGAGAGGACTACAACATAGACAGAAAGGTGACCCAATCTTTGAATGAGACTCGAGGATGTATAAAAAGTGTAACACCATAGGCTATAACAGCAGGTCAGACTGCGATAATGGTGACAAAGGAGACTGTGAATGTAGTAAGGAAATAGGGCAACATTACAGTGGCTGTTTGTGATTGAGAAATTTTAGGATCTCAGTGATAGTGGAATTTAAGGATGCAGAGGCTCAGGATAAGGGCTTTGATTTTTCGCTTGACAGCAAGATATCTATTTCTCAGGTTTATCAATTGGGGTTATGCTAAAGTGGCAAGATTAGTACTACAAAAGGAGTAGAGTCATTCCATGATTGGAGGTATACTGGAGGAGACATTAATGAGTCTTAATTTGCTTTATTCAGAGTTTGGAGAGGTGGATTGTCTCCCTAGTTATTCTCCATGTGAGAAAAATTTGTCTATTCTTACCCTTTCTATTAAGGGTGCTTTAAAGGTTTTTAATTTCAGGTTTTGGTTATCTTGCAAGTATAGATAATGGATTATTTCTAGGTGGTGGCCTCTACTTTTTAGTACCATACATACCTTATTGAGACTTGGTTAGAGATTGGATAGGATGGTTGTTTATAGCTTGCCTCAAAGGACATATTTTTGCACTGCCAATGGTAAGGGATCAGATCCATGATCAAGGGCCATAAGTGTCAAGTGGTTCGCTTGTTAGATTTGGCTTGAAAGACCTTCTGCGAAGGGATGAGGGTTTTAAGGCAAATAGGGTAGACTCAGGATGCACCCTCAATCATTCTTTTCTTAGAGTCTACACAGATCATAACTTCAGCACAAATCATAACTTTTATTGCCAGAGCTATTTGGGGTGGCTTGCTAAGTAGTTATCATATTGTTTGTTTTGGGATTTCACTAGGGACCATAGAGAGGTATGATAGGTGGTTGATGAAGGTGGTTTGGCCAGTTGAGAGAGAGTAACATGCTACCCTACTGAAGAGAATAAAGGGTGATATAGCTAAGGAGGAAGAGACTATAAAAGGGGCTATTGGTAGCCAAAGGATGAAAATACAAACAGAGGGGGTGACTCAATCTTTGAAGAAGACTCGAGGATCTACTAGAGGTATGACACCATATGTTGTGGTAGTGACTCAAACTACGATGGCAGTGATAAATGAGACTATAACCACAATGAGGGGATAGGGTGACATTGTAGTAAAGGTTCAAAGAAGGATTGCTACAAAGAGGATGACCACACTTTCTAAAGTGCAGAGGAGGATTTTATCTACTGTAGTATAACGCAGTTTTTAGGTTACTGCTATACAAAGGAGGATTTCTGGGAGCAATTTCAAAACTGCTGCTACTCAAGAAAGGGTTTCCAATTCTGCTAGTACTCTTATTGCTACAGTAGAGACTAGAAGGAGTGTGACCATTAAGGAGATTGTGATAAACTCTAATTTTGATAAGGGGATAAGAGATGTGCACCTTAGGAGGTAAAGGAGGACTAGCTAGACTATAACTTCAGACCTGACCATTTTGCTTTTTATTTAAAAATACTTGCAAGTTGACAAAACTACATGATATAGGATAAGCTATAGATGCGTTGAAGGGGCTATCTTTTTGTCATGATGATAGGTTGTATTTTGTGAAATATGATCATCATTATATGAGATATCTTTTATTTTTTCTCTAATTTTTGCCTATGTAGCCATTTTGAGTTTTCAACTTAGCAAGCTCTTTCTATTTATTTCTTCTTTTTCTTCTTATTCTTCTTCTTCTTCTTCTTTTGTTTAGGCAAGAGAAATTAAGTAAATGATATATTAGGCACAAAGAAAATGAGACTGCGATGCAAACAAAATATTTTATATTATGATTTGGACCATACCCGAGCTGAGCTGCCTACATATCCCTTACAATCATTTTTCTTTCATTCATTTTTTGGGGAGAATCAAGTCCACATAGTTCTAAATACATATGCAAGAAAACAAAAATAAAATGCAAATGTCATCTTCAAACGAAGTATTACTTCAACTTATCCAGGTTGTAAGGATGGAAGAATTCATTTCTGTCAATATCCATAAGGATGGCGCTTTTGTCATATAAGATCTTCTTGAGCACATATAGTCTAGCCCAATTCAATTTGAATTTCCTCTTGGACCATGAATGGAGCTTGGATTTCTTCTAGACCTAAATTTCCATCCAAAAATTTTCATAAAACTAAAGATTAGGCAAGGAGACTTTATTATGCAAAGTGATGCATAAAAGTCAAATTACACTTAATGAGGCAAATAAAGATTATTTTGAAAATTTTTCTTTAACTAAATAGTAATCCTCTTATTTGTTTTTCCTTTTACTTAAAAGGTGGCAACCAGTCCTCAGTGGAGTCGCCAACTGTGAGACCTCACTTGAATGCCCCTCCCTTACTCGAGAACTTGTGTTAAGGAAACGTAAGCGAGTTTTAAGAAGGTCATAGAATGAGTTTCAGTGCTCAAGATTGAAATGACTATCGTTTAGAAAATTAATTTTTCAAAAGTGATTTCGGGAGTCGTCATCCTAATTTTATTTATTTTAAAATGGGAAAACTAAGGAAAAACCCATTTTCATGACTCCAATTCATTAATTTTCAATTAATTTATCCAAGAGCAAAATCACTAGCCTCGAACTAAGTTGAGCTTAGAGACTAGGTTTTTGGTTTTAAATAATCATGATTTGACTCTTAAGTTTAATCTAACTCTGAAAATTAATTTCATAGATGACATTTACAAGATAATAATGCATGATCACGGCATAATATGAATGCATGGGAAAATTAAAGAGCAAATAAAGGAAAACATCCATAAATTAAGGAGAGTATTCCCTCTATTCCTTATGGATTCTTGGGGGAACCACATGATCGCTCCTTAATTTCAAAAAAAATTAATTACATAAATTGAATGGGATGTCTTCTCTAGCCCTTATGGGATTCTAGTAAGACCACATATTCCCTTACAAAAGCATGAAAAATAGAAAATTATTGGAAAATTAGTGAAAAATGAAATTGCTTTGAAATTGGATTTGAGGTTTAGATTTAAATTTCAAACGTGCCTACGTACCCCATTGAATATGGATCAAAACCCATATAGTTCATTCAAGGATTAAGTGAAGGGTTTAATGGTTAATCAGATTGGTTAAATTGACTTTAGTTTGGATGCTTTCAATGTGAGAGGAAAAAGGTTGTACCTTTGCTTTTGGTGAGCAAAGGGTTTTATCAGGCTGAAATTAAGTTTTATCAATACTGGAGGATTAGATTGATTGAGAGATAATTAATTAATCAAGAAGATTAATTAATTAATTAATGGATGATGAAATGGATGGGTTGATAAATTAATTAAGTAATTAATTAATTAAAAGGATTAATCAATTAATTAAGGTGATGGATGGATTGATAAAAAAAAGTTTAATTTTAATTTTAAAAAGTGATCAATTAATTAATTAAAAGGATTAGTTAGTTAATTAATTAATTTAGTGATTAATTTTAAAAAGGTTTAGTTAATTAAAAGGATTAATTAACCTATGTTTAGGGTGGATTAATTAATTAATTAAAAAGAGTGGCTGGAGGAAGAAGAAGAGAATATTTATGGGTAGCCTATTAACACAAATTTTGGGGTAAAGAAAAATCATGGATTTGAAGACCTATTTATAGGCAAAAGTGGGGTGGAAAATTACTAAAAGGGTATGGCTGCAAAGGAATGAAATTGAGCTAAAAAGGGGTATTTTTAGAATTTGGGAGCAGAAAAGTTGGGACTGGTCGCCAAAGTAGCCTGGTAGATCACTGCTGGAACATCGACAGATCCGGTGGAGGAATTCGCCTGTGCATGGCGAATCCAGTAAAGGTGGCTAGCAAATCTATTGGCCTTCTCGGTGGATTCTGTTGCTTTTTTCATTTTTACAATTTTGGTCAAAAATATTAACTATCAATATCGATAGGCTTGGAATTAATACACACATACGATCAGTTTAAAGAGGAGTCTGGTCAGTTTTAAAAAAATATTATCTGGTTCATGGAGTTCGGTTTAAGTAAAAAAAGTGTCAGTGTCTAAAAATTAAGTATCTTCGTACTAATATGACTGAAAGCCCTTTTTTTTGCTTTAGGAGCATTGCCCCTTACTCCCCTCCAAAGGGCTTACCCCTTTGGACCCCTGTCTACTAACCAGCCAGCAAGACCACTATCCTGGCTTTGTATAGTGTATTAAACTTATTAGGTATTAGACTGTGGCTAGATGATAAGGGTATAAAATTAAGGGTTTACAGTATGTATGAGCAACTAAACTCAATATGAAGACTTTCATTGTATATAATTCCAATATGGAAAAGTGTGAGATTATAAAAGTCTCAAATGATACAAATAAGAAATAATAAATGAATCTTTTATTGAGAGAAAAAACAAAAGGAAATCAAATCAAACTATAAGATGCAAAGAAATCAAAAGAAGAATTGGAATATAATAGTAATGCAAACATATAAGACTCCTGATGATAAGTTTTCAGGTGAGAGAAAATCAAAAGAAAGTGAAACACAAAAAGGATGGGAATGATGGAATTGTTAAAGATTCTGACAGCAAATACTTTGTCACTCTGATAGAATCAATATGAAGATTGACAGTTTAGGCAAGAAGTCAATGAGTAACCTATTCCATATAGGGGTATATAGAAAGATCCATTATATAAAGAATTAGAAATAATCACCCAATAAGGGACTATGACTTAAAGAATATGAAGCACGAACATTGCTAGAATACTCCAACTAAAACTAAAAATCACAAGAGAAATACAAGACTCAAAGAACAAAGAACTGTAATTGATGAAAATCAAGGAAAAAGTAAAAAGAATCAAGCTTCTAAGTTTGAAGTAAAGGATAATACTAGTAAGTGTGGGGATATGTGCAAGCGTGAACTAATATAAGTATCAGTACCTAGTACATGTGATAAATGATATGTGTACAATGATACATTCTAATTGATACATATAATCAAGTTATATACTATGGATATGGAATGACAAAGATGAACTGTGCAAACAAGGAAATAACTATATATCCAACTATATAAGTTTGTATGTTGGCATGTGTAAGAGTAAGTATGGAAATGTCAAGAATATTAAACTTTGGAGTAGTTGAGACAATTAGTAATAATAAAGAATCTAAGAAGGTCTATATGCTGATTTGAGATTCTATAGAATTATAAAGATTTTATTTAAAATTATGAAATTATTATGTGAAGATAAGACATCTAAGTTAATGAAAGATTTAAGGTCAATAGATGGTAAAATAATCAAAATTGTAGAATAATGTTTAACAAAATATGAATGATTGAAAATTTTGACAAAATAAATAATTAATTCCTTGCGGACATATAGGATTAAGGATTGATTATTTATGGAAAGAATTCTTCAATAGTGAGTGAAGAGTAGAAATGGTAATGGCTTGTCTAAAGTATTGATACTTGTAATTTGTGATGAGTATTAAGAGTGACCATGGCCACTATACATGAGATTATGGCATTTCAGTTTACTATTGTAAAGATTTAGGATGAAATAATAGTGCTTTAAATACTATAATGCATGATGAAGTATCTCAAACAATAGTGAATTTAAAAAATTCTAAAGTATTTATTTTATCCTGAGAATTCTTAAGACCGTGATGAGTTTGACATGAGGTAATAGACTTATAATATGCAAAGTGAGAAAAGAGATATTATATATTTGATGGTTTAGAAAATCAAGGTAACACAGATTCATAATGGACCTTATGCTTTAAAAATTGTTAAGTTAAAGAGGAATTATTAGAAAAATATGAATAATTAAGATAGTGAGAAAATGACAGATAATTCATGGTGATAATGTAGGTGTATGGGAAAACGACATGTAACTCAAGTATTTTCATTTTCCTTATAAATCAAGGGAGTCTGTTTTAAAAATTTAAGGATGAATTTTCTAAAAGGGTGTAGAATATAATACCAAGGTTTTCCTAACTCATTAGAATTGGCAATCATGCTATAGAAGATTGATTTCAATAAGTATTGTGATGGTGAAATTAAATTAAAATTGGAAGAGATTCAATGTGACTAAGTGACCTACTTGCTCAATTTGTGACACTATAATGTTGATGTATTGTACTATCCAAGACTTTTCTAGCATATTAAAAAACCATAAGAAGTGATTTTAATGAACAATGTGATAATGAATGAAAAATGAAATCAATTTTGATATAGTATTTAATAGTAAAATGAAAATCAAACTGAGTGTGACTTAATATGATGAAGTTATTTTATTGTAATGTGACATAAAGTGCTAGTAATGGGTGTAAATATAATACCTAAGGTTATCTTAAGTCATTAGAGAGAATAATAGTGTGTGAACCCTTAATGTTACACCCACATCATCTAGCTATAAAATATCACTTGCTAAATTTAGTGTACTATGCAAAGCTAGTACAGCGGTTTCACTAGCCGATTAGTGGGCATGGGTTCGAGGGCAGTGCCCTTAAAAGCAAATTGTTACCCGGATACCCAATTTTCCAATATAAACCAACATCAATCTCTAAACAAAAAAAATAACAAGCGTAGCTCCACACCCCCCTCTGCGCCTTGACTATGGAATTAATTCCATTAAATATTGTAAAATATTTAAATAGATTATAATTGAGTAATATGAAATTGGGAGGAAAGAAATTATTTTTTCTTAAGTGAATATATTTGGCCATTTGGAAAGCAACTAAGGGAGAATGTTAAAATTATGTGTATATATATAGTGTGCCTTGACTTTAAATTAATAAGTTAGTACTACAATGGACAAGATAAAAAGTGTTAACAAAGTTGAGCTAAATTTAAACTAATGACATAACAAGATAGTGATTAATGTGTAATTGAAATATAAAATGTGTAGAATCAAAGATAAGGCCAAGGACATTGTCCAAAAGTGTGAGGAGCATTACTAGCATCAAGATTAAACATAAATAGGAGCAAAGGAGTCCAAGGAGAGTACTTAATAATATGATATAATTGTACCATACTTGTATACAGCCATTGTTCAAACTACCACCCATTGAAATGCACCTTGAATTGATATTGAACATATGTTGCCTATTGATTTTTGGACCATTGGAATAAAATGATTTCCTTGTATGGCCAAAATGGATTTTGCATGTTCCCTTTATTAATACCTATTGTTAAGCAGAAATACCTTTTGATGTGGGGTAGTACATCAAATCTTGTGCACTTGGTATAAGCCTGTGGTATTAATGAGCATTTGGTAATATGTAAAATGACAAAGTAGTAGCTAGCAATAAGGAAAGGCAATTAGGTTTCGATCTTGGGATAAGGTTCAACATGATAAATGATAAAGAATAATAAGCTAAATAGGGTTCTGAGGGTTTATGTGACTTTATGTCTCCCTATGCCCTAGGATCATCACGGCTTAAAAAGTGGGTCATGACAATTTTCCTTTTTAAAAATATGTTTACGCAAACCACTAAAAAATTCTTTTCTTGAAAGTTTTGAGATTACATCCATATTAGCATGGCCTAATCTTCTATGCTGTAAGGATGAATCTTCATCTTTTAAAGAATATAAATAGAGATTTTTATTTTCATTAATGTTTAGGTCCACCATGTGTACATTACCTTGATGATAACCAATGAATATTATCTTGTTAGTTTTGTTGTCCATAACCTCACATGATAATGATTCAAATATTGGCTAACACTAAGGAAATTATGTTTTAGATTATCAACAAACAAGACTTTAGAGATAGAGAGATCATTGCTTCCAATTTTTCCAACAACAACAATTTTGGCTTTAAAAGTTGTCACCAAAGCTCAATTTCTATTCTTTTAGGCTTCAAGATCAATAAATTGCTCCTTATCTCTAGTCATATGCTTGGAGCATCCATTATCCTTCGCCCATTTCTTATTCTTAGACTTGCAAACCATCTACAATACAAACACAATTCACTTTTTTTCAAGTACCCATGTTGTTTTTGATTCACTCATATTAATTCCCTTAGGAACCCACACACTCTTAGGAATTGGTTTTGATCCTTTTGGAATCCAAACCTTCCTAATAGTAAATGGTCTCCCAAGTCCAATAGGACATCTACTAAATACATGCTCATGATATTTTCAAAAACCACATTTAATTAGGCTTTTGGGTTGAAAATTATTTTTATTGAAAAATGTATGATATTACTTCTCCTTGCATTCA
>CANTUT010001030.1:215000-218294 GCA_947687605.1 Reutealis trisperma
TGGTAATTCATCGGTAAAGTTTAAATAAATATTTTTCAAAAGTAAATATTTTATCGGTAATACGTCGGTAATTTTGTAAATTAATTTTTAAAAAATAAAATATTTTGTCGGTAATCCATCGGTAAAATTCTATTTTTTTTTAAAATAACATATTCTTCAAAAAATAAGAATAATAATTTAAAAAATTAAAATTTTTAGAGTGAACATGAAAATTAAGTAATAAAAAGTTATAAAAAAAATTAGGAAGCTTAAAGAATATAAAAATGACTAAATTAAAAAAATTAAATTAAAATTATATTTCAAAACTATAAAAAGAATGAAATGAAGCTAAAATTAAGAAAGAAAATAATAAGAGTAAAAACAAAAAGGTAAGATAAATAATTTATTAAATTTATTTTTTTGTTTACTAAATTTATATAAAAAATTTAATAAAAAAATAAATTTAAGATAGCAAATAATTATTTTTTAAAAAATCACATTAATACTTTTTTATGCTATAAACAATTTAAGAAAAATAAATAATAAATTATAAAAACTAAAAAATAAAAAAAATTGAAATAAATTTATTAGATTTTTTGTATTGAAGGGTTTGAAATTTAAGAACTAAAATAGAAAAAAATAGAATATGAAACAAAGAGTATATAAGTATTAAAGAGTATGAAAATATTAAGTGATGAAAAAGAAAATGAAGAAATAGTTAAAAGAGAAAGAAAAAAAAAAGAAATTTTATTTGTGAGAAATGAAGAGAAGAAATTTTATTTGTGAGAAATTGAGAGAAAGATAAGAAAAAAGAAAGAAAAGAAAAGGGAAAGAGAATAAGTGTGGGAAAAAATGATGAGTAGGAGCCCTTTTATACTTTTTTTATGCAATTTACCGAATAATTACTGACTAAATTTCCGTCGGTAAATTTTTTAAATAAAAATTTGGAGGGAAATTTTCCTCTAAAATTTTCATTTACCGACAGATTACTGACTAAATTTCTGTTGGTAATTTATTTTTTATTTTTTAAAAATCAAATGAAAATTTTGGAGGAAAATTTCCCTCCAAAATTTTTATTTACCGACAGATTATTTTGTCGGTAAATTAAAAAAAATTCTTTATAATTTACTGACTAAAATTTTAGTTGGTAAATTTAGTGACAAAAATTTTTGTCGGTAAATAGGAAAGTTTTTAATTAAATCAAAAAAAAATTTGCATTTTAATTTACCGAATAATTACTGACTAAATTTTCATCGGTAAATTTTTCAAATAAAAATTTGGAGGGAAATTTTCCTCCAAAATTTTCATTTACCGACAGATTACTGACTAAATTTCTGTCGGTAATTTATTTTTATTTTTTCAAAATCAAATGAAAATTTTGGAGGAAAATTTCCCTCCAAAATTTTTATTTACCGACTAATTACTGACTAAATTTTTATCGGTAATTTTTTTTAAACATCAAATGAAAATTTGGAGGGAAATTTCCCTCCAAATTTTTTATTTACCGACAGATTATTTTGTCGGTAAATTAAAAAAAATTCTTTATAATTTACTGACTAAAATTTTAGTTGGTAAATTTAGTGACAAAAATTTTTGTCGGTAAATAGGAAAGTTTTTAATTAAATCAAAAAAAATTTTGCATTTTAATTTACCGACTAAAATTTTTTGTTGGTAAATTAAAAAATATTTTGTTTTTCAATTTACCGACTAAATAATATTGTCAGTAAATTAGAAAGCTTTTGCAATTGAATTAAAGAAAATTTTGCTTTTGAAATTACCGACTAAAATTTCGGTCTGTAAATTTACCGACCAAAATTTTAGTCGGTAATTTCAAAAACTTTTTTTGGTAAATTAACAAATATTTTATTTTTCAATTTACCGACTGAATAATGTTGTCAGTAAATTAGAAAGCTTTTGTAATTGAATTAAAGAAAATTTTGCCTTTGAAATTACCGACTAAAATTTTGGTCGGTAAATTTACCTACTGAAATTTTAGTCGGTAATTTCAAAATTTTTTTTTGATAAATTAACAAATATTTTATCAATAAATTAGAAAATTTTTGTAATTGAATTAAAGAAAATTTTGCCTTTTAATTTACCGACTAAAATTTTGGTCGGTAAATTTACCGACCGAAATTTTAGTCGGTAATTTCAAAAAAATTTTCGGCAAATTAACAAATATTTTGTTTTCTAATTTACTGACTGAATAATATTTTTGGTAAATTAGAAAGTTTTTATAATTGAATTAAAGAAAATTTTGCCTTTTAATTTACCGACTAAAATTTTGGTCAGTAAATTTACCGACCGAAATTTTAGTCTGTAATTTCAAAAAAATTTTCGGCAAATTAACAAATATTTTATTTTCTAATTTATTGACTGAATAATATTGTCGGTAAATTAGAAAGCTTTTATAATTGAATTAAAGAAAATTTTTCCTTTTAATTTACCAACTAAAATTTTGGTCGGTAAATTTACCGACCGAAATTTTAGTCGGTAATTTCAAAATTTTTTTCAGCAAATTAACAAATATTTTGTTATCTAATTTATTGACTGAATAATATTATCGATAAATTAGAAAGCTTCTGTAATTGAATTAAAAAAAATTTTGCCTTTTAATTTACCGACTAAAATTTTGGTCGGTAAATTTACCGACCAAAATTTTAGTCAGTAATTTTAAAATTTTTTTAATTTACCAACCAAAGATTTGGTCGGTAAATTTACCGACCAAAAGTTTAGTCGATAAATTAAAAGGCAAAATAAAGAAAATTTTGCCTTTTAATTTACCGACTAAACTTTTGGTCGGTAAATTTACCGACCAAAATTTTAGTCGGTAAATTAAAAGGCAAAATTTTCTTTATTTTGCCTTTTAATTTACCGACTAAACTTTTGTACCAACCAAAATTTTGGTCGGTAAATTGTTGCTAATTTTTTGCGCCATTTTTTTTCACCTTATTTAGCGACAAAATTTGATAGTCGGTAATTTTTTGTTAGTAAACCGTCAGTAGTTTGTTGGTAATAAAAAAAAAAAGAAAATTTTCATGTGTCGTTAATATTCTGTCGGTAATTTAATAAATTTACTAATGAAATTATTTTTATCAGTAAATTTTGTCGGTAAACTGTGATTTTCTTGTAATGTATTAGGATTGTGAATGCTTTCTTATGAAGGAAAATTTCACTTCTGTATTATCTTGAAATAAATGTCATGGTTATTGTTTCACTATCGTGAATTTCATTTCCCTAACAAAATAATAAACTAAAAATATCTTCATGAATTTTGACTAGAAAATGATTAAATAATTAACTTCCACAAATATA